>BMAU01021221.1:0-80000 GCA_019973935.1 Trichonephila clavipes | reverse complement strand
GATGTTCTCACGAAGTTCTCATCTATATAGCCTTTTCTCTCTTCTTCTATTCCTTTATGTTGCCAATCAGCATCAACTGAGCTTAGCGTTCCTGCTGCACCCTTTCACCACAAAAGTCTAGTTCTTCTGTCCTTGAGTGGGTTAGTCCTTCAGGTCTTTACAATAGGTCCATGTGAGCAGATGCATTGTCTTGGTGCATCACTCCCGATTCTGGATTTTTTTTCCTAATTTTTTCACAAAGGTCTTTTTAGTACTTCAATATAGTACTGTTGATTGACAGTTTGACCACTGATGTGAGTGGGAGCCCACTAATATCATGAATTTTGGCAATGTTTTGGTCTGTAACCGCTGACCTTGTGCGCCCAGCAGGTTCCTCATTTTCCACCCTGACCATCTCCCTGAAAACCTTTTATACCATTCAAACACATGTGCACGAGACAAAGTTTTCTCTCCATATGCCTAGTTAAATTTTTGAAATGTTTTCGTGGCTGATTTCTGCACAAGAAACGATTTTGATTCGAGATTTTTCGGTCAGAATACAGTTTCACGTATTCACTCAATGACTGAGAACTCCCAACTGGCGTGATCGATTACGGCGAAACTGGCCACATGTATAGAGGAGGTGTATGGGATAGCGTCACCAAAACAGTTGTTGCCAACTCCGCTCCTTTATCAAGATACACGCATAGTCTCGTTTTTTTTCTTTTGTGTGACACCTTGAAGAGATATTTTTACACTAACATGGGCATTCATAGCTCACACATAAGATTAGTTTCTCTCTGTGTTTAATGTTCCTAATTTCTTTCTATAAAAAATTAAGACAAACTATAACCCTCCTTACAGCGCTCTCACTGGAGTTTAGTCTTTTGGTTTATATTTCTGATTGAGTAAGGGGAAATTTTTCTGAGTTGTTCCTGCGCTCTTTGAACACTTTCATAAATTCCTGAGAGTTATGCACATAATAGTTTGAAAAACACTCTTAGTGATAGGTTAAATACTCAATATTTTAACTGTGGGTATATTGTTAAGAGAGGGAGTGTTTATTAACGTCGCAGTATAAAACAATATGAGAACTATTGCTGACGGACCTCTTTAATATTGAGCCTCGTTGAAATGACATCTTGAGCTAACACCCCTCTCTCCAAAGTACAACACCACGTCAACGGAAGGACTGATTCTCAACAGATTTAGTACGCTCAACCCCTCTACACGGCAGATTTTCAGTGGCATTAGGGCTCGAGTTCTTGAGACGCAGACCACGAGTTCGGGACTCTAGCCATTAGACTACTGTGGCCACGAGATATTTTGCTACATAGTATATCGTAATTTGCATACGTGTGTGAACGTCATATATTTTATTTCTTCTTGATTGCTCCGATTTAGGGCTAAAAAAACTTTCGTTGGTAAAATAAATGTAAAATCAAAGCGTAGTGAAATAATGTGGTGGTATGTAAAATAAGCCAGTAACAGCCTCCGGATAGGAGTGATTACTTTTGTCTAGTGGTATGTTACGTGCTTACGAATCCAAAGGTCACGGGTTCTAATCTCCGACATTGGTGACCTTGGCTGAAAAGATAAAACGCTAACCTTCTGATCTATCGTGGCGCCATCTACCCTCAAAAAGAGCAATCAAAGGTCGTCAGACCCACTTGAAAGTTGTCAGACTCGCTTGACGCAACAGTAAAAATTCACACGCTCACCATAGCAACAAATATCTCGTTCGTTCACCTATCCACCGACTCACTGGGGGAGTACTACGTGGTGGTATCAAAAATAAGCCAGTAACAGCCTCCGGACAGGAGTGATTACTTTTGTCAGTGGTGGGTTCCGTGATTACGAATCCAAAGGTCGCGGGTTCTAATCTCCGACAAATGGGCAATAAAACAAAATTTAAAGGATCTTGAACGCTAATTTACAATAATCTTAATTAAAAAAATATGTCAAAATACAGAAATACATGCGTTTATTAATGCTTCTGGGGTTTTGTTTGCCATTACCTAATGAAATGATATTTACAAATTATTTTATGTAGTATATTTTTTTGTTCTCCATATATTTTTTAAATAACGCGTAAGATGGCTTCTACGGTAGATATGTTTTGGTCTCTATTTTAGTATATATTAATTGCTGAAATAGTGAATAGTTTCTTAAATAAGAAAAAAACTAATCGGTTTTATGAATCATTTTTAAAGCTTTAAATGGAAGAACATTTTAAAGAAAAGTTCCTAAAACTGAAATTTAAAATAAAAAGGAATGAAATCTCTCATTCTATAAAATTCTTTGCACTAATAATTTTATATCGTATTTGGAAATTTTTTTGATGCATTTCATTTAGTTACTTTTTTTAAAATTAAATCTAAGAAAACACCAAGCATTTCAAATATATTAAGTTTATTATAACATATTACCTCAACCCCCCTATCAAATCACTATTTAGTTCTAAAATAAATTTTAAGAACCAATACACACATAAAACATAAAGATAAAATGGGTAAATAAATTATGTTATTAAGCGCTTCTTCAGAGATCATGCACCCCAATAACCACTCAAAGAGGTATATGAGAGAAGAAATTTCTTATTTTTTTAAATCTGAAAATTTGAGAATAACTCATAATACACACACACACACACACACACACACACACACACACACACACACACACACACATATATATATATATATATATATATATATATATATTCATTATTACTGAACAATTAATATTCCAACGAAATAATTTTAATTTTGAATGTTGAATGTTTTTTAATGTTGAATAATTTTACTGTAAAATATGACTTAAAGAATACTAATTTCAGTTAGTAACATATGTTTTTAGTTGAAGATATTTAAATAAGGATATGACATAAGTTTATTCCAAAACAAGGAAAACAAAACCATTTTGTTAATAAGAAACCTTGTTTAAACTGGAGGTAAATGTTACTATAGAACGCTGGTATACTATCTGGTAGTTACGTTAATTGGAATGTCATTAAAATCAAGGAAATCCAGGTTTGGCTGCCAGTCAGTCTAACGTGAAAATGAAGAAGCAAGGTTCAGATGCGTAGGCAGATCCAGAGGAAGGTAGGGGATAAATGGCTTTTCGAAAAAGACTATTTACACATTTTTATTGCTAACGGTAAATTCAAGAAAAACCAATTGCAATGGGTTTTTACCGTTATGTGTATTGAAAATATTTATCTATACAATTTTTTTCTTTTCTGATTTGGATTGATAGCATACTCTGAGCATACTCTGGCGTCATTTTCAAGGAATGTTGGCTTTGGAAAAATTATTCATGTTATGCTCGAATTTCTTTTTATTCTTATTTAATTCAAGCGAAGTCCTGATTATATATATATATATATATATATATATATATATATATATATATATATATATATATATATATATATATATATATATATAATATACACTGCTCAAAACAATTAAAGGATATTGTAAGTTTTTATAAAATAAAGATATAAGCGAATTTTTTTTTTGCCGAAAATGGAAGAAGAGAATCACAAATGCAAATTTTTCTGATTTTCAAACTGTAGAGTATGCTAATTTTGAGTTCGACATCAAAAACGTCGCTTCAGCGGCAACGAATGAAATGTGACTTTCAACTAAGATGAAGACAAGGATGATCGGCATTCAGTGACTGCTTTGTTTCGATGAGTACGATGTCTCAGCGAAGTCATTTAACCGATTCAGAAGCTTGGAGAGTTGTAGGTAGGTTAGAAGGGGGTCAAACTCAAGCCGAAGTAGCGCAAGCCATTGGAGTGTCACAAAGTGTGATTTTCAGGATCTGGAACCGTTTCTTGGAGACTGGAAGTTCAGGCCGAAGACCAAGACAAGGTCGTAGACGGGCAACAACGCCCAATGAAGATCGTTATTTAGTGTTAATGGCTCGGAGACACCGAAATATGAACGCTACTCTTTTCCAGCAACACCTTCGCTCGGCTACTGGCACCACGGTTTCAACTCAGACTGTCCGAAACCGGCTCCATGCTGTAGGTCTGTATGCTAGCCGACCGATGGTATGTGTTAGACTAACATCAAGGCATCGTCGTGACCGCAGGGAGTGGGCAACAGAGCATGTGAACTGGAGGAGAAATGAATGGAGTAATGTTCTTTTTCTGACGAGTCCCGTTTTTCTGTTCATCCGAATAATAGGCGTATTTTCATCTGGAGGGAGTGTGGCAGTAAGAATAATTCTGCGTCCGTGCACGAAAGTGTCAGATTTGACGGTGGGGGAGTGTTGGTGTATGGTAGCATATCCATTGACGGGCGCACAGACCTCTACATCATTCGAGATGGACCTCTGACTGCTCGCCGATATAGGGATGAGATCCTCACACCTATTGTAGTCCCTTACGCTGCAGCAATCGGAGATGACTTCATTTTAATGGACGATAACTGCAGGCCACCTCGTGCTAACCTGGTGGAGGATTTTCTTTTCGAGGAAGGAATCGTACGAATGGAATGGCCAGCGAGTTTAACCAGACATAAATCCAATAGAGCACGTTTGGGACGCTCTAGGAAGACGAGTTGCTGGCCACCAACCACCCCCACAAACTCTCCAACAACTGGAAATAGCTCTTCTGGAAGAGTGGGACAGAATACCCCAACTCGTGAATAATAGCCTCATTGACTCCATGCCTCAAAGGTGCTCAGCGTTGCTGGCCGTCCGTGGAAACCATTACCCCTACTGAAAATGATTTCCTTTGAAGAAAACACCTTTTCTTATTCTTTTTTTCTCATATGCACAAATTGTGTTTTTTTCCTTTTGTACACAAATGCGCAATAAAATGCATTTTTTTCTGCCAAACATGTGTAATTTATTCTCATATAACCTACTACGTCTGTCGACCACGTCTCAATCAGCTAAAAAGTTTCCCAGCCACAAGATCCACCTAAAACCGCAATATCCTTTAATTATTTTGAGCAGTATATATATGTATATATAAATATATATACAGGGTGTTTCAGCTAAGATGTTACAAACTTCTAGGAGAGGTAGGGGACAACAAGACGACTCGAAGTATATAGGCAATGCTGGGTCGGAAATGCTTTCCTAAGGCTCCACGCGCCGACAAAATTTAGGGTGCAAAACTTCAACTGGTCTTAAAAACGGGAAAAATTGTCGAAACGCTTTGGGTTTTGGTCAAAATTGTTATTATTTATTATTTCATAAAAAAAATTCTGAGCAATATTGCTGCTAAAACATCGCTAGAGGGCGCTTTAGACTTTGGAACGCTAGGGAAAAAAATTTTCAATATTTTTTTAAGTTTTTTGATGGCTTTCATAAGTTGAAAGTTTAACTTGAATTTTGATACCAGATTTGGTATCCTCCGGGGAAAATTAATGTAAAAAATCGAACATTGTTCAGGGCACTTAAAGCACAAACGGTGCTAAAAAACGAGCAAAATGTTGGATTTCGGTGCGGTTTGCGCCAAAAGCATTCCGTTACTGACTAATTTGTTCAAAATAAATTTTGACTTGGTAGCCATTAATCAAAGCCAGAGGGCGCTTTCAGACATTGCAACTTGGAAACTCATTTGGATAATTTTGTGGTTGGGTGTAAGCCGAATAATTACTAGCAATTTTTCCTCCTAAATGAGATTCAAGTTGGTCTGTGTTGCAAAAAAGTAATTTTATAGCAAAAAATTTTAGTAAAAGAGGGTAAAAGACACAAGTACCAAATCACAAGAAGTAAAACACAAGGAAAGACTAAAAAAAGCTATTTACTAACTGCTATGCATAATCATAAAAGAAAAAGTAAAGAAAAGGAAAAACTGCTGTCAAAGGAGGTGTTCGAACTGACGCCCGCCGCATGTGATGCAAACTTCACATCTTCACTTCATGGAGCGTCGAACATTCGATAACATTTCTGGAGTGTTTCGTATTTCCCCGGCTGCTGCACTGATGCGTGCTACAAGTTCCTCGGCGCTGTTTACGGGTGTTTCGTACACCAAGGATTTCATTTGCCTCCAGAAGAAATAATCCTGACAGGAAAGGTCTGGCGATCGGGGAGGCCAATGCACTGGACCTCCACGGCCAATCCATCGTTCACCACATGTTGCATCCAAGTGATTCCGAACAGAAATACTGAAATGTGCGGGGGCTCCATCTTGCTGGAACCACATGGAAGTACGAGTAGCAGCGGTAACGTGTGCGCTGTCCAATAACTCTGGCAAAACTTGTTCCAAGAATATCAGGTAGCGTGGACAAGTCAGGCGATCAGGCAGAATGTAGGGTCCTATTAGATGATCCCCTAGAATGCCAGCCCATACGTTAACCAGGAAACGATCCTGTGCAGCCCGAGTACGTGTTACATGTGGGTTCGCTGCTGCCCACGAGTCGCTGTTATGGGTGTTGAAAATACCCTCTCTCGAAAAAGACGCCTCATCTGTGTACAACACGGAGGCTGCAAAAAAGGGATTTGCAATTCGTTGCTGCAAGTACCACTGTGAAAAGGCCTGACGAGGTGCAAAGTCACATTCTTTTAGTGACTGGACGCGCTGGTAGTGAAATGGATGCAGGGCACTATCATCGAGAATCTTCCAAACGCTACTGTATAAAATCCCGATTTCATTAGCGATACCTCGTGTACTTAAACTGGGAGTGGTCTCTACCATATCTAGTACAATTTCCTCGTTCAATTCGGTACGTGCCGTCCGATCTCGATTACGTGCTGCCTTCTGGAATGAACCGGTTTCACATAATTGCTGGTGTAGGCGAGCAAACATGGTATGAGCAGGAGTCCGCCTGACAGGATGCCTTTCGGCGTACAACCTCTGAGCGGCTCGACCATTGCAATCTGTGGCCCCGTACGCCAGAATCATATCTGCTTTCTCTGCGTTCGTGTACTCTGCCATCGTACAGCCAGTCTGTGTGCGATGGAAATAAAGCTTCCTTCCAGCGGACTCCTTATCGTTCTGTCCCTCTGGCGGCTAATTGAACTCTTGACGGTGAAATTTGCATATTCTGCCTTTAACACTCTCTCGCTAAAATTTTCGCTGAGAACCCTGCTCGCTTTATTCACTACCACGACACTTGCAATTCCTGGGCTACGTATCAGGCTTTCGATGGTCTTACTGCTTCAGAAAGGCATTTCCGGACCACCTTTCTTATGTTATTCCGAGTCGTCTAGGTGTACTCTACCTCGTTGGTAGAAGAGTACACCTAGATGACTCGGAATCACATAGGAAAGGTCGGTCGGAAATGCCTTTTTACTTGTCTGAAGCACCTCTGGTTTTAAATTTGGCAACAATGTCAAAATTTGTTTTGAACAAATTAGTCAGCAAGGGAATGCTTTTCGCGCAAACCGCACCGAAATCCAACATTTTGCTTGTTTTTTAGCACCGTTTGTGCTTTAAGTGCCCTGAACAATGTTCGATTTTTTACATTAATTTTCCCCGGAGGATACCAAATCTGGTATCAAAATTCAAGTTAAACTTTCAACTTATGAAAGCCATCAAAAAACTTAAAAAAATATTGAAAATTTTTTTCCCTAGCGTTCCAAAGTCTAAAGCGCCCTCTAGCGATGTTTTAGCAGCAATATTGCTCAGAATTTTTTTTATGAAATAATAAATAATAACAATAATTTTGACCAAAACCCAAAGCGTTTCGACAATTTTTCCCGTTTTTAAGACCAGTTGAAGTTTTGCACCCTAAATTTTGTCGGCGCCTGGGAGCCTTAGGAAAGCATTTCCGACCCAGCATTGCCTATATACTTCGAGTCGTCTTGTTGTCCCCTACCTCTCCTAGAAGTTTGTAACATCTTAGCTGAAACACCCTGTATATATATATATATATATATATATATATATATATATATATATATATATATATATATGTTACCGTTAAAGTGAATAATTCAGTTATTTCATAGAATAACTAGGTATTTCATGAAATAACTAGACAAGTCAGTTAAAGTATATAATTGATGAAACATTTCATACTTTACTTAGTTATTCTATGAAACAGAGGCGTAGCTACCACCGTATCAATGATAAAGGGCCTCCAAGCTACAGGGGCCCCAACACATTAACTACAGTCTTACTAACAGGGCTCTCATACGTGAAATGGGGCCCAGAAGGAATTTTGATACAAGTCCCACTCAGCTAGTAGCTACGCCAGTGCTATGAAATAATTAGATATTCTATGAAATAACTAAGTAAAGACTGTTACAGTGAAAAATAAACAATTTTTCGCGCGAAGACATTTTACAAATTAATTCATCATAAATAGCAAAAATCTCTCAAAAAATATAGCTTATCTCTTTTGCGTATGAATAATTGATAAATAATAAAGGAAAGCAGATGATATAATTTATTATTGCTCATATTGCTAACATAAGTTAAACAGAAGAGGGGGGGAGAATACGTTACGAAAATATATTCTATTTAAATATTATCAACAAAAACACATGCTGCGAAGAAAAACCGTTGCTTCATAAATAAAACATTGCGTAAACTTTTCGAAACAAAAATGTAAGAGAATGTTAATTTAAATTTTATGAGATGCTTTCATTTTACTTTTCATTATTTATTAGAGCAAGGATTGCTGTGATGACACTTTGGATTGGACCGTTAATTATTTTTGAAGCAAGCCCACTTTTTACCATTACACATTTTTTTTACACGAGCACTTTTTAATCCTTGTCCAGTACCGGAACTGAGCAGTTGCAACAGATCGAAGCGTTGCGTCAATATTTCGAACTTCTTCAATGGAAATTAATTCTCGCTGTGACCCATACTGAACTAATATCTAGCGTACAATTGTTTTATTCAGTTATCTCCAGTTCCTAATCGGAAAAATCCTTTCTAAAGCAGCTAGAAACGGTTTAAAGAACTTTCGCGCGATTGCGGTAATTTATACTTTAACACGATCAAGTAATCATTATTTTATAGAATACCTAGTTAAATCGTAGAAAATTCAATAACTTTATATACTTTAACTGACTTGTCTAGTTTTACTTCATGAAATACCTAGTTATTCTAAGAAATAATGGATTTCACACTTTAACGGTAGCATACACTTGCTAGAAAAGTCTGCGTTCACCCATAAGAAATCATACAGCAAAGGCAAAATTTAATAGAAATATGATTTTTTCTATATATATATATATATAGATAACAAAATTTCATGAATTTGTTTACTATTATTTAAATATTGAGTATGCAAGAATTCGTTAATTTTGAATTAAAACTTCTTAGGATAACGGAAGTTTTGTAGCAAAACACACAAATAGTAGGCAGAAAAAGTCTGCGTTCACTATTTGAATATTCTTGATTATTGGAATTTGTATCAACAGGCTTATGGGTTAACAGTTTTTGCATTCAGTTATCAAGTAAAATAGCTTAAGAAAATTGGGACGCAATAAGTCTTACGTTTTTGTGAGATACGAAGCAATTCAAGGACATGGAAAACAAAAAGAAGGAAATTAGTATCAGTAAGAGTAAAAGCATTGTGAAAATGGGAAATGACGGAAAAAGTCGTCAAGATATAGTCGGATCCGTTGGACGGCAGTATTCATCTATCCAGCATGTTATTTATAACTTGAAATCTGCAAGAGTTTACTCATCCAAACCTCGTTCAGGTCGTCCATCTAAACTCACAATCAGAGAAAAACGAAGTATGACATCAATGATGAAAAAAAATCCGTGTTTGACTGTAACTCAAATAGCAACAGACATTTGCGAGAAGCTTAGCAAAAATATTTGGGCGAATACTGCAAGAAAAATCTTGAAAAAGACCGGATACCGTAGTCGAGTGGTTCGCAGGAAACCTTATATTTCAATGACCAACCGGCTTAAGCGGATAGTTTTTGCAAAATATCAAACACATAAGCCTCTGAAGTTCTGGAGGACTGTGATATTCTCTGATGAGGGCAAATTTTGCATCTTTGGCATAAAAGGTCGTAAATTAGTCTGGAAAAAACGTTGCACATCGCTTCAAAAACAGCATTTAGTACCAACGGTAAAGTACGGCGGCGGTGGAGTCATGGTGTGGGGATGCATGGCGGGCAATGGTTTGGCAAGTTGGAGTATATAGAATCAATTATGAACAAATATGATTACTTTGATGTCCTAAATACAATTTGAAGGAAAGTGCCATCAAACTCGGCTTAGGATAATCGTTTCGTTTCCAACACGACAACGATCCTAAGCACACCGCTGAGATTGTGAAGCTTTCTCTTGTATAATATCCCAAATAAACTGCAAATGGCCCCGCAGTCATCTGATCTGCATCCTACAGAACACCTATGATATTTTCTGGAACGCAGGATTCGCCAACACACTATGTATCTAGCAAGGATATGTTGAAGAGTGTTCTTAAGGACCAATGGGAGAAGATAAGCGCTGAAGAAACCACACGATTTGTTAGTTCAGTGCCGAACCGACTTCAGGAAGTTCTCAAATGATGAGGTTATCTAACCAGGATTTTGAAATAGCTCATTATTCCCTTTTTAAATAATTTTTATAGTTAATACTCAAACAGTGAACGCAGACTTTTTCTACTTGATTTTTGTTAGTATCGCTACAAACCTGTCTTTATTTTAAAATCTATGGAGGCAAACCAAATTTACTTTTGTTATTCTAAATACTTAAAATAAACTAAATAAAATATAATTAAAAAATTTTTTAAATCCCAGTTTTTAATTTTTTTTTTCGTTGTTCATGTAAGCATTAGTACATGAACGCAGACTTTTTCTATCTGGTGTATATATTCAAAACATATTTCAAACGCTTATATTTTTAAAGACAATACTGAAAGTAAAATGAACGTTTTAAATTCAAATTAATCAAGCAGTTTAGCTCTTGAAGAACAAAGATCGATTAAGTATTTATTTGCAAACGAACAAATACGAGAAAAATAAATATTTTAGAAGAGCTTTTGGATGAATTATTATTAATTAAATGTACATTTTAGCATATGGAAAATACTAGAAGTTTTGTATGTACACTGTTTAATTATTTTGAAATCGCAAGCTATGAATATTCGTTTTAGTATTACAATATGTACTTTATAATACTTGATAATTTTCTGCTTATAATCTGTTATAAAGTTTTGGATATTATACTTTATTATGCCCTTAAAAATCTAATTATCTTACAATAAACTTCCCCTCAGTTAACTCCTCAGGGGCTCACCTTCTTTAGGTGAGTACGGGTGTCACAATCACGAGGTACCCTAGTGATCTTTTCCTTTTCCAAAGGGGTCTACTATCTTGGGTAAACACGGGTCTCACGAACCTGGGGTACCCTAGTGATCCTTCTCTATTTTCGACCCTCCTTTTTGTCATTCAATTTATCCTTTCTTTCTTTCCCCGTCAAGGTCACAGATTTTCACAATTGTTTGGCGCAGTATAGCCAGATTTGGCTCTTGCGCCATAAAAAAAAATCTCACATTCACTCACTCCCCTCAGTAAAAATATATCTCATCACCTACAAACTAATTTCATTGAATCTCTTAGAATTATGATGCTGAAATAATCATAAATTAGTGGAGGGGTATGATAAAAGAATCAAAACTACGCATGATATTGTAAACGCAAAATCGGAAAGAAGTCGACAGAATCGGAAAGAACTTGGCAAACGGGGATACAATCAACAAACAATAAATGACGTTTGTTTGGATATTATTTTGAAGCACAGAAAGAGAACAGCATTAGCTCTGTATATTGTCTGACCTCAGTGTATTGTAAGACTCTATGTAGAAGATACACAAATCAAAAATTCTATGGGAGTACGGATGGCTTCCCGAGGAAAGGCTATACATCCCTGTCAAACATTTGACACAGTTCTTCTTCTGAACGCGGTGATGACAGGGTATAAAAGCAGCGTTCAATACATCCCTGACATATGTCAATTGAAGAGAGATCAGGAGAAAACCTTGGTCAGAGAAGCATCTATAAATCTTGCAGAGCATGTTGGCTGATGTGTGCAGTATGCAATTGGTTATTATCCTGTTGGTAAAGTCATTTGACACCCCCACGGAGGGAAGTATTACTGAGACCACAGCCCATCTTCTACGTATTGTTTAGCCGTCTTTGAACCTTGAATACGAGCCAAAGGTGACCAGCTATCGTATACGATAGGCGACTGAAATCCTGATGCGACGTTGTCACGTTTTGGGTTTCGCAGAGGAAATAGGAATTGCACCTGCCATCACGTCGGAACTATGGTAACTATCACTGGACAAACATAAGTGTGACTCATCCGAAAACAATACTCTATGCCATTCCAATATCCATGCCGCTCTAGCCCGTCACCAGTGGAAATCAAAAAAGTTGTTTGTATTATAAAGTCTTCTTAATGGATGCCGTAAGTGTAGGCTACTACCAACCAATTGTCGAGTAATAGCTTAGGTTGATATGGGAATATTAAAGGTATCCTGCACGGGCTGCAGAATGGCCTCAGAAGTGGTGTGCGAAGGGTAGATGGGGGAGGTGTCACAGCTTATCAATACGAGCTGACATCATTCTATCTCCAACGACGCCATGAAACTTGCCACATTCCAACCAGTGCACCGTGGTGACTAGGTGGTGTCAGCTGAAATAAGAAGCATCTGGAATAAACTAACCTTCTCAGTCCGATCACCATGTTTCTTGTAAAAATCGTCTGTCTGTTGGAGCTACCTCCATTGGCAACGAACAATATACTTGTCCCCTGAGATAAGAAAAAAATTCCACAATGATTTCCTTGATAGAAATAACGGCATGCGTATTGCTTATATCCTTCCTTCATAATGGAAATAATTATCTGTAACTCCCCTTATTTCACCGCAACGCCCCTTGAGGGTTGACTTTTGCAAAATCATTTTATGTCTATCCATGAAAGGAATCTGCTTACAAAATTTCACGATTGTTCGTCTAATAATTTAAAAATGGGAATAATTATCTGTAACGTCCCTTAATTCTCCGCAAAGCTACTAGGGGTCGATTTCTGTAAAAACCGTTTTGTAAGGGATACTACTCCACAAAAGAAATCTGCCTAATCAAAATTCAATACTGTACGTCTAATAGTTTAAAAATGGAAATAACTACCTGTAACGACCCTTAAGCCCGTGTAACGCCACTTAGGGGCGATTTTTGTAGAAACCATTTTGTAACGGATCTCTACTCCATAAAGGAATCTGCTTGAATAAATTTTAAGACTGTGCATCAAGTAGTTGAGAAATGGAAATAATTATTTGTATAACGCCCCTTAATCCCCGTAACGCCTCTTCGGGCTTGATTTTCGCAAAATCGGTTCTTAGCGGATCTCTACTCTATGAAAGGAACATGCCTACCAAATTTTATGGTTGTAGGTCTAATAGTTCCGGAAATATCGTGATGAGTGAATGAGTGAGTCGCTTTTCTCCATATATATATATTGTTGCGTTTTCGAGGGTTCGAAATGATTGAAGCCGAAGAGCGGTATCCAAAACAATTTTATTCTTTGCCAAAACAGTCCTCCACAAATTGTAGAACAGTTCGAGAAATTCACGTACAATCGATGAAAATACTGATAACACAGATGCAATACACTAACAAAAACAATAGTAAACACTCAGCACAAAAATAATAACTCAATAAAAGCAATAACACACGCACTATGCAATCGTCTCTCTCAAGCAGAGAGGTATCACTTGCATGAAAGCTGAGATCTGACTAACTAACTAGCCGGCTCCGGGCCCTTTTATACCTTTCGGTCAGAAACCTCTGGCACTTGCCAGAATAATCTAGAAATAGAAAGGTCTAGAAAAATCCGGAAGGTATGAGAAAAGCTCAATACATAGTGTTACAATACCGCGATAGGGTTGCCAGACAGGGTTATTAGGAGCAGGGTTGCCATGGCCGCCAAGCTTATCGCCCACATTTGGCGCCAAAAATTAAGTCGCCAAATCCGTCGCCAACTTGGCGCTAGCTGCAATATTTGGCGAGTTTACCATTTAAACCAATGTTAAAGCATGGGGGCCGTGCAATGCAGTGGAAATGATATTACAGGTAAACAGGGTTGAAATCACATTAGATACGACAAATTAGACTGTAGAAATGAACACAAATGAGTAGAAACAATTAGAATAAGACTAAATTCGTAACATTGCCCCCCTCTCAAGAACTGCACGTCCCGGGCAGTACAACCCTTCATCAGACGTTAACATAATAATAAAGCAATTGATTAAAAACAATTAAATGAATATGCAATAATAAACATGTAATACATAGTACAAAATAAACACCTAATGCATAGTACAAAATAAACACGTAATGCATAGTAGAAAATAAACACTTACAAAACAACAAACAAAATTATTTACAAGATTATTTACACACTAACTTATTTATACAAGACCATGGTCAAAATAAATTACACAATAATTGACACACTAAGAATTATGGCCATAATATGGAGCAAGCCTGTCGTAATGAACGACTCTAGGCTTCGAATTCGTTGACTTACGGATCCGGATTACGACGTCGTTTATTATCTTTAAAATTGTATAAGGACCGTCCCAATGCGATTGTAGCTTAGGAGAAAGTCCTTTGCGTCGAGTCGGGTTGTAGAACCACACCTTGTCACCTTCCTTGAATTGATGTCCTGTGGCTTTTGTGTCGTACCGAGTCTTCATCTTCTCCGTCCTCAGGTTGATCCGTTCTCTAGCCAAATTGTGTATATCTTCAAAACGTGCCTGGAGATTCTGCACGTACTCCTCAGGCGATGAAGGTGTATCCGGAGGGCGACCAAACAGCAGGTCACAAGGGAGACGAAGATCTCGGCCAAAAAGCATCTGGGATGGTGAATATCCGGTAGTTTCGTGAACGGCGCTGCGGTACGCTAGCAGAAAGAGAGGAACTTTCTGGTCCCAGTCTTGTTGGTTCTTGGAGACCATCAGTGAGAGGTTATTCAGGATGGTACGATTAAACCTCTCCACCATGCCATCTGACTGTGGGTGCAAAGGTGTGGTCTTGGTCTTGTCAATTCCGAGTAGTTCACAGACCCCCTTCAATACCGCAGAGACGAAATTTCTTCCCTGATCGGAATGAAGTTGAAGAGGTACCCCATATCTCGATATCCAGTGCTGCACTACAGCCTCCGCTACGGTGGGGGCTTCCTGATCCGGAATGGGGTACACTTCGGGCCATTTCGTGAAGTAGTCCATGACAACAAGTAGGTACTTATTACCAGACGCAGTCCTTGGCAGAGGTCCCAGGATATCGAAAGCGATACGTTCGAAGGGTGCTCCAACATTGTAGCGATGCAGCTTCCCTCGGCTACGTATCTTTGGCCCCTTCCGAGCTGAACAGGCATCACAGGACTTGCACCACTGTTCCACGTCAGCTCTCACTTTACCCCAGAAGAATCGCTCTCGAACTCGGTGCAAAGTTTTCATGACACCGAAATGACCTCCTGTTGGGCTGCCATGCAATTCTTTGAGTACCTCTGGGATACGAGATCGAGGAAGTACTAATTGCCACCTGAATGTCTTTCCATCCTCTGATTCGAATTTTCGGTATAGAACACCATTCCTGAGATGTAGAGAATTCCAGAGGGCCCAATACTGCTTAGTTGTAGGACTATAAGCCGAGATGTCCTGCCAACTTGGTTTATTGCTGGAAGACTCCATAAACTCTATAAGGGGTTTAATATCAGGATCCGCCATCTGGTCTTCTCGAACTTTCTCGTCACTCCAGGGATCGGGTGGCGTCGCTGTTGAAGTTGTTATCTGGCGTATAGCATAGTCATATTTGGTCTCTACTCTGGAACAATGACGACAATTTTCTGGGCATGGTCTTCTTGAAAGGGCATCAGCATTTCCATGCGAGGAGCCTTTACGATGTCTGATGTCAAAGTAATACTCGTTGAGGCGTTGTATCCATCTGGCTACCTGGCCTTCAGTATTTCTAAAATTCATTAGCCAGGTTAAAGAGGCATGATCGGTACGTAGAAGAAATTTTTGGCCATAGAGATAGTGATGGAAATGCTCGATGGCTTTCACAATAGCCAGTAGCTCTTTTCGAGTGACACAATAATTTCTTTCCGGTTTCGATAAACACTTACTCCAATAAGCTACGACTCGTTCCTGGCCATCTATTTCCTGAGATAATACTGCTCCGACACTCTCATTACTGGCATCAGTGTCCAAGATAAATGGCTTGTCCGGTTGTGGATATATTAAGATCGGTGAAGACGTCAAAGCTTCTTTAAGCTGGAGGAAGGAATCTTCACATTCTTTTGTCCACTGAAACTTTTGTTTACTTTCTGTTAGCTTGTGCAAGGGTCTTGCGATGTTAGAGAACCCTTTCACAAACTTTCGGTAATAAGTACATAGTCCCAGGAAGCTTCGCAGCTCACGGAGGTTTTCAGGGCGTTTCAATTCTTTACGGCGGACACTTTTTCGGGGTCCGTACGAACACCTTCTGCAGAGATGATATGTCCCAGATAATTGACTTCTTTCTGGAAGAACTTGCATTTTGAAGGGTTTAGCTTCAAGTTAGCGTCGCTTAATTTTGATAACACCTTCCGGATATTTTGAAGATGTTCTTCAAACGTACGCCCTCCTATTATGACGTCATCCAGGTAAATAAGGCAAGCTTCAAAAGTCAGACCCTTTAGCACGGTCTCCATCAGGCGCTCGAAAGTAGCTGGCGCATTGCAGAGCCCGAACGGCATGACTTTGAACTGCCATAGTCCTTGGCCGGAAGTGAATGCTGTTTTTCTCTATCTTCGGGATGGATCTCCACTTGCCAGTATCCGCTCTTTAAATCTAAAGTCGAGAACCATTTATGACCGGAAAGGGTATCCAGGGTGTCATCTATCCTTGGAAGAGGGTAGCTGTCCTTCTTGGTGACGTCGTTAAGTTTTCGATAGTCCACGCAAAATCTTGTGGAGCCATCTTTCTTACGAACCAAGACGATTGGAGATGCCCACGGACTCGAAGACGGTTCTATGATGTCATTTTCCTGCATCTCTCGTAGTAGTGTTCCGACCTCTTCCTGTTTAGCAAACGGCAAGCGTCTTGGGTGCTGTTTAATCGGCGGATGGTCTGCTGTATCAATTCTGTGTTGTGTCACTGTCGTATGGCCAATATCGCTACTGTTTCTAGAAAACACGTCTTCAAATTCTTGGAACAGTCTTTCTGCGGAGCTTTTCTGTTCGGGGGACAATTCAGCATTTTCTAGAAGGTCAGGAGTCAACTGTTGAGGCGAGTTGGATAGGAGCAAGCTCGAACTTTTGCAGACACACGTTACTGGACTGCAGGTTGCCAACACTTCACCTTTCTGGAACACTCTAGGTTTTTCAGTTACGTTGCAAATTCTTACCGGGATAGTTTTTCTGGAAAGGTCCACTAGCGTCGAAGCTATTAGCAATCCATTCGCTTTATTTTCCGCAGTTCCAATTAGGCCAGAGTTGAAACTCACATCGTTACCGATGTATCCAGGTACTATGATTTCAGTCCTTGGGGAATGGTAATATTCTCGTTAGCGGTTACCTGTCGAATAGATTCTGTCCTGTGTTTAATTTTGAATATAGTGACTTCTTCGTGTATGGAACGTAATTCGTTCTTGTTGAAGTCTAGAGTGAAACCATGCTCCTTTAGAAAGTCCAGTCCAAGAATGAAAGGGTCTGCAATATCTGCGACATACACAGCATGTTGGTAGGTAGTGTCTCCAAACCTGATCTTGACTTTTAATTTTCCGTGAATATCAATCTTTTCCCCCGTCACGGTCTGTAGCACCACGCGGGGTGGGGTCCAGATAAGTTTCTCTTTTAATTTTTGAGCCAGATCGTTCCGAATGATAGACACATTGGCTCCTGTATCGATGATCATGTTGCAGGGAAGCTTGTTAACATGTCCCATTATAAAAATTCCATTCTCACCGGTACTCTTTGTCGAAATTTGACACACTTGAAAATGGGGCTTTCCAAAATCTGGCAACCTCCGCCCCACGAGATGGCCATTAATTAGTTTTCCGACACCTCCTTCTGGGAGGCGCTATTAGTTTCAGCGCCTTGGCGTGCCCGGCAGCTTCTCTGCAGATGCCCTTCTCGACCGCAGGTCCAGCATTTAAGGGTCTTCTTCCCGTCTGCTTTCTGGGACATCAAAGACTCAACTCTATTCAAGAAGCTTCTCATCTGTCGCTCTAACCGCTCCACACTTGAGTTCGACGTGTCCGATTCGTTGACGGCTCGTATGGGGTGTCTGTCCTTTCGTGTTGCTTGCTGGGCTGCCTCGAATTTCATAGCAAACACTAGGGCCCCCTTTAAGTCCTTGAGATCCGCCATTCGGAGAGCTTTCTGGATTTCCGGATCACGCACCCCGTCGATGAAGTGTTGCAGCGCCAGGACTTCTCTTACTTCAGTCGGACAGTCAGAAAACGCCAAGTGAGAAAGCCTCTCGACGTCCGTCGCCAGTTCTTGGAGCGTTTCGGACACTTTCTGCTGCCGTGACTTCAGCTGGAGTCTGCTGTAATCCTTCACACATTTCTCTCCGAAGCGTAACTCCAGAGCATTAACGAGAGCGTCGAAATCCAGCCGCTGTGTTTCCGGCAAAGTTTGCAAAATGTCAGCAGCGTCGGCTCGAAGAGAAGCAGCTAACTGGCAGGCCTTGGTCTGGGAGTCCCACTGGTTTGCATCCGCCACTATGGAGAATTGGGTTTTATACACCTGCCAAGAGGACTTTCCGTCATATGTAGAAAGCTTGATGGAAGGCTTGGAAAAAGGAGCTTGAAACTTAAATTCATCCCCTTGACCAGTCATGACTTTCTGCTTCAATTTCTCTAGGTCACTCCTGAACGAGATGGAAACTTCTTCTACCTTTTCGAAAATTTTCGCCTCTAGTTTGCTCTCCATATCTTCGAATTTATTTTCAACGGACTCGATTCTTCCTTCCATTTCTTCAAATTTCTTGTCCATAGTCGTCAATTTGTCGCCAATGCCCTTCAAATCACTTTTCAACTCTTCCTTGTTCGCGGTCAGTTTGTTATTCAACTCGTCCATATTGGCGCTGATCTGCTCGTTTACGTTAGTAAGCTTGGTATTCACTTCGCCCATATTGGCGCTGATCTGCTCGTTTACGTTAGTAAGCTTGGTATTCACTTCGCCCATATTGGCATTCATGCTGGCGGTCAACTCCGATTTCATTTCGCCCATGTTGGCATTCATGCTGGCGGTCAACTCCGATTTCATTTCAGACAATTTTTCTAGAAGAGTCTGGAACTGGGCCTCCATCGCTCTTGTTGTTGGCATTCAATCCCACTTCTGACACCAATTGTTGCGTTTTCGAGGGTTCGAAATGATTGAAGCCGAAGAGCGGGATCCAAAACAATTTTATTCTTTGCCAAAACAGTCCTCCACAAATTGTAGAACAGTTCGAGAAATTCACGTACAATCGATGAAAATACTGATAACACAGATGCAATACACTAACAAAAACAATAGTAAACACTCAGCACAAAAATAATAACTCAATAAAAGCAATAACACACGCACTATGCAATCGTCTCTCTCAAGCAGAGAGGTATCACTTGCATGAAAGCTGAGATCTGACTAACTAACTAGCCGGCTCGGGCCCTTTTATACCTTTCGGTCAGAAACCTCTGGCACTTGCCAGAATAATCTAGAAATAGAAAGGTCTAGAAAAATCCGGAAGGTATGAGAAAAGCTCAATACATAGTGTTACAATACCGCGATAGGGTTGCCAGACAGGGTTATTAGGAGCAGGGTTGCCATGGCCGCCAAGCTTATCGCCCACATTTGGCGCCAAAAATTAAGTCGCCAAATCCGTCGCCAACTTGGCGCTAGCTGCAATATTTGGCGAGTTTACCATTTAAACCAATGTTAAAGCATGGGGGCCGTGCAATGCAGTGGAAATGATATTACAGGTAAACAGGGTTGAAATCACATTAGATACGACAAATTAGACTGTAGAAATGAACACAAATGAGTAGAAACAATTAGAATAAGACTAAATTCGTAACAATATATACACGCGTAGATAAAATCTGTCAATTTAATAATATTTTCATTGGCTAGTATAGCATAAAATTTAAAATTTTATAACTAATCCTCAATTTTTTTTTCAGTACAATTCCCCATTTCATCAATTTAGCAATTTGTATCTGTTACAGGTTTTTTACACATGTTTAAGCAACTCATCAACTACATTCTGTAAAATATTTACAACTGTTCTAGAAAGGATAATACTAGCAGTAAACAACACTAGCTAGTCTGATTTTGTGGGTTCATTTATAGATAATATTATAAGTTTAAAATAGATCAATGAGCACACACAAGAATTTATTTTATAATGCACAGACGATATTTTGATTTTCATATCATCCTTTTTATTAAAAACGAGCTGAGATTTGTTAAAAAGAAATTCCTCGTATTGTTCTTTGTATGAATGGCAACAAAAAATATTTCATTTTTTTAAATATTCTTCCCGTTTTGAGTTGTTTTTGCTCAAAAGCTGAATTGAAGTCGTGCGTTCGAATATGTGCTCATTACTTAATGATGCCTGCTGTCAATTATTTGCGAATAAAAATAGTTTCAGAAAAGGATTTCATACTTATGTTCAATTAAACGGAATATACTAGAAGTTTTCTGCTACAACAAAGATTTTGTTCTCAGAATGACTGGGACTAAGTATGTGGATAACAAATCGTGTTAAGTACAGTGGGAGCCAAAAGTGTTCGTACACTTATAATTTTCTATAAAATTTAATGTTTTCGGCTAATAAAAATTAATATATCAGAATTACAATGTTTTTATAATGTATGCAACTTGTTCTTATGTTGTTTCTTATGTTGCTTTCTTGTTAAAACGTGATGTAAAAACAATGATCACAGAAGAATGGAGGAACATCGATGTAGAAATAACAAAAAAAAAATGAACCGATGAAATCTATACCAAGACGTTTTAAAAGATGTTATGGACATTAAAAGATATCCTACTAAGTACCAAATTAAGAAAGAAACGCAATATTTAAAGCTACATTGAGATTTTTAAAAGTGTACAAAGACTTTTGTCGTCTAATTTTTCAGTAGTTTTTTTTTATTATTAATTTTTCAAAATATTAGTTATACTATATTTTAAAAACTGATTATGCTATTTGAATAAGAACAAGTTGCAGATGTTACAAAAAGATTATAATTCCAATATATTAATTTTTATTAAACGAAAACGCAATAAATTTTCCGGGAAATTTTAAGTGTACTTTTGACGACTAATGTATGTATTAATAGTTTTCAGAAATTCTATTTTAGTCTCAGATAATAAAACTGGTGTATTTTGTTGAGATTAAAATTTTGAACGCCTATAAATAGTAGTTAAAGCAATTATATTTTAACGCATTAAGTTTATTGGACCGGGAAAAAGTATGGTTTTTGATAATTTTTCGAATCATATTTTGTTAACATAACAATACGTTTTTAACTTTTTTCAGTCAGTTTTACAAGCATACAAATAGATTTTAGAACGTAATCTGTTTTAGTTATTGTTATTTTTTTAAAATTAATTGTGATGAACTTTTTTCAATTTCTGTAATTTCACTTCGAAACGCAATTTTTATGTTCTAAATTTCATCACATGATTTTATATATAATTGCCTTTTCAAATTAAAGTTTTTTTAAAACGGCACAAATTTCTTAAAATAATTCTCAACCATTACTTGTTAATTAGGAAGAAAAAATATTCGCGTACTATTTGTAAGGAAGAGAAAAATCAATGCTAGCATTAGCCCCCATACATACCAGCTAGTACATTCAGCATGTAAAGAAAGAGAAAATACAATTATTTGAGAATTATTTTCCGAATCTCAGATTGCCATAGAACGCATACACGAGTATTACATTAATAAATTTATTAATTTATGTTAATTACTTGTTAAAATTGTATTTGTCATATAATTAATAGTATTTTTTTAGAATTAATCACAAAGCTCGCAAGCTTACGATTTTTTTGCTGATCGGCATTTATAGCATGGACCACATTAGCGGGATATATAAAATAACAATTTTTCCTTCTATAAAAGTTTAAGATAACAGAAATAATGATCTATATTTAAAATTCATTATAACAGTTTACGCTTACAATAAAGCCTTTTCATTTTTATTATTTTCTCTAATACAGAAGGTCGTTCCCACTTTATGGTAATGATTTTCATAGTTAATTCTTATTAAAATAAATACAGTATTTTTTGTGGAAATTTGCTTCTATCTGATAACCACGATTCTTGACAACAGCTGTAGTTCAAATGTTTCATGAAAGTAAACATTTTCTTAGTTCTGTCATGCAAATTTTACTCCATTCCTCTTGAACCATTTTCCAAAGTCTGTTCAGTGTTCTTGGATGCCCTTTTCCTAAGGCTCGTTTTAATAAACCAAAAGCAAATAAGTACATTGCAGAAGCCTAGGGTGATTTTATACATATTTCATCAAATGGGGTACACTTTATTCCAGTTTCTAATTCTTTCTTTGCTAAATGAGCGGCAGTTGACTTAGACGTGTGAATAGAGGCTTTGTCTTTATAAAGCTCAAATTTATCAATGTCCTTTCCTTAAAAAGTTGCAATTTCTTCTTCAAAAATTATTTCTAAAACGTTCTGTTGATAGAAGAATGAATTAATTTTGGCTTTACCTGAGACTTTTTTTGATTTTTAATTTGCCGTTGTAAAAAATTCCTGCAACTGTCATGAATTCCTTTATAAACTTTTCTGTTCATTGACGAAACCCTTTCGTAGTCGTTCCCGTCAGTTGAGCAATAGAAAATTAATCTTTTAGTACAGTCATTTAAATATGCCCATACCTCAACAAGTGTTACCACAATTTTTTAATTTTCAGCAGCTAGGTGTTTTTTACATATAATTTTCTACAATTTTCTTTTCTTACAGTAATATATTTTAAAAAGGGAGGCGAACATTAAGCTTAAACATCTGTTTTTATTTTAAATCCTTATAAATGATTTTGATTACAGTTCTTGAAGACATTCCTAGTTTCGATGTAGTGAATCTTTGAGTAGGTGGATTTTCTTTTAAAATCATGTTGCCTGCATTTGAACAGTCTTAGGATGAAGTTTCGTGGTCATGATTTCATTTTTACTTTCTCTCTCTCTCTCTCTCTTCTTGACACTTTTTCTCTTTCAAATTTAATATATTATAAATACCTTTGATTGAAATGCAATAACTGAGTTTTTACACAGCGATTTAATTTATTGATATGAATATTTCTCCTTGGAAAGCTGAATTACGTAACCTTTGAGCCATATATAATTTTTAGGATCCATTTTTTAAATAAATCTTTTATTTTGCATTCCAATCAAAAGAAAATTTTAGCAGACGATTATCGTGAAGGTGCCAAAGTTTTATCTCAAAATTCAAAAGAGAAAATGAATTACAAAATTGTTTCCATAGAGTGTGAACGACCTTATGTATAGTAATTCTTTTTTAAAATACTCCTTGCCTTTAATTTTATTAAACTAAATGTTGGAAAATCTAATATATATTGTATTCCTTTTTAACATGCTTTGGATTATTGTAGCAATGAGTCAGTGAATGCTAGAATTCTAGCCAGAAGGATTTAAAGAGCCGTTATCATGTGACCATCATGAATATTGCCTATTATAGTTAAGACAGGAGTAAAATATGCACTTTGACTTATATCACGATTTGTATTTACTAATATACTATATATTTTATTATTTTTTATTTATTCTTATAGTAATCAATTTATATTATAAAAGAAAGCGTAGAATGTGCTTACCGCTATAACTCAGAAACGGGTCCCGGTACGATCAAGGGTGTGATAGCCCCAGTGACGCACACAGGAATTTTTCAAGAGGGGGAGGGGGTCCAGTGTCGAAAGATCGTCATTCTCGTATCCTACCCCAATTAGCCGCCAAACATATTCTTTTGATTTTGTCGATTGATGGGAAGGAAAACAGTAAAAAAAATGAATTATTGAATAAAAAATTAGTATTCATTAATAAAATTAATTATTGATAACAAATACTTAATTAAATTTTGCGTATTATATGCGTACGATTTTTATCAATCAAAAAAAATCAAGGGTGATGGGGTAGTGTCCAGATTCGGAGACCTCCCCCCTCCTTGTGTGACCAATGGGTTGCCCTCTATCCCCTGTCCATGAAGAAGGTACTCTGTTTTTCCTTAATCAACCCCTAAGGGGCGTTGCGAGGGCTTAAGATACGTTATAAATATTCCCATTTTGAATTATTAGACCAACAAGTTTGAAATTTAGCATGAGCTTTCCTTTCATGGAGAAGAGATACGTTACAATAGGGGATTTTTGCTAAAATTGAGCCCCAAAGAACATTGCAAGGGTTTAAGGGGTGTTATAGATAAATAATAAGTGCACTCATCAAAAAAGTTATTTAAAATTTTTCTATGCAGTGTTTTGTACCAGGTTTTATTCTCCTTACAATTCAATTGCTAAATCAACAATTATAATTTTTATTTTTAAAAAATTAACCCGTGCGAAAAAGGGATACTTCAGCTAGTTAAATACTGCTGAAAAAGCTAGTATTTAGAAAGCTCAGCTAGTTAAAAATAAAATCTTATGATATTGCATATTGTGTTTCACGCTGTATGTATCCCTTTAAAAACACACGCAATTGGAAACTCATACGTATATCGGACGTTGAAACTCAAAAAATAAATAGAACAACCAACCACAATTTTTTTAAATGAATATTTTCTTTCATATAGTCCCACGATATCATCTCGGAAAAAAATCAATATATTTCATCCTCCACAAATCCATTACGCACTAATCCATGAAGAAAGTAATCAAACATCCCCACCTTAATCTGTTAAACGAGTCATTGATTTGGATTAAGAGATCCTTAGGCATTTTCATCCGGAAGAAATAGAAAAAAGATCTCGATACTTTTCCATCATAAAAGAACTCTTTTGTTGTCTTTAATTGGATGTTCCGAAGACCAAAGAAAACAAACCCCCCTTTTCGCACAAATGTAAATATTGTGCCACGGCAGAAAGTGGTGCATTGTTGTTGGAAACAATAAACGGCTCTCTTGTTTTAATCGGATGAGGCAGGGTAGCGAAGCGGCAACAAGGCCAAGTAGGTAACTTGTTTTGATCTGGGGACCTCATCTTTCTCTCTCTTCACTTTCGCTAAGGAGCGCATCCACAGCCGGAAGGAAACGTCATCCTTCTTCGGATGACCAAGGAATCTTGTCTTTGGTAGCGAGTAAGGAAGCACGGTTTTCGCGATGGACGTGAAACACATGGCGTGGTGCCGTGTAAGTAGTGTTTTGTTTATATGTTCGATTTAGCTCTTTCCATGTCTTTTTTTTTTTTTCGTTTTTGCTTTTAAACACTTTCCTTTGGAGGAGTTCGCAATTTTTTGCATTCAATGGATTCTATTAAATATTTTTATTAAATAAATTTTATAAATAGCAATTACTGTAAAATTGGGCGTATAACGCGCACTTTAAGGTATCCGACTACGTTCGGAACCGTGATTTTGTAAAGTGCATAAATGGATAATTTTCGTGATATCTAGTGTCACTTAGATTAGAATATATGCATAAAATTGTTTTAAGGACATTTTGACAAAAAAAATTTATTTAAATATAATATTTTGACAAAAAATTAACTTAGAATAAACTTCTTTCCAAATGTCCTCCTTTTGTGAAAAATCCTTCGATTATAATAATATTTTGCCTGTATATAGCTCAGACCTCTGTTCAGAGGCTCAACTAGAATTTTTGAAATATGTAACTTAAAAGTGAGTTTATTCATATTTTATGGCAACAGAGGGGAGCAATTTTAAGAAAAAATTTTTTTTATAGTATAATAGTTTTAAAATATTTTTATGTATTTATTCTAATTCAAGTGACACTAATTATCAAAAGAAATTTATTCATTACGATTCAATTGACAAAAATCGATCAAAAAATCAAATTTAATTTTTTAAGCCTAAATTATTCTTTACATACCTTTCTATAACCTCACAAAATTTGAAAGATCTGAACTTAAAAAACGCAGAATTATGATAGATTTTACATTCGTTTTTATTCACATCCCTCTGGCAAATCAAAACTTTAAACTTATTTAACTCGGAAAGATAAAATAACTAGTTTGTCTTCATTTAAAATGCTAAGGCTTTTTTTTTCTATTGTGCCTAATGCTTTGAATTTTTTTTTTTTACTTATTGCTAGTTGTACATGTAACAAAAGTTGGTATGAATTTTTGAATCAAAGCAATACTTATTTTTTAAAAAATAATTGAACTCAGAATTTATATATTTTTTCAGGAATTTTCAATAAGCATTCATAAAAAGTATTGTACAAATATCAATCATGTTATCGCAAAACCCATACCAAATTTTGTTATACATTGTTGGACGTACTTGTAAATAAAATTTCATGTGTGTACGTATATTTTTGTAGGGGAGGAGTAGCATTTTAAAATCACTTCACAAGTTTTAAGTTTTTCTCTTAAAAAATTGAATGGCTTGCTTTTTATGAAATTTTGAGCACAAAATCTGTTTTACATAGTATACACGCATAGGAGGCAACCCAAAAATTTTTTAAAATCCTTAAATTAAAAATTTTTGCGTAAATCGTACCATGTCCCCTTAATATATTTTTGCAAAATCACGATTCCGAACGTAGTCGGATACCTTAGTTGACGATTTTCTGTTTTCCAGCATTTTCTGTATCAATGTAACCTAATCTATAATGCTCCGTCGATATCTCTTTATAGATATCTACAAAATCTATATCTTTATTTTTCTATAAAGATTGCGTTTATAGTAAAAAAAATATTTTTCTGATTATATTTTTTCATAATTTTATAAACTATTAATCTTTATTCGTGATCTTTCTAAAACTTTCAAGAAAATATTCTTTCTTTTTTTTAATCCTGGTATTTTTAGAGATTTTTTTATTTCCATTGATGTAATTTTTAAAATTAATTTACAGACCTTTTTATACGGACAACAGAATACAGTTTTTATTTAAATGCATAATAATTTATTTAAGCAAAGGATAGAAAATGTTAGTAATCATTATTAAAATGTTTTTTTATTATTGGTTCTATGCATTCAAAATATTAAAGCATTTTGAGATAATTTTGAAATTACAAAAGTATAACTGCACAAAATTAAACTTTTTTTTAAAAAAAAAAAAAAGGTATAGCTACACAAAATTTTAAAAAATCTATAGGGTTTATCAAAAATTTACGCTAAAAACTTTGAGCTTAAATTAAAAGAAATATAAAAATGTATAAGATTATAAAAATTATGGCAAAATAATTCCTTTCATGAATGCTCCTTGTGGATCCATTGGCATCTTTTCATATTTTACATATTTTTTAGCAATGTAAATCTCAGAAGTAAACTTTAGAAGAGAATTGTTAAAGGAAGTTAATTATATATATATAATTACCTTAATTTAACTCCACTTTTATATAAGTTATTTTTTATATTAGCTGTCTTAAGTCAGCAATGTTTATAATAGTGCAGCATCCATTTTACAATTTTTAATCTAGTGTCCTTCATTGTATGATCTCTTTACTATCTCTGTGTTTATTTAAAATGTGATTTATGAATGTTTATCTCTTGTTTGTAGAGAATTAGACTATACATATATATACATTGTTAAATTAAAAAAAAAATTTCTATATTTTTATTGAAAAATGATGTAAAAAGAGATGTTGGGCAGTTTTTCTGGTTCAGTTGAGTTGAGTGTTGACTTTTTGGGGGACAAGAGCCAAATTTGGCTATCTGCGCCACACGTTCGTTAATATAGTTAAACGTTAAAAATATATTTAAATATATATTTATTGTACGTATATAAAAATTTAATTTAAATTGTCAGATTAAAAATAAATTAAAATTGAACAAAGTATTTAAAAATGCAGAAATGTAAAATTTTATAGATATCTCTTTTTTAAAAAATCTAATGGTACAAAAAAATCCTTTAAAAAATTATATTTCATGTAAAACATGATTTGAGCGTAAAAATGCAAAAAGGTCTGGATGGGGAGTTTCCTCAACCATATCAGTCAAAGTTAAAAGATTGGTTTTAAAAAAGGTGTTTCTTTTAGATGAATACTTTGGACATTCTATTAAAATGTGTAAAATGGAAAGGTCACATTGACAAAAGTCACATACTGGTCCTCTCTCCTAGCAGCAAATGTCTATGAGTTAGACGAGTGTGTCTGATACGAAGTCGAGTCAAGCGGACATCATGTCTTCGTACTGGTACCGCTGCTCAATGAGCAGTGAAAGGATGAATGCTATGTAGCTTGCTAATGATCTGTTGATCCCAAGTCTCTTGCCATGTATGATGGATATAGTGCTGTATAGAAGTTTTTAAATCCTGGTAACAGACAGGTTGCTGCATGTGATCAGACATGGACCGTGCAGCATTATCAGAATGTTCAAAGTATACCCAAATTCCAAGGTACCCAAGAAAAAATTATATCAAACCCTTTCTTTCTAATTTTCGCAGAACTAAAAGTATTTCCATCACAGTGGGGTGTCTACGTTCTGTTGAAGAGTGTAAGGATTCTAGAGCACTCATGCTGTCAGTGTACACACAAAAATGACGGTGGTTGGAAACTAATATATGTTGAAATGCCACAAGAATGGCAGTTAATTCAGCACTAAAGACAGACATAAAATTGTGTAAGGTAAAATTTGGAATGGTATTGTTAAAAACAACACCACACCCA
The DNA here is from genome assembly GCA_019973935.1 of Trichonephila clavipes. Taxonomy (NCBI): domain Eukaryota; kingdom Metazoa; phylum Arthropoda; class Arachnida; order Araneae; family Nephilidae; genus Trichonephila; species Trichonephila clavipes. Next base: position 51,283 of record BMAU01021221.1, on the reverse strand, counting down.
ACACGTCTTTTGGTCTTCGACCCGTCCGTGTAGACTGGTATGTACTTAGAATACTTACTGTGGTGAAAAGAAAAGAGCTGCTGATAAATAACATCAGCAGTGCCTGCTTTGTCATAGCCTGAAAAAAAGGGTTACTATAATTAAAAATTTGGATGTCCCAGGGAGGAATAGAAAAAGGATATTATTTTCCTGGATATTTGTGTTACTTAAGTGGGCGTCATTTAGAACAGCTTTTGCTCTTTCCGAAAAAGGCTTGATGTTAAATGAACGGGCGTCATATAATCGAGTGAGACCAATGGCATGAGAAAAGGGTTTTAATGGATGAGAAGGAACAGACATGGCACGAATAAAGTAATTGGCATTTAATCGCCTCCACCTTAATTCTAATGGTGGTTGATGGCACACCACATACAAGCTGATAACAGGCGAAGCTCTGAAAACACCAGAGAGGATTCTCAGAGCAGAATGATGTATTGTGTCCAGTCGTCTTATGACAGATGCACGAGCAGAACCAAAGATGTTGGGTAGTTTTTCTGGTTCACAACTTCTTTGAGGAATATTTTGATAAACTGACAAAAAGAAAAAGATTTTTAGCTTGCTTTTCTAAATGGTGTTTTTAATCTTTCGAACGATTTATTCATTCATTTCGATGTTTTATTTGTCTTAATTTGAAGAAATGGTGATATTTTCCTGCCAGAAAATTTTAACAATTTGTAAGTGTTAAAGACAAACCTAAGTATTCAGGAGTGATAAATAGTTTCAAAGAATCGAAAGAGCTTGGTTTGAATAAATTGTGCAGTTTCTACTAACAACTATGATAGATGTACTTTGTCGTCCTCCCACTAAGATTCGCTTATAAAAATATTAAAACAACTACTCATTTGTTTATATTTAGTCTTGTTTACTAAAAAGTTTTTTAAAAAAGTAAAAGGAACAATATAATTGAGCTTTGTCTTTTAAAATGTTCTTTAAGCAAAGCATTTAAAAAAACAAAAATTAAGAAGTTTTTTTCGCAGGAAACAAGGCCATAATGTACACAAAGGAACCCACCCATGGCAAAAAATAAATTCTAAAAGAGAGAGAGAGATTCATTTTTTCCATCATACTCTAAAAAATATTACTAAATTAGATTTTTATATTGAAACATAAAAGTATATATACAAATTAATATCAAGCGTTGTCATTTTTCGACGAATTTCTGTATTAAGGCTTTATAAAACTTTACGATAAAATTTATCGAATTTAAATGATTATCTATAATTCAATTTTATATTTTCGAATCTCTTTTGTTACATTTCAGAATTTACTACAGTCAAATCTCCTTTTTTTTGTAGGGTAAATTAATATCATGTTTGCTTTTGATTTTTCTTCCTGTTGGATACTTTGAACCATCTGCTTGGGCAGATGATATGGAAGATGCATTTGCAGGGGAAACTTTAACAGGTAACGAAAAAGCGTTTATATTTTCTAAGTTATAATTAAATTTAGATTTCAAGTTGTTTAAAATGTTACTTTTTTGTTAATATCTATTTTTATAAAAGTTACTGCATTCATATATCCAGTTTGTACATTCAGTGTAAAAGATATTTTAAAAATACCATTCTTATTACCCAAATATATTATATGATCTAGTAAGTGATAAAAATGTTTAAATATAAACGAATTTAAAGAGGGAAAAGACATTTTGGGGTGCCAATGTGGTATCCCCTCTGTTGGGGATACCCTTTCTCGCTTAGCGACCCTCGCGAATGCTAACCTTCCAATATATATGATTCCTAATTTGCATAAACACGTACTCTTCTTGAGTTGGTTTGACAAAATTGCCATTCTGGCCCCAAGAGGATATCTCAAGAGGACAATTAGGAGAAGTCGCGATAAAGTCCCGTCACAACTTGGCTATTTAAATGGTCTATTTATACACCTTATCTAATGTTATCTTCCTGTCACAAATTAATAATTAGGATACAAATTAGAAAATGATAGATTTAGCTCTATTGTCTTTTAATTCTAATCAGAGTTGCTTATGGGTAGGTAGAAAAATGAGAACTTTTACATATAATGGACATTTTTTAAATAAGTCTTAAATTTATGCAATATGATCTTATTAAATAAAAATAATTTCATTAACTCTTTTAAATGTATTATAATATTACCCATTAGCAGAGTTAATGCCCATCAAATCAGATAGAGTTCAAAGTCTTCACGTTGGAGAATAGGATGCCAGTTTAGATGCCTACCTCGTCATCTGACTGTGATTCAAAATTACCAGTTGTTTATGTTATATGGACCTCTGAGTAGAGCACACATATAAACAGTCAGAAATGTTTAACGAATAAAGTGAAGAACACAGCATCTAAGATAATATCTCCCACTTTTAAATCTTCGCATCATAATATCTTAGAACTTTGAAATTAAATTCTATTCAACATGCAATATCCTCTATTATTCTACAAGAAGGCGGATTGAATATCACAGGTCACGAAGTTCGTGATCGTGATTTCTAGACAACCGCTGCCTATAAGGAAAATGTCAACTGTTGGTCACTTGAAATATGATAAAACACAAATAGTCTTACATGTCATTTAAAGACTCATATTTCGTAGAAAAAAAAGATGAACAAAAAGAATTTCTGATAAAGAAAAATATTGATTTTTTTATAGGATTTTTTTCTCTACTTTTTTAATCCAAAGAAAATAGCTTCGAAATTTATTGACCATTTACGAGTTAAAATCATAGACTTATTCTTCTGTAACATAGTCATATATAATTCACATTAATATAGAAAATAAATATTTCAAAGAAAAATCAACACTAAAAATTTTAAAAAATGGGGAACGTTTTTTTAAAATTTTTATTTACTTTTATCTAATTAAAGCCAATTTTTACAACGAACGCTGTCATCTGTCATTATAAAATTACTCATGAATTCAGAGTTCAATATTTTAAGTTCAGTAATTAAAAAATAACAGAGTAAAGTTATAAAAGACTGTTTTTCGAAAAAATGTACAATCTTGTTCTCAACACCGATCACAGATTGGGGAAAGAAAAGTTTGATTTATTCACTGGTAGTTCTTGTCTTAGAAAATGGCAATTTTTGCTTACAAACGAGGAAAAATGTATTCAAATTATTCTACACCTAATAATTAAAACATAAATAAACAAAAAAAAAAAAAAAAACCAGGGCCACTTGTCGAGATTTAAAAAGCTGGTAGATGTCGTCTTGCAAAATATTTTTCGAACGAACTCTGATTCTTCATATTGCGCTCTAGTGTTTCGAATTACTTTAAACAACATTAAACACTTAGAAATGTGTAAAAATACTGAAATGTCATTTCCTAATGTAGTTTATGCGGTCATATGGGGCAGTAAAACTAGGCGTAACATATCCCATTTTCAGCATCATTTTATATTATATAAATAGCTATGTCCTCGGTTTTTTCCGCTTTTATCACTGCTAAGCAATGTGGCTTTTAAAGACTTTGAATGATACAAAAAATTAAAAGGCGTCAAAGGAAAAAAAAAATCCTTTTACACCTTTTTTTCTAGATGTACCCACCCGTAATTGTTCATACCTTGTTAATGGATTGTGATGTTCAGCACCGCATGATAACAATGTCTATATCAATGAATGATCTCATGCAAATTTTTATAATCTATTATTTCAGTAGCAAGATGGCTGATTTAAAATAATCCAGAGACATCTATAAGCAAACACTACCTAAATTCAATTACGCAATTCCTTTTAATCTTTTTAAATCATTCCAAATAAAAAATAAACTTATTAGAAATATAATTAAAGACTTTCTAAAAAAAAATTAGAGATTATCTTAACCAAACAGCTACTACTTCTGATGTACACTGAATCGCAACTTTTTTGATTTTTGCTATTCAAATTAACATTCTGACAACAGGTTGCAAACCTAATTTAAATAACAATGAATTATAAGGAAGTGAATTTCAACAGTCCCTTAGAAATCTAAATATGTAAACAAAAGACGCAATCATGTGTAATCTTTATCTGTGTGAAAAATGAACAGGGAAGTAAAACTAACGGAAAAAAATTTAATACTACATCTTAGTTGAAAATGCTTTATACTGTTTTCAAGCCTGCATTTTTAATACTCCTAAAACAAAATTAAATCTAGTTTCGCGACGTTCTTTTAATTTTGAATATAGAAATAAAAAGGGGAAATTTCTGGATATCTTTTTTGGATGAAAGAGGGAAAATTATTCTTTTCGACTCATAAATATTTATTCTTTTTTGTAATAGCATTTAATGATAAACTGCGAAGCTTTTATATGATTATCACGCTTAATCGCATCGTTGCGCATGCGTGGTCTAAAAAGTCGTGACAAAGTTTTAAAAATGTTTTGAGTTATGCTTTGAATTAATGATGCTTTGCATCTATATCATACATCTTAGATGTATTACCGACAAATTTCACAATTCTGAGCTTTGCACAAATAACGAGAACGACGCCAGATCTTGTACCAGATTCTTAGTCCTAAGCCATCTCATAGAAAAACACCCAATTCTAGTTAAGGATCGATCATACGGTGAATCTTTTACGGAATTAGGTGGGCCACAGTAGCCTAGTAGTTATGGTCATTAACTCGCGGCCGGCGTGTCATGAGTTTCAGCCCTAGTAATACTAAAGACTCACCGTGTAGAAAGAATGATGCCCGTTAACACCTGGTTAACATTAAACAGGTTTGCCCGTACACCGTACGGGCTACCGAAACCGGCCACAATCGGTTTGTCCGTACGCTGTTCCGTCACACTGATGTTTTCTTCTTTCTATCTTTATGATTCACGCATATTTTTAATTCTTATAGTGAGATTATTTGTGTTAATGTGTTTTTTTAAGAGGTGCAGTTTGTCCATGGTACTGAAATACTTCTCGTCCGGGATTTTTCCTGTGGTGAAGGCAGGAATATAGATTCTTGAAAAGATTCAATAAAGAATTGGGATTGGCGAGGCAGTTTGCAATTTGTTGCTTGAGAAGAAATGAAAATGAAAAGATAATCCAAAACAAGCCGAAATTATCTCTGTCCCCATTGCAATGTAAGATTAAGTATTACACCATGCTTCAAATTGTGTGTGTATATTTGTGCACACACACACACAATCCTCAACCGTTTGAAAAAGGGATTTGAACACGAAATTTTTTTGTTAGTAAGAGAAATTCTTTTAAGATGTATGAAACATCCTTCATAGCTTGGAGAAAGTACTTATAAACAGCAAATATTTAGAGTCTTTTGTGTTCCACTATTATATAAAATAAAAAAAGTGTAAAAACTTTAAAAATGAAAATTAACATAAAATGGTTCCATTTTCGCATTCCGTTAATTACTATGCTTTGTTATATGCAATAAAAAAATTTGCCTTTTTTTTCTAACATTTTGGGCAAAAAAATTGACCGCTAAAAGGGATGAATCAGTTGAGGCTCAAAATTCTCCGGTAGGCATGGAGACGGGGGTGCTGGCTCACGTGTTGTCCTCATCACGTGACCAGGCTCAAAATTTCGACGGTCGTTGCCAAAAGTTTTCGCGTTACTTTACAGTGCGACGTTAATAAACACACACTCCTTTGAAGGAACCTGGACTTTAATTCATGGATTAAAAATGAAACTAACCGTTGAAACGGCAACTTTTACAACTGGATTATCTGATTCAGTTTGGAACCCATTTTTATAAGGGAACCGTTGTGTAAAATAACGCATTTAAACATAGCAGAAATTTATATCTTGGCGCAGTATGCTTAGGGAATTTGGAGACTAGAGATATCGATTCAGAAGCCATATTCATCGCCTAATCACGGCTCTGAGCTATATTTGTAAGACTGATTTCTACGTTATGGATTAAGAGTTGAAAACATTTGCATTTAGATAAGTACCTCAAATAATCCTCTTTATATTTCTAGTTTGAACATAAGTTACCTAAATATTAAATTAAGAACACATATGACTAACTTCCTTTGCGGCGGATTCTTAAACATAATTTCTTATGAGCAGATTTAAAAGATTTAATTATGAATTATTTTTTTAGTTGAGAAGTTAAAAAAAAGATATGGCGGTTTTCAAATTCAGAAATAATAGGTTAGATATGTTTCGCTCAAAAAGATAACGGTAAAAACTGGTTGCACTTAAAAAACAACGGCGTGATACTTTTAAACATAATAGAAATGGAAATTTCAAAATGAAGTTGGTCATGATATTGCATTCCATTGTTCTAGAATATGGGTTGATAGTCACAAAAATTTTTTTCCCCGCAAAACGATTCCCATACAACTTGCATTATGTGTTCTTTAAAAAAAACACAGAAAAATATTGAGATTATTCAATGTAGCTATGATTTAGTATTCATTGTAGACCCGTGAAAAGTCCACGCACACAAGTTAAAGAACAACACGCAATTTTATATGTAGAAAAAAAACGGAAACAGAGCAGGAGCGACTGAAAATTTGACACGGATGAAACAAATATACGTCAATGGCATAAACAGAATGGTATAATTTGTGCTTGTAAATGTTCAAAGGTTTTTAATAATGCTTTTGCATTCTTCAAAAAAAAATAATTTTTTAAAAAAAATGTTGCATAACAAATACATTGGATGGCACAAAAGACGACATCGTGTAGGAACATGGCGACGCCGGCACTATTTCCGAAGTCAGCTGTGACATTGGGAGTGACGAATCATTTTCGAAACATGATACTGATGGTTAGAGTAATTATAGGCTCCGGTATGTGTAACTGAAAGTTTTTAATACTGGTAAAATAGATTATTATCTTATTATTTCTCATTAAAAAAAATTAATATAATCTATCTAAAAATTTCTTAAGTACCGAATATTGATGAACCTTTTTACACAATTTTTCTTTTTCAGAAAAACGTGTAGAATATTGGGAGCACGGCTTAGAATCGATGACAAATTTTTTTCCCAACAAAAATGTGTGTAGAGAAGGGGGGTGCGGCTTAGATTCGAGTAAATACGGTAAATAATTTATAGCGCAAATACTCGTAAGGACTCATTTTATTAAAAAGTATCACATTAACAGTCTTTTTGGTACTTGAGTTTGACCACAGTATTTTTACGGTTCAATAAGCCCGTAATCTTTTATATGCTGACCCAATCTTGAACGAAGAAAATCCATAAAATAAAATAAACAAGTAATATAAAATTTTTTATAAAAGTCCATTCCTACTTTGGTCAACAAAGAAAACTTTTTTATATATATATAGGGTGTTTTTTTAGAGGTATAGAACTTTAAATTGCAATAAAACAACGATGTATTATTCGATTGACATGAATTTATCTTTATTCGAAAGATAATCTTGTGGCATTACATTTTAAATATGATTTCTGGCATAGGACTGCCACGGATGTAGTCCAATCTGGACGTCCAATTTTCGATGACTTTTCCCAACATTTGTGGCCGTATATCGGCAATAACACGGCGAATGTTGTCTTCCAAATGGTCAAGCGTTTGTGGCTTATCCGCATACACCAATGACTTTACATAGCCCCACAGAAAATAGTCTAGCGGTGTTGAATCACAAGATCTTGGAGGCCAATTCACAGGTCCAAAACGTGAAATGAGGCGGTCACCCAACGTGTCTTTCAATAAATCGATTGTGGCACGAGCTGTGTGACATGTTGCGCCGTCTTGTTGGAACCACAGCTCCTGGACATCATGATGGTTCAATTCAGGAATGAAAAAGTTAGTAATCATGGCTCTATACCGATCACCATTGACTGTAACGTTGTGGCCTTCATCGTTTTTGAAGAAGTACGGACCAATGATTCCACCAGCCCATAAAGCGCACCAGTCAGTTTTTCTGGATGTAACAGTGTTTCGACATACACTTGTGGATTAGCTTCACTCCAAATGCGGCAGTTTTGTTTGCTGACGTAGCCATTCAACCAGAAGTGCGCTTCATCGCTAAACAAAATTCGCTTATAAAGTCATCGAAAATTGGACGTCCAGATTGGACTGCATCCGAGCCAGCCGTGACAGTCATATGCCAGAAATCATATTTAAAATGTAATGCCACAAGATTATCTTTAGAATAAAAAAAATTCAGGTCAATCGAATAATACATCGTTGTTTTATTGCAATTTAAAGTTCTATACCTCTAAAAAACACCCTATATTTTAGTTACTTTTTATTACATAATTACAATTATTATATGTATATTAACAATTATTATATTAACAATTATTATATGTTATACATATGACTATAAATCACAATATTAAGTGGCAGAATAGAAAGCGATTTTCCTTGCCATTTTCCATTTTCCTTTCTACATATAATGTTAGACTATTATTTTTGTTTGTTTCTATTTATTAATTAATTAAATTTAATTATTCTAAAAAATAGTATAGTAAAAAAAATCACTTTCTCAGATATTAAGCCATCCCCAGATGGGATTCGAACCTACGACCTTTGGATTAGAGGTCCATCCATTGCACTAAAGGGACACAACGAGCGATTTTTCTTTTCATATATACTGTTGGACTATTATTTTTGTTTGTTACTACTTATTCATTAATTAAATAGAATTAATAAATTAATATTTGAAAAAAACTGTATTAACATCAAATATCATCCACTACAAGTTTAAAAAAATGCATTTGAACTTGAATGATGAATAAAAAGTATTTTATTTTAACGATTGAAAATTTGAACAAGATATATATACTTAGGGTGAGTGTTAACTAATAGTAGGAATTGAACAAAATAAAAAAGTAACTCGTATGATTTACTAGCGTTTCTTATCAACGCCTATGAATTGTAAAAATACAGATAAAGAAATATAAAATAATGATAATCCACACAATTAAAGAGGCAGAAAAAGTTATTACATTGGAAGAAGAAGAATATTAAGCGAAGTATATTTAGAATGATGTCGTATGGTTCACTGGAATTTACATACCCGAATGACCTAATTCTTACGCTGAGCCTCAAAGGACAAGAAGTGACGTAACCATTATAATTCACATTAGATGTTTTAAAAGAAACATTCAAATTAAAATTCTTTGAATAAAATTTAAGGTCAATTTTTGAGATAACCAATATAAATACAATGTAGCACTTTTCTCTTGTGTAACGTGAGTAATAAAACGTGTGTTTTATGTTAAATTGAACATTTAAAAGACTGACATATTAATATTTAGAAAAGGACTAGTTCTTCTCAATACTTTTTTAACAATTAATAGAGCATAAAATTTCTTGAAATTCATCTTTTTCTGTCAAATAATTCAAATAGTTTCTTTAATATTTTATTTTAATTATTTCTGAACTATGAGCTGAAAAAAAAGCGTGATCTTTCTACAGATATTGTCATAATATTCGAAATCTTATTAAATGAATAAGACTTTGTTGGACTTCTTTACACATTTTATATGTGTAAAAAATATATCAAATAATATCTTAGAAATTGTTATTGTTTGTTTATTGAAAGCTTCCGGTGGTTCTATCTCTACGCAACACCCTATCTGCTAACTACAGTGAAGTTAGAATGCAGTTTTGTGATGCTGGAGTATTTTTTTAATAAGAAAAACGTACAAAATTTATCCTATTCTTTAAGATTAAACTAGGATATTCTTATTAAGTAGTATTAAATTAATAATTTAAACATGAAATATCTGGTATTCTGTCCACATTCTCAAAAAATTCAAATTGTCAAAGGCTACAAATAACGATGGTGTTTTAAATAATGCTTTAAATAATTTGAAAAAAAATTAAATATATAATATGTAACGGGGGGGGATAATCCCTGTCTACATAACGGCAGGCTCATTGTTCATACTCATTGCTCAAACAGTAACACTGTAATTTACATGTATTATGTAGTTCTAAGTTTTTTTTCAATATATTGTAAGCTGGAAAAAATAAATTTCAATTCTCAACTCCACATTTTAATTTTCACAAGCAGCGTCGCGCCTTACAATACAATGGTGTTACAATGGAAAGTTGGCAAAATATTGGCCATACAGTCAAGTTGGCATAATTTTTTGGAGACTAAATTTGGTGACTTGGCAACCATATTGATGCTTCTGAAAATTACCGGAGAAATCTATAACATCACGATCTATGGCGTTAGCGAATTCTTCTAGAAAGCTTTGGAAGGTACGGGGGGGGTCCTCTAGACCAGTGCTCCGCAACCTTCTTATCGCTGCGGACCGGTCAACGTTTGATAATTTTACCGTGGCCCACTGAGGGTGAGACACGTTGATTGTTTATATTTTAGATTGTTTTGATTTAACAATTTTAATTTAGTTACATTTAAATATGCCTTCAGAATAAAATATAGTTACACCAAAAATGAGTAAAAGTGATTTAATGTAGAATATGAAGTGATTTCCGTGGAATGTTACGCAAATCCGAGAGAAATGAACCATTTTAAATAAAATGGTAATAGTTTAATGTTCTTCAGGCGGCCCGGCACCATTTGATCCACGGACCGGTAACGGTCCGCGGACTGGGGGTTGCGGATCACTGCTCTAGACGAATTGTTCTTGGCGCTTCTCTTCAGCTAAATTCTTTTTACAACCCATTTTTACTAACTATAACATATATACATAATTACAGCATCACAAATAACTTTTTTTATATACCGTGTAAGTATTTAAGTATATATAAATTATTACTATATGTTAAAAAATATTAATATATATTACAAATGTTACAACACTTTTGAAGATATAAACGGCACAGTAGATTTCGTTGATTAAACTTAGTCACAATTTAATCGACGATTCCAGCTTTTCTTTAAGCTAATTAGATAGCTTATTATTCTGTCTTCAGTCTGTTAGTCTTCCATTTATCGTTATGTTTTGGACAAATTTATTATTTCAAATTATATATTCTGCTTACATCTAGCACATATTCTTGATTTAATAATTCATTTAAAAATGATCTATCATTATATTTTATTTGTGTCAGTTTTTTTCGCTGTCTTTTAAATTACAACACTGGGAAGTCCTGTAATTAATCTTTCTGTTGTTTCAGACTAAAAATATCGAATGATATGAAACAAATACCATTATTTAAGCATGAGTTACTGTGTATTAAATATATTTATGACATACTTTTTTTTAATTACAAAATTTTTACAAATCTTTTAAATTACAGATTAATAAAAATTAAAGTAACTGTCTTAGATTGGTTTCGAAGTATCAAGAAATTGTGAGTAAGGAAACTTGTATCTTATTTGTGCAGATCACTAGATTAGTTGTGAAGCCCCCACCCGTTGGGACACACGTTCTACACTATCCACGCGACCTGTTTCTGTGGGGAAGAATGAAGAACCACTCAAATCATTCATAGTAAAATCTGTTTATTAAGATCTTAGTTTAAACACAATACACAACAATAATCTAATGAGGATGATTCAGAATGAGATGACGCAACACGTATTACCAAATAATTGCGCAATTAACCACAGAATCTAACTTATACATTAATTCATATCTCACTAATATACGCACTTTCCTTATAGCCTATATAAATTTGCTTACCGCTGTATCCTAAGTAAACAGCTGCGGTCCCTATCACTTCTGTTGTGGCTTTAATCCGACTATGTTCCTTTTGGTCTCGGACCCACTTTTGGTTCGTCTGTACCGGCACGGCTAGGCTAATTCCCGGACTTAGGATTCTTCTAAACTTTATCTCAAATCACTTTACAGCTACCACTCTACTTAGCGACTTCACTTCTACGCATAGACATAGACTTCACGCAAATGCTAACTTCCAATATATATATATATATGATTCCTAATTTACATAACCATGTTCTTCTTGAGTTGGTTGGAAAGAATTGCCATTCTGGCCCCAAAGAACCCAAGAGGACAATTAGATGAAATAGCGATGAAAGCCCCGTCACGTAGTGAGTAAGTGTTTATTAACGGCGCACTATAAAACAACAAGAAGGCTATTGGCGACGGAGAGAGATCTCGTAATTTTAAACCTTGGTCAGACGACGAGGAAGACACCTGAGCTAGCATCATCTTTTCGAACTACCATAAGGTTAACGAGAGGACATTGAGCTACGGCGGATTTAGCATGCATCAGCCTCTCTAAATAGAGGGACTTCACTGATACAAGGTCTCGAACTCATCACACCTGGCCACGAGATCACATAATTAATAAACAAAGTAAAATAATGTATTATTAGAATACCAAATTCCCGAAGAAATATTTCTCCTTTGAATACCCTATCTCCTTTGTTGATATCTCTTTAACCATTCATTAAAAAAAAAAACTTCGAACAATATTTAGAAAAGGAGCGAAAAACTCATTCAAGCTCGCGCAAGGAGAGCGAATCCTTTCTTCGATCAACACAAAAGTGTTGATTGTTGCCGTCAGAAGTCCTTCCATTTCACCTTGGTGAAGACGTCCACTTTCGACCTTTGACATTGAACGTCAAAAAAGAATCTTTTTCTTTTTTTCCACAAACATTTCTAGCCACCTTCAACTTTTTCTCTTTCTTCTCTCGTAGTACACTTATATCGATGACGTTCCCAGCCACCAATAGATTCCTGTTATCTTTTAACAATCCAACCTTGAGCCGATTTGGATCCCGTTAGTTCGCATGCATTCATACCTCCATCACGTCAGCTATCGCTTTTCTGCAGGGGAAATATGGGTCACTTAACCGACGACCTTTAAGGTTGAAAAACAGCGGGTCACGGCTTTAGTACGCACCGAAGATTACATTATCGGAATGCGTTTCCAGTGGGCAGCAGCGTTCTTCCAGATTAAAAAATCATTCTCATTCGAATGCATAATGAAAAGAAAAAAATTAAGGGTAACAAGGGATTTTTCCGCCATTTCGCAATAACCGGAAACACTGCGTTGATTGGAGTCTTGGCCCCGGTTAACGGAACTTGGCTGGTGAGATGATAGAATTCATTTTAACTGGTCAGTTTTGGATGACCCCAGACTGAGAGATTAATCGTTTTTTACGAAAAGAATTTGGACAGACTTGCATGAAAAAAAAGAGGAAAAAAACTTTTAGTAATTGAGATATCCGCAAAAAGTAAAAGTCTGTGGCCTAATTACTAAAAGATAATAATTGATTGGTGTAATGTCACTTTTTCGAATAATAAACTCTGAGTAATCTCTCATTTGCATTTCAGTTTATCTAAGTGAAGTAGAAACCTTGTTTAAGAGAAAAAGAAAATAAACAATCACGTTCAGTTGCAGCTCTGATAGAATATTTTGAGCATTGATTAATAAGTGATTATAAATGCCTATCTCTTGAAGTCAACATTGTCAAGAAAGGTTGGATGTCGAAACTCTTAATATGCTGCTGGCAACTTGTTGATTTCGAAAAATATGCAAACACGTTATTTGTATGTGTTTGTTGAAATTTTCTGTCTGCTCGTTTTTGCCCATCTCAAAATATGTTCAGAGTAGATTCAGATGACATGGTTGACATCTGAGCTGGAACCCCACTATCATCCCCCTTGCCTCAATACATGAGGAATTTGTGTGAATCATGATAGATGCAACATACACAGTGACGTCTTAAGACCTTTTGAGGCTCTGGGCCATTGTGCAAAAATAGGTTCCACCTGCGACCCGTTTTCAATTCCTACAACACGTTCACAATCTCCCAATATATATATCTTTTTCAATTTTTCAATCGTTAATAAAATACATTTTAAAGCGTTCAATTGAGCTGAAATTTTATATACACGATTATTTTGGATGACAATACAATAATATAATAATAATTAATAAAAATTAATTGATTAAAACTAATTATTCAAAGAATTACAGATACAGCCAAGTCGGCATCATTTTTGACGACTTGTGTCAAAACTTTTAAGATTTTTTTCTCACATTTTAAAGTGCTCATTTGAGCTGAAATTTTCTATACACGATTGTTTTAGGTGATAATACGATAATTTAATTATAATTAATTAAAATTAATTGACTGAAATTAATTATTTAAAGAATTACAGATACACTCACTTTGGCTTCATTTTTAGCGATTGGGGTCAGAACTTTAAAATATTTATTTTCTCACGTTTTGTTGTTACTAATGCCACCTGATTGGCAAAGACAGATCAAAGCCCACGAAATTCATTTTGGCAAAGGGCTAAGTGACGCCTGTCGTTAACCGTAACTTTGAGCAAGCACTATGCAGGTGACCAATGTAAAGAAATAATTTTATTAAACTGAGAGAGAGAGAGAGAGAGTTATAGCTATGAGTTTTGATTTCTTAGATGTAAAAAAATAATATTAATAAAACTTATTTTAAGGCTTTCGAACGAAATTCCAAGTATTTCATTGCAACGAAAGCTTATATCAAAACTCAGATAAATTATCAAGTATAAAATAGCATTTATTTTTATTGAAGTATTACTTAGGGATTTAATAATTAAAAATTATAATACATGAAATAATTTATTTGCATAATTTACAAACAAATATAAAAGTCAAGAAAATAAGAGTATATACAAAAAGAAATTAAGATCTTTTTTCTTACAGTATTCTACCGCATGAAACTTTAATTGGAATTTCAAAAAATGGAATATCGAAAGAATCTGTTTTTACATTTATGGGTATTTTTATACGTACTATTAGCTTCTAATACATATGAAGTTTTCATCCGTAACACATTTTTAGAATTGTGTAATTTAAAAAAAATAATTAAAAAACATTCTTTAAGCGGAAAATACTTAATGCTGATTTTTATTTTTACTTTTAACTATTCGTCTGCTTTTTTCACGCACATTTTTAATAATTCAAAAAACTTTTTTTAAAAGTTATAAAAAATTATAGTGGCTTGAATATATATATACCATGATATTTATTCCAAATTATTTTCATGCTTTCTTTTAGATGGAACATGTAAAAGGAATACAAATGACAAACTGATCTTCTGTCGTTATCGTTCTGAAGAAAAGGATTCTTTGTCCGCTTTAAATCCTTGCTTATGTACTCACATACTTTTCCCTATTGATCTCAATGCACCAAAGATAGGTAAGCATACTTAAAATATTAATGACACTTAAAAAGAAAGGAAATGTCTTAGGAATTTAAATTTAGCTATCATACTGAATTGTGATTCATAATTCTTAAGGGGATGCAGTACGATTCAATTGACGGAAATCGGTCAAAATATCAAATCTAATTTTTTTAGCCTACATTATTTTTTACATATTTTTTTATACTCTCACAAAATTTGAATGCTCTAAGTTTAAAAAAAAGCAGGCTTGTGATAACTTTTACATTCGTTTATATTCACATTTCAATGGCAAATCAAAACTTTAAACTGACTTAGCTCAGAAAGATAAAATAACTAGTTTGCCTTCATTTAAAATAATAAGGCTTTTTTTCGATTGCGCTTAATACTTGGAAATTTTGTTCACTTGTTGTTAATGGTATGTATTTTAAAAGATCAAAACAATACTTATTTTTTAAAAAAGTAATTGAATTTAGAATTTACACATTCTTTAAGGAATTTTCAATAAGCATTCATAAAAACCAATACCAATCATGTTATCACAAAACCCATACCAACTTTTGTTATACATAGTTTGATGTACTTGTAAATCAAATTTCATATATGTAAGTCAATTTTATAGGAGGAGAGAGAGAGAGAGAGAGTAGCCTTTTTAAATCACTTCATAAGTTTCAAGTTTTTCCCTTTCAAAATTAAATAGTTTGCCTTTTATGAAATTCTGAGCCCAAAATCTGTTTTACATCATACTAAAGGCAACTAAAAAAATTATGAAAATCATTAAATAAAATTTTTTTGCATTATTCGTACCGTGTCCCTTTAATGTATGATACATATTTATGTAATGTCAACGTTACTGTTTATATAATTCTACCTCGTGATTCTTGTTTCTTGAATATATACATGGAATCTATCTTTAATCTGTTTGTTGTTGTTTTTATTGCGTATATGAGTCGCTTTGAATGAAATTCAAAATTCTTTACATGAATTCAACGCTCAATTTTATTTAAATCTGCCTCCATCTATTCGAGAAATACTTTACAAACTTAACTTACATTTTTCGAAGGAAAGAAACGTCCCGTGGAGTTAAATAACGTCTCAGTAAAAATCGACAGCAAATGGAAAAACTCTTCAAAATTTTAAAACTTTTTTTCAACGCATAGAATATGTTAAATTTTACTGTATTACTCATTTCTTTATTCTGATCTATTTACTTTTCTCGTTGGAAAATTTGTCCTAAATTTTATCTCCTGCTGTTTTAATCTTAATAAATTATATATTTTTCACGTTATGATGAGAGAAAAATGCGTGAAATGTAACATAGATTAGTTCTATTATATAGAGAGAAACTCAAAGAACTCAATTAACTACTTGGGAATTCTTTGGATTAGCCCATCATCAGAAAATTGGTGAAGAATTTGAATCAAAATTTTTATTTACATAAATAACTAAATTTTGCTGATACTTCACAAAAATTTTATTGTTTTAGCAAAAGAACAGCCAAATTTTAAATAAACGAAATACTTAACAGCTACAATATTCAGGTGGGGATTTTCTGATTCTATTTTACAGAAACTCTTAAGTCATTGAAAAACAAAAACGCAGATCTTAAATTACTTGCCTCAGTTTCAACGGATGCAGTGGATCACCTAAACGTTTCCAATGCATCTCAAGGATTTCTACTGGGTTCTTCAAATTCATCTGCAGATGGCATAGACGTTCAGATCAAAAGAGCAGCTTATTTGGATGAAGCTTCGAAAAACAAACTCCTCAAATCTATCCAGGTATGTTGCCATTACTCTAAAATTCTGATACAATATCATAATTTTTATACTTACTATAGTTTATTTTATAATTTAACTTACTTCTTATTCAAAATAAAATAAGTTAAGGTATCCGACTACTTGCGACAACTTTTAAAAAAAAAATGGAGATAGGATGGATGGAGATGGATTTTTTTTGTAGCTTTTAGATTTATTTACAGTAGAACTTCGTTTATCCGAATCAATTGGGACCTAACACCGTTCGGATATGTGATTGTTCGGATAACCGAAAACCGAATGCGATCCATGCAGTATATGAAACCGGACTCTATACGAATATTGAAAATCATCACATGTGGGAAACACATGCTTGAAGAAAAAGCAAAATAGGTGCAAAATGTCGCAATTTTACCTTTATTGTGGAAAATAATATATAATTGTACACCTTTGTTTTTTTGCTGCAAGATCTCTGATTCTCTTGAGCAGCAGTAGTTGAGGAGGACAGCACTCTGATTATTGTTGCTCGTTCATCTCCATAGCTGTCTCTAACGCACGATCAAGAACAGCATCGTTTGCTTCCTTCATTGTTTCCTTTTCTTCGAGCCACCTTCTGAGTCAAGTTTTGATGCAAAATTTAAAATGGTTTCTCAGCTTTTTTAATGCCAGAAATTGTTGACTTTCCAACATTATAAAACTGTGCTAGAGACGCTCCACTTTCTCTCTTCGCGAGACGGTTCAATATTACAAGTTTTATCCCGATGTTCAAGACGTTGCGCTTCCCCGTTTTGAATTCGAAGCAATAGCAGTTCACAACTCAACAAAAGAGCACGTATACACCCCTTCACTTGGAAACAAACTGGCCTAATATTCCGCACAGATGTTTACCAAGTCACACAACTGAAATTCCCCAATTATCCCTGACCTTGGGTTTTCTCGTCATTTTTGGCCTCACGTGAAACAACTGTTCAGCATTGCACTGTTCGAAAACATTCTTATACATGTAGCTCACAAAGAAAAATGGTCCGGATATTGACGCTTCGGATAATAAACGTTCGGATAAACGACGTTTTACAGTAGTACATTTTAAGGGGAAAAAAGGATAAAATTAAGAAGAGAAAAATATATAAATTATTACTACTAAAATGGGTAAAAATGGACAAAAAGTTATATAAAACGGGCCCGCTTTGTACAAATAATAAATGAACAACTTCTCCATTTTTCAATTTTGATGTATTATTTTGTTATTTCTTTTTTAAATTATACCTTCAGGATAAGATACATTTTAATTTTTACAAAAACTAGAGCATTTTTTCTTGGTAATTATATGAAATTGCTTAAAAAAACAGTGATTATATTCACAAAAAGAACTGTAAATTTTGTAATAAAACAGCAATTGATGAATCTGAAGGTTAAAACGCTTCTACTGTTATACAGAACATACACACAAAAATTTAGCAAATTATTTTAAAAACTTTTTGAGCAATCGCTGTCCCCGTTTGAACCTTTCGAATAAAACATATTTCGAGTAAAACGAATTTTAAAGTTTGACATCTTATGTAAAGTTATGGCATCTGCTTTTACTAAACCACTGTCGAGAGCTCAAACATCCTCCCGTTGGTGGGTGTGGTAGTTAGGAGAAGGGGGTGCTAGCTCAGGTGTCGACCATGTCACTTGACCATGATTCAGAATTATGTGATCCGTCGCCAAAAGCCCTCGTGTAACTGAACAGTGTGACGTTAATATTCACTCATTTTACTAAAACACTTGTAATTTTTGTTCTAGCGAATGGAAAATAAAAAAAACTTGGTATTTATATAAAGCTATTAAGGTATCCGACTACATTCGGAACCGTGATTTTGCAAAAGCGTATAAATGGATAATATTTATGATATTTAGTGTCACTTAGCATGAAAAGGTATATAAAACTGTTTTAAGAATAGTATTACAATGCAAAATTATTTAAGTACAATATTTTGACAAAAAATGAACATAGACTGACCCATTTTCAAAATATTCTCCTTTTGTTAAAAATGCTTCTATTATAATAATATTTTGCCTGTATATAGCTCAGGCCTCTGTACAGAGGCTAAACTAGAAATTTTGAAATATATAACTTAGAAGTGGGTTTATCCATGTTTTACGACAACACAGGGGAGAAATTTTAAGAAAAAAACGCCGAGATAATTATTTCAATTGGTTGTATCTCTGAAAATGTAAATTTTTCAAAAATCATAGTTGAGCCTCTGTACAGAGGTCTGAGCTATATACAGTCAAAATATTATTATAATAGAATCATTTTTCAATTTAATTTTTTGCCGAAATATTGTATTTAAATCAATTTTTTAGTCAAAATGTCCTTTAAAAATTTTATGCGTCTATTCTACTCTAAGTGACACTAAATATCATTAAAATTATCCATTTATGCGCTTTTTTAAAATCACGGTTCCGAACCTAGTCGGATACCTTAAGATGGCCTATAAAATACAATCGTAAAAAATATGACAATTTTTTAAAGAAATGATGATTTTAGGGTAGTCGTCTATACCTTAGACAGGTAATTAAGTCCGGAGTCTGAACGAGTCGAAATTTTAAATCTCTAACTGAAATGCTACAAACTCGATTTTAAAGAAATTAATTGATGTATAAAATTGAGACGAAATGGAATTAGTGAAAAATGATTAAGTAAGAATAAGACCAATCATATTTGATGAAATATAACAAAAATCATGTTTATACATCTCCCACAAAAATTTTGGCATTCTTTTCGACCGTGTAATTCTATATTCATGACATAATAAAAAACAAAAGTAAACGACCTATTACCATGGGATCTCAGTGTCTACCTTATTTCTCGGTAATTTTCTAAGAGGAAATCATCTTTTATTTATAAAATATCTTTTGTTAATAACATTTTCGGATTTTATATGCATCCTGTAATACATAAAGAGTATAATACGCAACCTAATTTTTTACTCCCATTACTTTAGGAATGATAAATGCAGGGAGTCAACTTAATACTACTGCGGAAGCAACGTCCTTCCGTATGCATAAATTTTCGTCATTTGACATCAATTTTTTAACGAAGTTTAAAGATGCTTCGTTGTTAAGATTACAGAAATATTATGTGCATTTTTTCATCTCACTCTGTACTTAAGTAAAATCACAACATACACAAGTTAGTCTTCTGTAGCCCCGGGTATATATTCTTTGCGATATATACACTGCTGGACAATTGCTAAGGACATTGCTACAAATTGCTATGTAGCATAACATTAAGCGAGACATGAGGCCTAGTAGGATAAAATATAGTTGCCACACTGTTCAGACATTAGAATAAAGAATATTTATTGTTCTGGAAAGTACAAAAGCTGTGAAACATCTGAAAGAAAAAAAAAGTTCATTTGATCTGCGTACGGAGAAATGGAGCAATGCATCTAAAAGTCAGCAGGCACCTTAAAGAAAGGTATCAATACGGGATATGTCACTCGACGCAACATTCCACACGTCGTACCATACTTTGCACAACATTATCCAGCAGCTGTTGAGGCAATTTATCCCATTCCTCTGTGAGTGCACGGATGAGGGTGTTCTTGTTTGTCGGAGGATAGTTTCGACAAGCAACTTGCCTCCCCAAAGCATCCCACACATTTTCAATGGGGTTTAGATCTGGAGAACGCGCTGGCCATACGAGACGTTGAATACCCTCGCTGTCTAGACAATCCTGAACAGCGAGTGTTCGATGACATGTTGCGTTGTCGTCCATAAAAACAAATTTATCACCGACAGCACCACGGAAAAGACAAACATGAGGAAGTAGAACTTCATCAATGTATCGTTGGCCCGTCATAGTCCCATTCGCAACCACATGTAGGCGCGTGTGGCCATTGATCATGATGCCGGCCCACACCATGATACTGCATGTCGGATATCGGTCCTTTTCCTGGATATTTTCTGGACGATAAGCAGTACCACTCTCGCGTCAGATCAGTTGACGTCTACAATCCGATGACAGACTGAACCTACTCTCATCTGAGAATAGTACGCATGCCCAGTCCTGTTCAGTCCAATTGTGATGCTCACGACACCATTGCAAACGGGCAGTACGGTGCTGTCTGGTCAATGGGACACACACAACAGGTCTGCGTGCGTATAGTCCTCCTCCCCTCAAACGTCTGGCAACAGTTTTTCGGGAGATCTGCTTTCCTGAGGCAGCAAGAAACTGATTTGCCACCTGCTGAGCTGTGGTGCGCCTGTTCCTTTTTGCTGATAGGACGATATATCTGTCTTCTGCAGGCGTCGTTCTTCTAACACGACCTCCCCCGTGCCGTCTACTACACATTCCAGTAGTCTTAAATGACTTCCACAGCCGTGAAACAACGCTGTGAGCGATGTCGAACACCCTGGCAACATCTGTTATTTTTCGCCCTTCTTCGATCTTTCCAATAATTTGGCCACGCATAAAATCATCTATGTGATGTCGGGAAGACATGCCAAAAATTTTAAGTTTGTCTATTAAATCTTTCCTGTAAAACTTTGATTTGAAACAACAACTGTCCACACGCGTCAAAACCTTTAAAGCTCTTATGAACGCTATCACGTGATGAACAGACGTGGAAAAAAAATTTGCATACTCATACTTCTTCTTACTAATATCCCGCACTTATTCTAATTTTTCACATTTTGCTTCCTTTCATTTTGTGGTTGCTATGGATGATAGAGTTATCCGTCCTTAGCAATTGTCCAGCAGTGTATATATACCAGGGATGGCGAATCAGTGGCACAATATTTTGGGCACGCCAGTGATCGAAATTGTTTGCATTTTGTTTCAAAATAACTAAGTTCACTATGAAGTATTACAAGTAAGTGTGTTTATTTACGAATTTTAACTCTTATTTAGCATGACTAGTTCAGCAAAAGAACAAAAAGTGCACGATAGTAAGTGTAACAGAGAATTTCAAACGGTGAATCTAGAAATATGGCATTTTTTAGTAATAAAAGTGGCCAGGCGGTGTGTGGTTTATGTTCTGGAACAATGGTATGAAGAATATCGTCTGTAAAATGGCATTTTGAAACAAATCACAAGTCCTCTTGACAAAAAAGTGAACCGCAGCAAAAATAATTAACTGCTTACAAACCATTTGGCAACTGCAATTCAGCATGCATTCCACTAAAAGTAATATCTTACAATCCTAAAAAGTTACTTGTCATCCAATCTGCAACAAAAGAATTCTCACTAATGTTATTTTAATTTGTGAATCAAACGTATAACTAAAATTTTTACAACTATACAGTGCAAAAGGTATTTTTTCGTAGTAAATAAAGAGTTTTGAGTTTTGTTAGTATTTAGTTTTATTATTTTCACAAGAATCATAACTCAAAATAATTTGACGGCGCGTCTATATCTCATTAAACACTTCTTTAGAAAAAAATGGCACGTTGATCCAAAAAGGTTCACCACCCCGGATATATACCAAATCAGGAAAATATATCGGCATTCTCATTTTTCTATTTTAATTATAGATAGTTGAAGTGTGTGTGAAAGAAGATAAAGTCTTGAATCAAAAAATTTCCTTTGAATCAAAATTAAATTTTAAAAAAAATCACATTCAGCATTGTAAATTGCACTCTAAATTACACTATAGGCGGTTATAAGTTTCGTGCAATTGATTATCAATCTAAATTTTTTGATAATTTCTCCCCCTTTGTGGCTGTTGTAGCCGAATAATCATAGTCACAAAATCGTGTCCGGCTTTGTCGATATGCGGTTCGAAACCTAGTGACACTAAACAACCGCCATGTAAAGAGGCTGATGCATGTTGAATCTGTCGAGGCTCAAAGTCCTCCCATTAGCGGGATGTAGAAGTTGGGAGAGTGGGGAGACAGTTTAGCTTTCATCATTTGCCCAATGGTTTAAAATCAAGAGATCGATCGGCAATAGCTTTCGTACTGCTTTATAGTATAACGTTAACAAACGCTCTCTCCTCTACCACACACTAACATATATACTCGTGTCCATGACTTAAAGATAATACAAGTTTAGGCAAAGAAAGAGTCAGAAGCAAAACAAATGTGACTTATTTGTAAAACCTTTTTATTAAACAAGAGGTTAAGAGCAAAGAAAGATGCTATATGTTTGATATCATTAATAAAAATTGCAATTTTTGATCCCTGGAACAAATTACAAAAAAAAACCTACTCAGAAAAACCAATATTGCATGCTTGGTATGATGGTTCATACATAATACGTCTCCCAGACGATGCGATACCGTCCGTACAACGCCTAGGCATACTGAGTATCAAATTACTGATCCGATCTTGGGGAATATTACACCACTCATCAAGCGATGTTCTCCGAAGTTCCGTTAGACATGCAGGAGGTGGTTGACAGGCTAGAACTCGTCTATAAAGTATGTCCCCTATATTCTCTACTGGATTCAAGTCCGATAAGAATGCTGGTCAGTTCATACGGGTGATATCCTCCGATTGAAGGCATTCGCTTACGATGTTTGCACGATGAGGAAGGGCGTTGTCATCCATAAAAAAAAAATTCTGCGCCCATGGCACCCCGAAACAAACGTGCATGTTGTTCCAAAATGATGTCCCTGTAGATTTGGCCTGTCATGGATCCAATTCGAACATGCAGGTCAGTTCTGGAACCTAGAATAATGCTCCCCCCTCGTTCAATGATATTCTCTAGGTAGTAACGGGTATCTGGAGCTTTCCATATGAAATTCCGATGAGAATCAGACTACAAACTAAACCTGGAGTCGTCCGAAAACATCATACAAGCCCACTGTTGCTCTATCCACAATGCATGCTCGGTATTCCAAGCTAACCGTAGGCGACAATGAATTGTAGTAAGTGGAACACATCTGACAGGCCTATGAGCATACAGACCAATCTGCAATAAACTTCAGTACACGGCCTGCCTTGAAACTGTTGTACCAGGGGCTGAAGAGAACTGACGAGACAAGTCTGATGTTCCTTTTGGAAATAGCTGCCAAATACCTGTCCTCATTCAGCGTTGTAACTCGGGGGTAACCTGTGCTGTAACGTCTACTCACATTACCATCATCTTGAAATCGTTGTCAAAGCCCGGAGATGATACTCTGGGCGATTCCAAGTTCCTCGGATACTTCCAGCTAGGTACACTCCCATTCCAGACGGTCAATAATTCTACCACTTAAAAATCATCCAAATGTATCCTTTGTATGATAAATATGCGGTTATTGGACTGGAAGGCTTATAAAGCGCTTGCGAATAATTTTACTTCTTTGCCTGTATTCCTTATATATTCCCCTCTTACACTCTCGTCATTGTGACGTACTATCGGTGTCATCTGGTGGCTTCCTGCAATTTGAACATGATTCTTGAAGATGTGTGTAGTCATTTTACGGGTGATATATTTATATATATATTAGAGTTCGATTTCCGCGTGATTCTGAATCATCCTTATTTTATGCACATGAGTGTATAAACCCTTTTTATGTTCTACTTTAGTATTTATTTTCTATTCCCAAAGGGGAATTCTAGAACATATACTAAAAGATATCACGCTATCATGTTCTTGATTTCCAAATAAAATAAATACACAATATAAAGGATAAAAAACAATTTCTGATTACATATGTGGTATAAATTTGGTAATCTGAATGTAGTTTTAATTAATCAAAAACACAGATATTTACGACATTCAAATATAAAAAAAAATTTCTTTTCGTAAAAATTTGCTTTATTTTTTTCAAAAACAGTATTTTAAACTCTCTCTGTGTAATAGTTATTATACACATTTTTGATTCTTCCGACTACATCAGACTTTTTAAGTTGTGATTAAATTTGAGAAGAGCCTTATCGTAACCAATGATTTAAATTCTTTTATATTACGACCTCTACACTTATACACACCTCACAGCTAGCCTTGCAATTATAAAAATTATTACTTTCAACGGATCGAAGTTGGAAAAAGAACGCCAGAAGCCATTCAGAAGAACAAAATAATGCTAGTAATTATCTAAAAATCTCACGCACCTTAGATGTCCCTCCTCACAGTTAATTTCTACATTTAAAGTACCGCAAGTGAATAATTTCAAGTTATTTTTATTAGTTTTCGTGTATTAATGAATATTTTAAAGATAAAATATTTCTTAGTAAAAAGTAATGGTACCGAAAAATAGAAAAAGTGAAATGAATATTGGCAATTACGTCATAAAAATGGCAATTAATTGCAGAGTGTTTATATGGAAACTTCTCTACACACAAACATTACATACTATGTCGTCATATTTTTTACTTAAAAATTACTAGAATGGTCATTATAATAACTAGTTTTATTAATATGATACACAACAAATTTTTAATTTTTCCTTTTATTTATTTTAACTATATCCTACAGTTTTTCATTATTTTCATAAGAGAATTTTTCATAAATTTTCATGTTTAATTAGGAATAAGTTAACAAATTAAAATCCTCTATATTATATAAGAACACAAATATATTTGATATCAATACCATTGGAATGATTGATTTTAAGTCCTAAATATTTTACTTTTTTTATCATTTTTCCTTTCATTTTATAATTAATATTATACGTATAATCGAGTCATTACCTTTTAAACAAACATTTTATGTTTCTACCCTATGGTAAAAGATTACAAAGAAAAAAAAACTAGTCGCTGAATTAAACATAGAGAACAACAAAAATTTAAACATCAAATACTGTAAGTGAATTCTGAAATGTTAGCTTAAAATTAAACATTTTTGTAAAAACTATATTAATATCCAGCAATTTTTATACAAAATATACGGTATTTTTATGTTTGCTACATATTTAATAAACTCTGTTGCTTAAATTATCGAAAAAATAGCAAATATATATATTTATTTATATATTTAAAAAAAGACCATATAATTTGATTTATCAGTAGATGGGAAACTCTTGATTGCTTGTACTTCAATATAAATTTTTAAACTTGTTTAATTTTTTTTAGAATTTCACTTCCAAGTTAAAGACTGAAGCTAAATTCAAAATTTTTAGTCTCACAATAACTGGAAACGCTTCTTCTCTCCTAAATGATTCACAGTTCCAGAAGACATGGAAGTAATATTTTTATTTATTTGTTATAAATACTACTTTTTACGACGGCTTAACTACAATTATTATATATATTGTAAATGAAAGTGCTATATATGATATATATATATATATAACTTATAAGGGTTATATAACATTTTATAAGTGTTATATAACGTTAAATTTTTTAGACAAATTATTGAAGAGTGTGTCTAAAAATCAGTTAATCAGATATAACATCATATTTGAAATCTAACATTAAAATTAAATGTGATAATAAAATTTAAATCATTAATATTTGTATTCGTTTTTCAAATTATTCTCTTATCAAAGCTATTATTGCTATTACGAGGGTGAGTCAGAAAATAAGTTTCCCCTGTTGACTGTGATCAGAGTTGTGTATGAAAGTAAAAAAAATAGAATGTGACATTAAAGATAAAGTATAGCTTCATTTTCCACGTAAGTACCAAGTACACTGGGGCCTTTGTCATACCGCTTGATAAGCTACAAAAAGCCTTCCAAGAAAAATTCAGGGCTTAGCATCTTTTGAGCTCGTTCATGTCCAATTCCAAATTCTTCTGCTACTCCATCGATGGTGATACGTCAGTTTGCTTTAATCATGTCATCCACCTTTCCTCATAAGATCATCAACGACATTCTAGGAAACAGGATAGTGTCAGTACACGATAAGTGCCTTGAGAACTTACCCCGACACACATGGAACAACGCATGGTGGTCAGTGTGGAACATCTGGTGCGTTACCATGAGGATAGCAATGACTTTCTGTTCGGATTGTGACGAGGGATGAATCGTTGGTCCACCATTTCACTCCCGAAGTGAAGATCACATCAATGGAGAGGAAAAATCCATCATCATCAGTCCGATGCTATTCCGTATGCAAAGCCCTGAATTTTTCTTTGAGGGCTTTTTGAAACTTAATAGTGGTATACAGTAGCGCACACGGGAATTTTTCAAGGGGGGTCCGGGATCGAAAGTTCGCCATTCTTGTCTCATGCTCCTTTTGATTTTGTCGATTTTCGGGAACAAAACACAGTAAAAAACTAATTATTGAATAAATAATTAGCATTAATTAATAAAATTAATCATTAATAACAAATACTTAATTAAATTTTACGTACTATATACTTAGAATAATAATCAATCGAAAAAAATATCAAGGGCTTTGGGGGGGAGGGTCCGGACCCGAAGGACCCCACACACACACACCCCTTGTGTGCGCCACTGGTGGTATGACAAATGTCTCAAAGTACTTGGTACTTATGTGAAAAAATAAAGTTATGTCTTATCTTTAATGTCTCATTCCTTGTTTTGACTTTCATAGACAACTCTTACCACAGTCGATAGGAGAAACTTACTTTCTAACTCACCCTCGTAGTTAACTTAACTCAGTGGCGCGACAACCCATGAGGGCCAAGGCCTACTGTGCCTAACTCAGTATACGCGACCTTGGGCCCTGAGGTGCATGAGCAGATGTTGCTTACTATATACATAGGATTATAAGTAATCGGGAAAAAAAAAAAAGGGCTATGAGGGGTTCCGGACCGGAGACCTCCTCCCCTTGTGTGCACTAATGATATACATAATGATATACACGCATACAGAGTAAAAAATTAATGAGGTCAAAATTTAATTAATTTAACTCAGTGACTCGACAGTCCATGAGGGCCCAGGCCTATTGTGCCCAACTCAGTATTCGCGAGGTAGGGTCCTGAGGTGCATGAGCAGATGTTCCGGTCAGGAGGTCAGTCTGACGTGAAACCCACAGCGTTAAGTTCTCAAGCAAGCTTTGTACTCCTTTTATCGATCCACAAAAAGGATGAAAGTCTGAGTCAACCTTGCTCAGCACGGGGTTTGAGCCTCGAACCTGTGGTGTAGAAGCGTGGTGCACTAACCAATCACCCACTAGGCTCACCCTCGTAGTTTGGTAACAATTAATTTTGTTAATTCAATTTGAGGAATATGCAACTACATTTTAATTACAAATTTAAATAAAAAGACAAAGTTATTCAATTTTTAAAACTAATACTAACAACTGCGAATTAGTAGCTTAGCATAGCCATAATATGCCTAAAATATTTCTGTGGACTGTTCAGTTTATCAACTTACAATGCTACTCAACCCGTTAGTAAACTTTCGATCTCCACGCCTCCCCTTTATGTATCAGCCTTACATCTCGGACCCCCAAAATTTTGAACACCTCTCTCAGGCTTAAAATTCTTGATTGAAATACATGTTTGAACAGAGTTTTTTTCATTGGGGGAATTTAGTGATACAGTTTTGGATGACACATCTTTCAATTTTTTTCACGGGGCCTTTCAGAATCTGTAAAGAGATTAACTTTTAAAGAGAAACCTTCTCAGGCCAACCCCCTCCCCCAGAAAGATGCTGGGAACCCATAAGGGTCCATGGACCACAGTTTAAGAATTGCTGCATTAATTTATTTAAAAACGAGATTGGAACCGAAAATTATTTAAAAAATAGGCTACAACTCTGAAAGGATTCTTTCATCTTTTCCCTTGTATTTGGCACAAAAAAAGGCTTTATCAAGTGTACACTTCTAATTTAAGATTCATATTTTATAATACTTCTGTTATTTTCAGTAATATTGTCATCTTCATTTGAAGCCAATATTTAATTTAACTTTGAAGATCGTGAGAGAAAAAATTCATTTCGTACATCGAGTTTTCTAAGATCGGCTCTCATTTGTTAACATATACGTATTTCAAATTTTAAAAAATTCCAAATATTTTAACAATTTTTTTAAAAAATTATACTTTTAAATTCCAGAGAAGTCGTATATTTTAAGCATGCGTTGTGAAAACAGAACAAACTGCTCGATAAGAAGTCTTCATTCAATGATCTCTTAAACCGATAAATATCGTTCACTTGACGTAATCTGATATTTTATCAAAAATTCCTATGAAGAAGATATCAGTGTAGGTAAATAATTGCTGTAAATAGCTCAATTATACTGATACCTTTTTACGTTAAATGATATATTTTTTTTTGTTTACTGACTTAAAAAATACCATCTTAAAATATTTTGCTTTTAGATTCGTCGAAATTGTTCGAATATGACAATTTCTATGTGCTACGGAAATCATTGCTTGCGAATTTATTTCCTTATTAAACATAGGTTGGAGATAAATTCGAAACGGGGAAAAATGCCTATTATAGTATGTTATAACATTTAAAACATAAAAAAATATCTAACTTCTAAAATCTAAACTTCTTTAAAAATGTTTCTCAATGTGTGATATTTTTACTGAGCAGGGAAGTTATATCAGCTGATTGTTTTTCCCCTTCAGTTATAAATCCATTTTAGGCAGCGATCAAAAAACACGTAGTACCAGCTTATTGTTACTGGTTACTAAATTTTTAATTTATTTTTAGTGTGAAATACTATGATTGTGTTAACTAACGTTAGAGTTAATTTTGTTTTAGCGCTCACTGCTTATCGAAAAAACAATGCAATCCTGAATCCATACCCCCATTTATAACAATGATTAATTTTCAATTTAATTTTTTTTGTATCGAGACAATATTTTAATCATGTATACTTCCTTACCATAGCTAGATGGAAGAAATATGGATCAACTACTGCAGGAACTACGTAACCTTTTCCTTACCTTGTCATTGCTTACTACATTCAGATAATCTAGTTTAATTGGCAATTCAAACGTTTTTGAGCAATATGCTCCCAATTAAAGAGTTAGTAACCAGTAACAATAAGCTGGTACTACGTGTTTTGACCGCTGTCTAAAATGGATTTATAACTGAAGGGGAAAAACAATCAGCTGATATAACTTCCCTGCTCAGTAAAAATATCACACATAGAGAAACATTTTTAAAGAAGTTTAGATTATAGAAGTTAGATATTTTTTTATGTTTTAAATGTTATATAACATACTATAACAGGCATTTTTCCCCGTTTCGAATCTATCCCCAACCTATGTTTAATAAGGAAATAAATTCGCAAGCAATGATTTCCGTAGCACATAGAAATTGTCATATTCGAACAATTTCGACGAATCTAAAAGCAAAATATTTTAAGATGGTATTTTTTAAGTCAGTAAACAAAAAAAAATATATCATTTAACGTAAAAAGATATCAGTATAATTGAACTATTTACAGCAATTAAACTTAAAAGCCTTTTTTTAAAGTTCTTAAAAATTTCATTGTTAGAACTTAAATTTAAGGGGATACAGGAAAATCGGTCAAAAAATCAAATACAATTTTGTTAGCCTAAATTATTTTTTATGTATTTTCCTATAATCTCTCAAAATTTGAAAGCTCTAAGTTTAAAAAAAACCTAGAATTATGATAACTTTTATATTCGTTTTTATTCATATCCCAATAACAAATAAAAACTTTAAGTTAATTTATCTCAGGAAGAAAAAATAGCTAATTTATCTTTATTTAAAATGCTAAGGCTTTCTTTTCTATTGCGCCAAATTATTTGCTATTTTTTTCTGTTGCTCTTAATACACATAACAAAAGTTGGTATGCATTTTTGAATGAAGACAGCTCTTATTTTTTAAAAAAAAATAACTAAATTTATAATTAAAATTTTTTTAAAGAAAGTTTCAATAAGCATTCATAAAAAAGTATTTTACAAATATCAATCTTGTTATCACAAAACCCATATTAACACTTGATATACATAGTTAAATATACTTGTAAATCAAATTTCATGTGTGTAACTGAATTATTAAAGGAGGAGTGCACAGTTTGATGGTATTTTGAGCAAGCAAAAAAAAATTATAAAAACCATTAAAACTCAAAAATATTTTTGTATAAATCGTACCATGTCCCCTTTAACGAAATTGAAATTTTTTAATTTAATCTAAATGTTATGATTCGAAGGTTAATTTGAAGTATTATATGGGAAAATTTGCTAAAATTGTCATTTACTTAAAAAATTAAGTTTTCAAATTAATATGAAATTGTATCACAAAAATAATTTAAAACAAAAATAGATAAATGTTTTTAAACTGATTTAAGTACTTGAAAAATAATGAATGATTGCCCGTAACCAAAATCTCTACAGGGATATTCTAAATATAATAAAGATAGTAATTACATATACACATACACACACACAAACTTATTTAGAATAACAATATATTGAAAAAGTTTCATTAAATATTTTGTGGAATATAAAGAAGAAATTTTTCTGAAATTGCACACAAATGCTATAGAATGAAATTCTGAAAGAAATTCAAGAAAGTTGTCTTTATCAACCCCTTAACTGCCGATTAAAAGTTACATGATTCGCTGCTCAGTATGCCACCGTTTTAGAAATAAGTATATTTTTCTCTGAAATCAGTAAATCCCCTTCGCAAACAATATCAAGGTCATTTTATTGCATTCCAAAGCCTTTGAAATAGTTTTACTGATAGCAGCGCAAAGAAAAGAATCGTATTTCGGAAAGACGGATATATACGTCCGGAGCACATAACGCATCGGTTGAGCAAGACGGATATTTTCGCTGGTGGCACTTAAGAGGTTGAAAGAGTAGAAATAATACGGCGAATATCATTGAAGGAAATATAAGATTTAACTTGCATTTAATGATAGAAAATCTAAGTACTTTTATTAAAATAAAAATATGTAAATTAAATAAATAGAAAAAAAGACTAAAATTGATAAATGCTTGTTTTTTTCAGTAACATTGACTTTTTAACTTTTGATCCATCTTACGCATCTCATGGATCAAAAGAATCTCCGGATGTTTATTTTGTAAGTATTGATTTAAAATTTATTCAGCTCTAGAATTTACTTTTTATATTTTCTGATACTCAATTCAAAATATAAAATATTTTTTTAATACATTTTTCCCAAGGATTTTTAATTTACTTTACTTTCACTAAAACTCTTGACACGAACAATTTTTTTAAAAAAATATTCAAGAAATATATAATTTTTAATTTAAATCTTTTAAATTACTTTAAACAAATATTCTGAAAAAATTTATTTGTTTTTTTTCCCTATCTGCAAATAAATAAAAAATTTTTTCCCGTTATCATAATATTTTCAAAATTAAGCTCTTTAAAAACATTATTAACATGCAAAATTTAACCTCTATTAATACGCAAAACGGCAATATTTAAATAAAAAAAAAGATAATTAAGTCTAAAAATATTTCCATAGAGGACCAGTTTGCAAAATTATTCTGAACATAATAGTCAGATTAATAAAAATTTTACTTTAATTTTTTTTAATTAACAGGATGTAACACGGACGATCGATTTAGTTTTAGCACGAGGATTTCCTAGAAGCAAATTACTTTTACCAATATCTTTGCTGAAATCTTTAGAAAAGATTACGAATGAATCTTTCGTTGATGGAATGTATCCGAAGGTAAGTTCACTTATTATGTTTTAAAGTGATACATATTTTGTGATCAGTCAATTTGTTTTTCCTCTTTACTTTTTTATTCTTCATTTAAGAAGTGTTGGAAACCTAAAATCTTCTTAATATGACAATTTTGAGATTTTTACATTTTCAAATTGTATAGAGATTTTAACCTTTCTAAAAATACCTTACTTCAACCTTTAGGATAATTATTAGTCCTTAAAATCTACTTTTAAATAATCAATGAAACTGGGCCACGTCTATTTAAATGGCGAAAAATGTAAACAAGGTATTTTGTTTTTGCTTAAAAGTTGAATGAATGATGGAAATCAAAACGTTTAATCCAGAATTGCTAAAAAAGTGTTTACATGGAGGTACACAAAATTCAAATGAAGGCGTAAACAACGTAATATGGTCTCGTGTAGGGAAGAAAATATTTGTACAAATAAAAGTATTATCATTGGGTAAATATGATGCAATTTCATCTTTTAACATGGGAAAAGTATCAAAATAGACTGTTAAAGACTAAATACTCAGGATTACAAAAAAAAAGGAAGTTAGGAAAGTAAAAAGACTTAAAATGAAGAAAGAGGATAATGAGATTTAAAAAAATGGAAATCATTCGCAGTATGGGGAGGAATGTTTTAATAAAAAAGTAATTATACCTTAAAGTTCATTTATCTCAAAATGTAAATTTTTAATGTTCGATATACCTTTTCTTGGAAAATAATGTTCACAGGTATGTAAATTTTTGTAACAGATTTATAATGATGGCTAATATATACTGAAATAAGCTTTTTGTAAAAAATTCAAAAATTTATTTTTTACAATTTCTTTTTGTGTGAAAAAGGGGTCAAATTTCACTATGTTTGATAAAATATTTTATAAATTATTAAAAAATTCAAAATTATATAACTAAAAGCTCATTTCAGTATAATAAGAAAGGCGTGCTTTAATTGTATGGAAAATTTCAAGTATGTGCATACAACAGATTTTGAGAAAAGGTACATCGAAAACAGCCAATTGAGCATTTTCTATATAGAAGTTTCCGACTCTTCTTAAGATCACAGCACTCATTTTGGAATTTTAAGGAAATTTTCACAACTTTCAGACATTTTTCAATAATTTTATAGCAACTGGGTTTTTAAAAATTGAACAAAGCAAATATTTAACCCTTTATCGACCGCATTTTGATTTACTGCAATTTTTTTTCATGCGATATATTTTTTTGGATCACTACATTGAAAATTAAAGGATATACATAAACAAAATACTCAACTTTAGGAAATTTAATCCGTTAGAGCTAATTAATTAATTAATCATATTTAACAGTAAAATTAATTATATGTACACTGTTCACTTAAAATAAATAGTCAAATCGTTTTATAAGGTCATCATTAACATACAAAAAAAAAATAAGGCTCTTAAATTTTGACATTAGCTATTTTTCCGGGACAAAAATGATAATCTTCGCTAAAAACGCCACTAAAAACGCCTTCAGCTGAAAACGCAATTACTGCTATGAAACTATTCGCCTTCCTCGCTAAAATACTCATCATAGAACCAGTGCTGCCATATACCTTGGAAGAGTGGATTTCAAAGAATATATTCATGCTAAGAATCGTCAGAATATTCGTAAAAACGGTTATTTTATGTAATTTTAAAGTGAGAGGTACTTATAAGTACCCTAGGTCGATAAAATGTTAAAATGTGATGCAACTACACGATTAAAATTTCTGCACTATCAATAAGTAAAAAACCAGTCATTAATATTTACTTGTAAAAACTTTATATTAAAATTTTGAAAATTTCTATTTAAAATATATAAGTACCTTTTGAAATTCACTTATTTTCACTTAATATGTAAAAATTTTAATCATATTTTCAGAATAAAATTAAATAATGAATCCTAATACTTGAAGAATATCTCTACGATATGTGAAAACGCAAGAATGTGAATATCTTTTAATATCTTTAAAAGTAATCAAAGGAGAACTCTAAAGTTATTGTTTCAAAAGAATTATCGCTAGAGTTGATCGATAAAGAGTGAGTTTTAATCTGATAAAATATTCCTAGTTCCTTTTTCTTATCTCGTAAGAAAAAAAAATTATTATTAACTCAGTAAACAGCATTGTAAAATTCGAATATTTTCCGATCCTTATTGTTTTTCATCCACCAAATTTTTGTTTTGCTATTTATTTTTTTCCAATTTTACTTTTTTTCCCCCTTTGAAAAATATCTTTATATTTCTTAATTTATCTGTACAGCATAGTTAATTAATAAAAAAATTAGAAATTATTAGCTATAAACGTAGAGAAAAGTTATATTAGTAAAGATTTTTAAAAAAAAATTCAGAAGGATTTTGTACAAAGGTTTTCCCACAAAAGTGTAAAGCATTTTGTAAAGTGTTGAAATTCTATATCAATAATTTTGTAATATTAATAAACTATCACTCATATTATGCCTAGGTGAAAATTAATTTAAAAAAGCAAAATTTTTAAAGATCGTTTATAGAACGTTTAAAAATAAGTGTCTGAATGATCTTTAAGAATTTTGGTTCAGTTATATACATACCGGGGTTGATTAAAAAATAGTGTTACCAATTTCAAAGCATCATAAACTTTTATTGAATTTATTTACATGAAATTTTCAATGTGGATTTCTTTAGCACAGTGTACTTTACGTAAACGTTTAGAACAAACCAGAAGAGCTTTGGTGACCAATTTGGGGGGTAATTTCCCAACTTCCCTTTTGATTGCTTTTTGAAGCCCCTACTTTACGTCTATTTAATTGTTTTTTTTTTGAGTATTCCTATAAAAAATAATCTCAAGCAACGCAGTCAGAGGAGGGTGGTAGTCATTTCTCAGGAGAAAAAGAATTTTTTTTTTATCTTAAGCCATTTTATAGTTGATTTTGCAGTATGATTTGGTGCAGAATCTTAGTGAAAAAGAAAGTTTCCTTTAGGGTTAAGACTTTTACTTTCCTTGATCATGCATGTGGTTCGAAACTTTATTCTGATAGTATACTCATCGCCATAAAAATTTGCGCACCAAGAAAAAGTCGTCGAAATGAAACGAAATTTTACATATGTAAAGTACTACTTTGATACAAATAAGTGATGAGAAAATCAAAGGAAAACGATCATTTATTGCAGAAAAAAGTACAAATGAACGGAGCACTTTGTTTTAGTACTCTGTTGGGCTCCCTGTAGCGCGAATACACGATGCGATACGAGCGGGCATTGAGGCATGCAAGTTTCGTATGATGTCCTGAGATATCCCGTTCCACAATTGCTGTAAATGCGCCTCTAGTTCGACCAAACTCGTAGACTGCCCAACTTTCCGTCCCAAATGATATGTTCGATTGGTGGCAAATCTGGGGATAGAGCAGGCCAGGGAAGGGTGGTAATGTGGAGGAGGCAGTCTTGTGATGTCCTTGTTGTGTGTGGTCGAGCATTGTCTTGTTGAAAAATAGCTCCTAGGAGCCCTGCTATGAGTGGCAACACATGTTGCTGAAGGATGTCATGGACGTGCAGCTGGGCTGCCAATGTGCCATGGATCAATATTAGGGGGTGACCGTGTATCATAAGCAATGACACTAGCTGTGGGAGATGTATGTCGCTGTAAAGCGAAGGCAGGATTGAGGCATTCACCACGAGTCCTCCACACACGTACACGATTGTCATCATTGCTCAAATTGAATCTAGATTCATCTTTGAAGACGACCTGGTTCCATTTCATTGCAGGCCAATATCGCCGTGCGCGACACCTCTCCAAACGGAAGAGTCGGGAGGGCGGGGGTCATTGACAGCACACGTAATGGGTGCCATGATACCACATGTCCTTCAGCCAGGTACCTTGTGATGGTTCGGGAAGACACAGGGGCCCGTAGTGAAAGTGTTACCGGTTTCTGGATAGCAGCTAAAGAGACAGTTGCCTCTGCGCATGCGTGTCGTATGATGTGACGGTCTTCTCGACGACTGGCTTGTCGAAGACCTCCTGAGCCTGGTCTCCGTGTAAATGACGCTTCTTTTGTCCACTAGTATCAGCAACTCCTCACAGTCAAATCAGAACGACCTACTTGAAGATTTACTAACCGAACTGACCACCCAGCTTCCATCATCCCGATATTCTTCCCCTCTCGAACTCGGGCAGCTGTTCATATTGTCGGTATCATATTGCTCACATGGTGACGAAACGGCATGTCTACTTCAGCGTTTCCTTTGCGAAAGATTTAGCGCACTGAAACAAGCTCTGTTTACCTGTTTTTATACCCCAAGGAGAACGAAGTTCAACGCCCTCTAGTGGCATTACACAATGCGCAGTCCCGCTGCACTTCTAATCATTTGCATATCTGCCCAACATGTACCTTCTTGTCAAGTTTCATTACGATACCATAATTATTTCTTGGTGAACGAATTTTTATGGCAATGAGTGTATTTAGCATCAATTATTAACCTTTGGTTCTACGAAATTTTTTTTTTACGCCTTGAGAGGACATTTTCGTCCATACCATAACACCTGACGGCCAACTTGCCTTTTGCAAAACAGTTGCTTCTTTGCGACGCTTTTGGTGTGAAATATATTGCATCTTCGTTTTGCCGGTTGTAAATGGCAGTTAGAACAGTGCTTCATTCGAAGTTACCCCTGTTTTGTATCTTCCTTTAGGTGACATTAAATAAAGAAGCCAAGTACGTTTCTTCGTTTTTCTACTGTCTTTGGTGACATTCGATGGCAGACTGGTTTATTCACTTTTTTATTGCCAATTTTTTTTATTTGACAACGTTATTGATTGTAAAACCTGTAGTTTCTTTGCTAAAGTTCTTTGAAGCAGAGGATTTTCTGTAGCGATAAGCCTTTTCAGCTTTTTTTCTTTTTCACCAAGGACTTCCTTTCGTTCACATTTTATTCCTGGAGATTTTAATTGCCAGCCAAGATTTTTATTCCTTTTCAAAGTTTGATAGTAATCCATAAAAATGCCTTTTCTGATTTTTAAATGCTTTATTTATAATAGAATTTGAGCAACTGTCCTTCAAAATCTTTAAAATTTCGTTTCGGATTTGAGGATTTCATTCCGGAGCCATATATTACTACCACTGATAAAAATAGTCAGATTGGTAATTTAAACATTTCCTTTTTAAAATATGATTTACAATAAAGCGATTAAAATTAACCATAAATAATTATATGATTTTAAAATTGGTCACACGTATTTTGAATCAACCTTTATATACACTGGTGTGCAAAAATTAAGGACGAAGTCGAAAAATTAGCATATCAGCTGAACGAAGAGGCAGAGCGGACAGAAATACCAATCAGGAGATTAAGTAAGGTGTTGTACGGTAGCACATGCGCAGATATGCAGGTAGACGTAATGGGGGAGTGTCTGAGTAGTATAAAGCATGTTGTCGGTGTAAGATCAGTATTTCTGGCAAAGAGATTGTACGCCGTATAGCAGTTAAAATCACACCGAGTTGCTGCCTCAGTGAGAAATGGCGAATAATCAATCTGTTAGACGGCATCTGGATGCTTTTACCCGAGGTCGAATCATTGGGAAGTTGGAGGAAGGCCGCAGTGTGACAAGTGTGGCTGCAGAGTTCGGAATTGCTCACAGCATCGTTTCACGACTTTGGAGACAATTTCAAACTACAGGAACAGCTATCCGGGGGTTCAGTAGGGGTCGTCCACGAGGAATCACACCCGCAGATGACCGGTACATTGTCTTACAGGCCAGAAGAAACAGGTGGCAGACAGCGGGAGAAATCGCTAGACACACGACACAGGCGACTGGACGACCGATATCACGTTTTACCGTGGCCAGAAGACTGCACGATGGTGGTCTGTTTGCACGACGCCCTGTACGGTGTGTACCTTTAACGCCTGCCCATCGGAGAAGGCGTTCTCTGTGGTGCCGGGAACACCGGAATTGGAGAGACAATAAATGGGGACGAGTACTCTTTACAGATGAGAGCAGATTCAGTTTGAGTAGCGATTCTCATCGCATACTCTTCTTTGAGAGCGGGGAAGCCGCAATCATCCCTCGAACATCATAGAAAGGGACAGGTATGGAGGTCGCGGTGTTCTCATTTGGGGAGGCATCATGTTTGGTAGTCGTACAGACCTTCACATCTTCGACGCAGGTTCAGTCAACGGGACCCGTTATTGTAACGAGATTCTTCTTCCATATGTGCGTCTTTTTAGAGGCGCTATGGGTCTGCAGTTCCTTTTCATGGACGACAATGCACCATGTCATCGCACAGTAGCTGCCGAACAGCTCTTAGAGAGTGAGGATATTGAACGTATGGATTGGCCGGCATGATCTTCGGATCTCAATCCCATCGAGCATGTATGGGATTTTCTAGGCAGACGCTTAGCAGCTCGTACCTTACCTCCAGTAACGATTCGGGAGCTTCGATTGGCGCTGCAAGACGAATGGGCAGCAATGCCTCAACAACTCATTGACACCCTCATTCTCAGCATGGGAAGACGCTGTGAAACCTGCCTAGCACTCAGGGAAGATAATATCCCCTACTAAAGACCGGATGTTTCTTTCTGGACACCTATCACAGGGATGTTTCGGCCTTCAGTCGCATTGCGCTCCATGCTACTTTTTCAATCAAGCTTCTTTTTATCCCTCTGATTTCTCTTTTAGTAAGTGTTGCTTACATATTACACATGTCCTTACGTATTGGGGATCTTACGGTATTAAATGTGTTGATTTGGAAAGCTTTTGTACAAAGTTATATTGAAAAAACCGTCTCGTCCTTAATTTTTGCACACCAGTGTATATATAGAATAAAATAACACATAACATATTCATATAAACGTATTCTTCCATTTTTACTAATAATTCAGAATTATCAAATATCATATAAATCATATTTTAGCGTATAAATCATCTTTTAGGATAGGTAGCGAAATAATATGTATATGCAGAGTGTATCAATATAGCGGTTATAAACTTAGGGCAGATAGAGTAAACCTAGAGGATGGGAAATCACATAGGAATACATGATCGGAAACGCTTTCATGACGTGGTAGTGAAGACACAAAAGACAAGAAAGACGGTACGAATAAAATATATATGTTATCCAATTCAGCAGAAAAGTAAGAAAAA
Organism: Trichonephila clavipes; assembly: GCA_019973935.1. Lineage (NCBI taxonomy): Eukaryota > Metazoa > Arthropoda > Arachnida > Araneae > Nephilidae > Trichonephila > Trichonephila clavipes. Next base: position 11,972 of record BMAU01021221.1, on the reverse strand, counting down.
GGAACATGAAAGAATCAGTAGTTGTGTATATCTCGGGGTGATAGGAGTACATGTCGTTAGTATGCATGATCCGCCAGACGGTCAAACAGGAAATCCCGACATAACTGCCGGGATTGTTCTGTACCAGATTGAACCCAGTCTCCTCGTTGATTGGCTTCTTTACTCTTCGCTCACTTTCCTGCGTGTTTACGATGAAGGATTCGTTGTTGGACAATCTCTGGTGCAAGCGTGCAAAGAAGGCATGTCTGGGAGTTTGTCTCCTGGGGAAACATTGGGTGTACACCCACTGTGAGGATCGTTCCTTGCAAATAGCGGCCAGGTACGCTAGATGCATATCAGCGAGCCCATGCTTTGTGTATCGTTCCATCCTACAATCACTTTGTCGGCTGGATAAAGGAATCTTCATAGCGAGAGAGTCAGCAAAACTTCGCATGGACCATCATCTGATGCTTTGGCTTACGTAGCGCCATCTATCGCGTACACTAGCCAAAGATTATCTAGCATTTTTGATATACTAAGAATAACAAATATTTTTTCTCCTCTTATTCTTATCCAATCTTTCTTGTGTTTTGCGTCGTCACTACCGCGCCAGGAATGCGTTTCCGACCATGCACTGTTTTGTGATTTCCCATCGTCTAGATGTACGCTATCTGCCCTGAAAGTTTTTAACCGTTGTACTGATTCACCATGTATAAGAAATATCCAGAAAGATAATATGATGACGTATTTCGATAATAAAGTACAGAGATACGGAATACTTTAATGCAGTGGTAATAGACAAGGTGGGCAAGATTAAATGTAATCATTTTAATACCATCTGTGTCTTATATATTGGAGTGCAAAATTTAAGCAACTATATTTAGATTGTGCCGTAATTCAAAAAAAAATTGCTAACATGAAATTCACATGACCGAGACACAATGCAGAACTTAAAGGATGATGAAAGCATTGTAACAACAAAAAAAGAGTTTTACGCATATGCTATGGAATAAATCAGAAAAAGATGATAGTTATGATAGATTGATGTTAGTAAAAAACATTGATTGGTCATGAGGAAGCACAACAAACTTAAGTCTCTTAGTATGGGATATGAAATTCTTATGTCAGTGAAATATTTTCGCTTTTTATAGGTTTGTGACTATATACATAATACCGAAAATAAGAACTCGTCTGTCCAGCAGAAAAATGGAGGAAATTCAGATCCCGTGGGTGCATTTGAAAATCAAGTATGAAACATATTTCTTAACAATTTTTGTGATAAAAATTTATATAAAATTACTAAAATTTCAAAAAATTAAGCATCAAACTTGAAAATTGAATGAATTTTCGAAAAAATTAAGTATCTATGCGTTTACTTTTATAAATTAATGCAAACTCAATCCAACTGCAGAAGAAAAAAAAGATTCATTTCCACAAATTAAATCTTAATTTGCCTAGTACCTCAGTATTTGTGTTTTTTAAATTCAATTGTGTATTTTTTTGCGAAATGGGTGTTTTTGGATTGCTTCATTAATTATAATATATTATTTCATATTGTAATTTTAAGATATCCGATTAGGTTCGGAACCGTGATTTTAAAAAAGTGCATAAACGGATAATTTTCATGATATTTAGTGTCACTCAGATTAGAATACATGCAAAAAATTGTTTTAAAGACATTTTGACAAAAAAAAATTTATTTAAATATAATATTTTGGCAAAAAATCCTTAGAGAATAATCTTTATTCCAAAATTTCCTTTCGTGAAAAATGGTTCTATAATAATATTTTGCCTGTATATAGCTCAGACCTCTCTACAGAGGCTCAACTAGAATTTTTGAAAAATTCACATTATATATTTTCAGAGTTACCACCCATTGAAATAATTATTCGCGTTTTTTTCTTAAAATTGCTCCCCTCTGTTGATGTAAAATATGAATAAACCCTCTTCTAAGCTATATATTTCAAAAACTCTAGTTGAGCTTCTGGGCAGAGGTCTGAGCTATATACAAGCAAAATATTATTCTAATAGAAGCATTTTCCACAAAAGGAGAACATTTGGCAAAAAAGATTATTCTAAGTAAATTTTTTGCCAAAATATTGTATTTAAATAATTTTTTTTGTCAAAATGTCCTTAAAACAATTTTATGCATTTATTCCAATCTAAGTGACACTAAATATCATGAAAATTATCCATTTTATGCGCTTTTGAAAATCACGGTTCCGAACGTAGTCGGTTACCTTAAACCTATTGAGTAACATTTAACATAGCATAGCATTATAAAACGTTATCAAAGCATTAAAAGTCTAATGTAACATTAATAAATACTTTAAAATATTCATTCATGTATCAAAAGATTCATTAAAGTTTTTACACTTCTTAATAAATGAAATATTCAGTGATATTCACTTAATAGACCATGATAAACTAAATTAGAATATTTTGCCTGAAAGCAAAAGTTATATTCAAAAACGGGGATATTCAACTATGATAATGAAAAACAGTCATCTAGTTGATCCAAACATTTTGTTAATCACTGAATCACGTAAAAAAAATAGTAGGTGTGAATAAATAATTTTTAAGAAATCTAATGAAATTTTTCCCTTTTACTTATAAAAAACTTCACAGAACATTCCAATGAATTGATTTTTCCTCAATCTCTGAAAATAATGACCTGCTTTATCTATGTAATCAAAGATAAAACTAGATTGATTTCAATAATAAAATATTTAAATAGGTGTCAATTTTTACTCTCTCTTCTACCGTATTTATTCGAATCTAAACCACACTTTTTTTCCAATGTTAAAGCTATTGAAAATCGAGTGCGGCTTAGAATCGAAGGGGGAAAAATTCATTGAATGGGGCATTTAGAACAATTACAAGTTCATGTATATATTTAAAAGTTTATAATGCTGTTAAAATGACTAGTTATTCACTTCTTATTAGTTCTCATTTTAAATTTATTCAAGTTTCATAAAATTGAATATCGATAAACCATTTTAAACTATTTTTCATTTTTCACAAAAACTTGTTGAGGATTTGGGGAGGGGGGGAGGCTGGTTTAGAATCGATGACGGCTTATATTCGAATAAATATGGTAGTTAATTATTGGAATTAAAATTAAATATGTAAAATTTTTTAATTTAATTTTTTTAACAAATATAAATAAAAAACAACTAAACATTCATTAGAAAAGGCGTCCAAATTTGAAAATTCTTTTCAGTTATTCGGTATAAGGGAAAGTTCTGTCGTTTATCTGTCGTTGAACACATGCACTTAAATAGTTAGATTAGTATACTATTGATGATTTATACACATTTTTTTGCATTTTAGTTAGTTTTTTTAAACTTGTAAAACTGTTAACATGAGGGTACAAAAAGTACACTTAAGACATCATATGTTGTTTGAGTTCCAAAAATTGAATAACATGATGGAAGCAAAAAGAAACGTGTGTGACGTGTTTGGAAAGGAAGCAGTAACAGCTTGAACATGCCAAAGATAGCTGGTGAAATTTCACTCTTTGAAAGATGAACCCAAATCAGGAAGGCCATCAAATGTCAATGATGGAATGCTATGTAAAATGATCAGGACAAATCCCACATTAACTTTCACAGAAATAGCTCCCAGCTTGGAACTCTCATCAGACTACTGCTTTGGATTATATTAAAAGGTATGGTTTCGTGTCCAAACTCTCTCTTTGGGTGCCACACGAACTAAGCGAAAAAAATTTAACTGACAGAATTTCGATATGTTCTTCAAATCTTGTTCTTCCCAAAAGGGAACCGTTTATGAACCACTTGATTACTGGAGATGAAAAGTAGATGGTATATAAACACGTGGTTAGAAAAAAAGCATATGTTTACAAAGGGGAGAAACTACCACCCACATCCAAAGCTTAGGTGCATCAGAAGAAGGTTATGTTGAATTGCTGGTGAGACAGCAAGGGTATAGTGCACTATGAGTTGCTGAAAGGAAATGAAACGGTCGTTCGTGTTCACAACTTGATGTTTTGAACAAAAAATTAAATATAAACGTCCATCTTTGATCAACAGAAATGGTGTGACTCTTCATCACGACAACAATGCATAAAATATTGCAAAGTTGGGTTAGGAACTTTTTCCTCAGTAGCGTATACTCCTGATATTACCCCGAATGACTATAATCTGTTCAAGTCGCTGTAAAAGTTTCTTGATGAAAATGAATACATAAATTATGAGGGGGCTCAAATGGCAGTGGATGAATACTTGTCTCCAAAACAGAGAACTTCATTTCCAGGGGGTTAGATAATCTGCCAGAACGCTGGCAGACCGTTGTAACTAATAAAGGACATTATATTTTAGATTATATTTTAAATAAAAGGTGAAAAAATGGTTTTTTTCTTCTTTAGAAAAAAACCCGACAGAACTTTCCCTTACACCCAATATTTAGTGATTGTATCAGTGGCGTAACGGAGAACATTTGGGCCCCCCTGCAAAGTCAGGTTTTGGGCCCCCACGTTGAATTTTACAAAGGATAGGCACTTGTGTCAGTCAGGCTTTGGGCCCATTTAGACCCTGCCCCCGCGATGCGGAGGTTGCGGGGGTGTACGTTACGCCACTGGAATGTGTGAGCTATATTAATTATGAAGTTAAGTAAAATGCACATATATGAATTGTTTTCATTCTTTCTTTAAAATTTTTATATAGATCTCATCATTCTATTTTTACAGGTTAAGTTTGCTGTGAATAAAGATATAGGAGGCATTGACATTTGGTCCTTAAACGATGACGACGTAAGCAACACTTGCGGGAAAAATCCTTATCCAATGATAAACGAAATATCAAACAACATTAAAGGTGCCAAAGATTTATTTGGTTCTTTCACTGATCTCGATATCACACTTTCTACGGGAGAGTCCCAAATATCTGAAGAAATACAAGTTCTTCACGAGCAAAATACCGATCCAGAAGAAATGAGAAAATTCAAATGCGAGAGAATAGGTTTCTATCGACATCCTACTGATTGCACCAAGTTCTATCACTGCGCAGACTACCGAACATCAACTGCACAGCCAGTGAATCAACATGCGATATTTGTATACAAATGTCCTAGAGGACTAGTTTACGATGAACATCGAGGTTCTTGTAATTGGCCATCTTATTCGGAGCCTTGTGAAGGATCAGATGAACTAATGCCCGTTCCACCAAAGAAGTTCAAATGTACTACTCCGGGATTTCATGCCGATCCTATGGATTGTAGATGGTTTTATTATTGCTCTGATCTTGGTGACGGACAATTGGCAGCTTTTCAATTCCTTTGTCCTGCCGACCATCTAGGGTTTGACGAGAAAAACTTACTGTGCAATTGGAAATGGATGGTTCCGATATGCGGAGTCAAAAGGCAAGACAGTGACCATTCTACTACTGAACAATCGAACAAAGAAGTAAGACCAAGAATAAGAAACAGACTCTCGAAAGAATTACAGTTGGGGGATTTACACCCGGAATCGTTGCCGATTTCTGTAATATCTGTAACTAATCCAAGCAAGGAAACTACAAGGATTTCAACAAATTCCAGGGATTACAATCAAACTCGAACGAATTCTTTCAGACGGGATCAGCTTGAAAGTAAGGCTTCTGGTACCTCGGATATTGATGACATGTTAAAAATATGGGCTGTTTCATTTGTGAATTATACTGATATTACAGTTCAAAATCCAGGAACTCAAGACCATAAAGTGTTGAATAAAACAAATACGAATGAATATGTTGATGCTAATGGGAAAGGGAAGACTGAAAAAAAGTATGGAACAGCTTACTGGCACAGGTCTATGGCCAACAGTCGACCTAGACACAGAATTCCGTCTTATGCATTCGACGTGCCTATAGGAAATAGAAGAACCTCAGTTGTTGAATATGATGATGACTTGAATTTTGAAGGAAAGCACCAAAGCGAAAATATTCGAGCAGATCCCAATTATGGAATTGGCAACGTAAAAAGACTTCATTTACGTCCTCAGGAAGTGAGGAGACTTAATGGAGGAACACAAGGATTAAATATAGAAAGGGGAACACCTCCCAGCTTTGCTCAAAATCCAACAGCATTGAATTATAATAAGCCATTTTTAAAAGACGAAAAATCAAAAGTAGACAGTCTGTCGGGTGACGAAATAAATCACCCAGAAATAGTTCGAGGTAGATCTTTGGGTGAAAATGTTGTGACTAACTATCAATTTGATGATACAAAAGACTTGAGGAAAACTCCACCAAACACCAACTCCTTTGCTCGTGTAAAATGTTCGAAGATAATTGCAGAAAATGATCCAGGAACGGCAAATGAAAACGTGTTTGGGTGCACGAGTGAAGTAAGCTTGTTTGTTCGAATGAAAGAAGGCAGTGAATTCAGCAAATATGTTCTGAAAGACGACAAGCTGTCTAATTCAGCACATCAGGAATCGAAACAAGTTAAATATCTTGAAAATGATCCTAGTATTACAAAGAATTTCAAATCGAGAAGTCTTCAGTTGGAGGATGTAGTAAAACGAACATCAAAACAAACGAATGAGCAAAGTAATTTGGAAAATGAATCTACACAAGGTAGATCTCTGGCAAACAGTTATGGTTCTGAGGCATCCCATCAGATAATTGAGCCTCTAAAATTGCAATCAATGAACCAAAAACGTCATATAGGAGATCATAAACAAAATCTTCCTTTAATCAACTTTGAATCTGAAATAAGCAATTCCGCCAATGATGCTTTAAATAAATCAGCCGTGGAAAATATTCTATCCAAAAATGATCTTCAAAATCTACAACAACGTGACTCTCAGAGGGAAAAAGAAACAACATCAAGAAATACTAAAAAGAATTTCATGCCGATTAGCTTTTACCCTCAAGGAGTTCTTTTGAACGTTGATTTAAATCACATAAGTGAAATTCCTCCTCAAATCTTATTGGAAGTAGATATAATGCTGAAAAAATTTATGACTGATGGAGATATAGATTTGAATCTTTTAACGAAAAAACTGAATGCAACAATGGAACACATGCCAGAAGCTGAAATGAAAGTCAATATGACAAGTAGTAGAGTTGATTCAATGTTAAATGTTTTAGAAAATATATTGAATACTACAGATAGTACAATACCACAAAAAGAGATGGATTCCACAGAGAGTACTACAGATGAGGCACAAACCAGTACGGAGGCTTCTTCAACCAGCGATATTAATGTCAATTCAACATTGGATGATCTAGCATACGAAAATATCACTAAATCTTTTAGCACTATTTCCAATAACGGTACAACTCATAGTACAGATATCGTCACTAGCACATTAAATTCAAAAAGTAGTTCCACTAACCCACCCGTACAGAAAAGTGAAAAGAGTGTTCAAACTGAGGAAGTTATTGTACAAAAGGTTCCTGACAATACACCTTTTGTGAGAAGACGTTTATTTCGTAAATATAAATATCCAAGTATTCGTGAACAGCTTGAAATTCAAAAATTAATATCTTCGCTTAGTTCAAGTACAGAACATTCTATTTCACAAAAAACTACTGAAGCACCTCCAGTAATTTCCAGTCGGAGAAGATATCCTTCCATCAGAGATCAACTTCTATGGAATAATAATAATGTACCTTTTGATGATTCAATAGGATTATTATTTAATGAAAGAGATAAAATTCAATCTCACACTGTTGCCCATAACTCACAAGATGGCCATTCTGTTTCGAACACGAATGAAAATTTCGGAAACAGAATAAGATCAACAAGTAACGATGCAAGATTTCAATCAAATAACAGATGGGTTTCTCAGCCTTCCGTTGAGGAACCTGATTACAGAAATTCGGATGCTAGACATCCTGAAAATAAAATGCTTCCAAATTCTGATTCAAGCAAGCATTTTCAAGATCAGAATTCAAATCATGATAAAAACAGAGGGACATTTTTACCAACTAATTCTGAAAATGATTACAGAAACTCAGGAGTAAGGTTGTCTGAAAATGCAGCACCTCCAGCTTCAAGGGCAAATTCACACTTTCCAGATTATAACTCAGGACATGATGGAAACAGCAGGGAGTCTTTCCCAACCAGTGTTGAAAATGATTACAGAAATTCGGGTGTAAGATTGCCCGAAAATAGAGTACTGATAAATTCTGATAGAGGCAGAAAAATTTATAATTCTAAACCCGATAATAGTAGATGGGCATCTTTGCCTGTCACTGATGAGTCGGATCTTAAATATCCGGATGAAAAATTACCCGTTAGTGGAACAAATACTCCACGTTCCAACTCAGGTGTGCATTTTCAAGTTCCTGATTTAAGATATGGTAATGATAAATGGACTACTTTATCTGACTTCGAAGAACGAGATTACAGAAATAGAGGAGCAAGGTTACCAAAAAATAGAGGTGCATCTCCAAATATTAGCAGAGGTACTCAACAACGTAATCATAATGCAGGAAGTAATAATTTATCACCTAATCTACAATCAAAAGAAGCAAGTAACTCTCGTTCCTCGACTAATCAAGGACGATCATTGCAAAGGAGACTTCAAAACCCATCGAGAAATACGTCACGATTTCAGTATACTTTACCCCTTCCACCATTACAATACTCCACAGAAAATCCACCAATCATAAAACAAGACATACCTGTAAGTGAATCGAACTATTTCAATCAATATGACAACAGATATCCAAATGAAGACCATTCCGACGTTCGAAAAATAAACAGCACCCGAACAACTCAAAGAAGACGAAAATCCCGAAAATTAAAAATTTTGGTTAAAAAATTGCCAAATCAAGAAAGAAATGGGGGAAATGGATCCGTTCCCCAAACAAACATTCAAAGCAATTCGGGAATGAAAATACCCAAAAAGTTGTTGAATGAACTGAAAACTAATCTAATTAGAAAACTATCCGTGAATGGAAAAAGTGACGTAGAATTGGAAATTCAATTCCAAGATCATGTATGGAATATACCTTTCGTCAACAATCAAAGCTCTGTAGACATATCCCCGGTAGCCTGTACCAGGGCAGGATTATTTCAACATCCTAAAGATTGCAACATGTTTTATGAATGCTTTTGGGATAAATGGCTCAAACGGTTTACACGTATTTTCTTGTCCGGTGAGATTAATTTATGACGAAAATATTCGTGGTTGTACTCGTCCTAGTTTTGAATCCCCTTTGTCAAAACTCTGTTTAAGGAATACGGACATTGAATTTTCTACTTGACAAGAGAAGAAATGTTCCTAATGGATCTGATTTCGTAAACCAACTACCGTTTCGTTTCTTAGCCAGTGACTGTATTGATATTATAAAATGTACGAGCTCTTTAATCTCAGTGTTTTAGAAAGCTGATTTTGATATTTTTCGGGATGTTTTTTCCCTGGGGGTTTAAGTAACAGACATATTGATGTGCATCATCATTTACCGTGCCAATATCCTGAATAATTCCTATTTTAAGTTACTAGAGACTAATGGACTTAGTGCAATGGAAGTAATAACTCTTCGTATATAATTGTCGAATGATAATTGTATATTGTATGATAATTGTATATGATATTGCATTCCTCTTAATCATAACTCTTAGTATATAATTATCATTTGATAATTGTTTGCTTTCCTATGGCACCTTTAAGATTCTCAGTAGCAAAAGAAGAAAATAATTATTAAAGTGTATTTTTCTACATGTTTTCTCTCTCCCTCTTTTTATAAAAAAGTTTATTTATAAGGATAATTTTTGTCCTCAATCTGTATATTATTTTGTTATTATTTTATTTTTCTCTATCTGTATTTAAACTTTTTTTACTGCTTAGTTTTTTTCTTTGTATTCTTTTGTTTAAAAATGGCTTAAGAAAATATAATTAGATGCATGTTGTATATCTTTTTCCTGCCACAATTAAGAATAACCTCTCCACTCTTTTCAATGCAAATCAACATCTAGTATGTTTGATAGTTCCTGAATTAATTGGTTTTTTTTTTTATTATTTCTCTGTACTTTTTTCCACTTTTATTGATACCAGTGATGATTCGTTTGAATTAGTTACTGGAAAGAAACGAACAATTTAATAGGAGTATTTCATTTTATCATGTAAAGTTTTTTTGATGATATTTAATTATATATATATATATATATATATATATATATATATATATATATATATATATATATATATATTATATATTCTCCCCTTAACATGCCATTTGGAATAACTGTTTTCCCTTGTTGAAAAATTAAAGCTATTTAACTCTATTGAAGATATACATGTGTATTTAATGATTCCGGATGATCCGAAATTTGTAAAACATTTAATAATTAGGAAATAAAAAAAAACGATATTTTCTGACTTTTTAGGTCAGCATTGATTGTTTTTAATGGCATGTGAAATACGTAAACATTTTTATAAAAGCACATTTAAGAAATCAAGACAGTAAAAAAAAAATTATGGAGAGAGCACACAGTTTTTTTATTAACATTGTTGTAAAATGTAGCGTGCGTACATATATCTCGGTTGCCAGCTACTAGTATAAGTACTAAGAATACCATAGTAATAAAAAAACTGAATTGAACATAATTGAAACACAATTGAAGAACACAATTGATTTTACATTAATGAAAGTTACGTATCAGAGCTTTTTACTCCCTTTATTTTTCCTATAAGTCTTCTACAAAACTTTCATTGTTATTTTGGGAAAACTCATTATAAAATATTTTGCTATTTATTTTTCAAAGCTCTAAATCTATTAACAGCAGATTTTGTCTAAAATCTAATTTTGTGCACAACGTTGTAATTTGTCACACTTATTTTCTTGAGGATTCATCGTACAATAACTATACAGGAGTGTTTTTATTAAAATTTTTAATTTATTAAATTGTTAGTCAGTTTTCTGATGAAAAAAAAATTATTGTATTATTGACTCTCAAGATATTTTCAATATTTTTAGAATTGTTAAATTGTTTTTGCAGCTTTGTTTTTGTTTTATTAATGAGTTAGAGTTGAAATATAAGCCGTTGTCAATATTTTTGTTGAATTGGCTGTCAAAGTATTGGATCGAATGAGTTTGTTTTTAATGAATTTATGTGCTTTTTTGATAAATATGTACATTGTGATGGTAAAAATAATATTTTAGTAATGTAAATAAACAGCTATATAACTTGAACATGAAAGGGACAATTTGTAGTTAAAATTAGAAGTATAATGAATCCAACACTTAAATTTCAGATTTTTTTCAATTAAAATTCAATAGATAAAGTTCCTTTTTTCTCCAAAAATCTTTTTTATTTTGTAAAATTTAATTTAAATCAGAGTTGACGAATAAAATACACGAGAGTCATTCATCAAACTCAGAGATTATAAAGAGATAATATGTAATGTATGAAGTACGATTCAAAAGTTCCCGACTGTGTAACTATAACTTAAAAACTAATACCAATTAAATTGTCTCGGAACACATCTTCTTCAAAATAAGACCCTTGGGCAGAAGCAAACTTTCGCCATCGCTTGTAAAGTTCATCGTAACATTTCTGGAATCTATTTTTAGGCATGTCCTTTAATTCAGCCTGCGATGCCTTTAATTTCATCTTTCAGATTGAAACCGACCATACTGCAAGTGACGCGCCAGTTTAGGAAATAGCCAAGTCGCCGGGGCGAGATCAGGGGGAGTAAGGAGGATGTGGCAAACAGTTTTTATTTTTATTTTCGCAAGAAAACAGTGACGAGGGAGGGATCAGTGAACGGGAGTGTTGTTTCTCATGCAAAAGTACCCCAAGACTGCTCAGCCCATAATTTTGGTCTCTTTTTCAGATCGACTCAAAAAGATGCAGGATTTCTACATTAAGTTCATTGTTCACAGTTTGTCTAAGTTTCCGACTCTTGAGGCTACGGTAGCCTAGTGGCCATGTACGGATCGTCGTCGCTTGTCACGAGCCCGAGTTTCCAGTACCACTAAAGACCCGCGTGGGAGAGCGATGGACGTTAAATCTATCGAGACTTCAAACGTTCTCCC
>BMAU01021220.1:600000-901025 GCA_019973935.1 Trichonephila clavipes | reverse complement strand
TCCTAAAACGAAAATATTATAAGAAGCTCCTTATTAAATATATATGTTACCATTAAAATGTATAATTCAGTTATTTCATAGAATAACTAGGTACTTCATGAAATAACAAGTCAAGTCAGTTAAAGAATATAATAGACAGATATATGAGAACAATTTCATACTTTACCTAGTTATTCTATTAAATAACTAATGATATACCGTTAAAATGAAAAACAATCAACATAAGAGTTATTATATAAACTATATATTATCTCTTTCAAAAAGTACAATATCCTTATTACGGATGATTAATTCATAAATAATAAGGAAAAGAAGAAGATATAATTTTTATTCCTCATATTGATAATATTAGTTAAGCAGAAAGGGGAAAAAAAGACTATGTTGCAGAAATAGTTATATTTAAATATATTATCAAAAAATACATGCTGTTGCTGAAAACTTTTGCTTAATAAAAAATTTAATTGCATAAACCTTTTTAAACAAAAATGTAAGAGATTACTTTATTTTTATTTATTTATTAAAACAAGAATTGCTGCCATGACACTTTAAATTGCATTGCATATTATTTTTGAAACAAGTTCACTTTTTACTATAACACATTTTTTTTTACATGAGCCCTTTTTAACTCTTGTCCAATGCCGCAACTTTGAGATGTTGCAATATATTGAAGCGTTTTGTCAATATTCGGAACTTCATCGGAAATTAATTTTTGCTCACATATACTGAACTGCGATTTAGAATATAATTGTTTTATTCGGTCATCTCTTGTTCCTACGAGTAATTGGAAAAATCCTTCCCCAAGGGTTCAAAACTGACTAAACGCAGCTAGAATCGGTTCAAACCTCTTTCAAGTGCCGTATTTCATACATTAACGATCACGCATGTTAGATATTCAATAGAATACTAAGTTAAATCGTAGAATTCAGAAATTTTATATACTTTAACTGAAAAACACATTTCTATGAAATAACACATTTCATACTTTAACTCTAACGTGTGTGCGTGTGCGTGTGTGTGTGTAACGTTAATCAATGTAATACCATGTTTTCATAATTGATATTCATAAAACAGTAATAAGTGTAAATAAATATCGAAAGTGTAACGAACCTTTCAATAGGATAATTTACTAAGCACTTAGTGAAGAACTGCATTGTTTTTCCTTTTAACAACTTATAAATTAATTACAAATATATACCCTCATGAAAAAATTTAGCAAAGTATACCCAAAAATTCTATACTGTCAGAAATGTACGATTGATGTTTCGTTTAATAACAATTAAAAAACGCACAATCAATTTCTTTCTTTCTTTCTTTTTTTTGCTTCATAATATGTGTTTCATACTTATTTCTGTAAGCCCCTTGTTATATTTTGTGGTGCTTGAAGATTTGTGAATGCTTTCAATAAAAAAAAATTATAAAATATCGGAAACACAGAATGATACAGTAAAATATTCGAAAAGGAATGAACGATCAATTAAAAAATTAAAATAATGATAAACGTTTTAATGTAATTTTTTCTTGATATTTTTCAGCTCACATGATGTATTCCAAAAATGTATTTGTGGAAATTCCTATGCTCTAAATTATTAAATCAAACCGAATAAAAGTTTATTTATATATATGGTAATTGATGCTGCTGTGTAGCCCTTTAAGAAATATGAAAGGTTTAAAAGGGAATCTGATTTAACTGTTTATAGAGGGTTATTTTTCAATGGAGTAGTTTTCAACTTATCTGGTGTTTAGAATAGGACTAGGAAAAAATTAAAAATGTGTACTATTCCTTTATCACTGTAAATGTGTTAGATTTAAATTATTTTTTAATATAAAGGGCACTAAGGTAAAATAAATTTACGATTTTATTTAGAAACCCACCAAATGAATTGGACGAACTATTTTCATTGCTTTTAATCATGAATTAAGAAAAAAATTGATGAGAAGTAACACAAATTATTGATGTATGTCTGAGCAAAACAGGTAGTTAAATATAACAATATATTTATTTTTAAAATTTTAAATTTTTTTTTTTAGGTATTTAAGTAATAGTTTCTCTCTAGTTACTATTTTTATCTCTATCCCCCTATATAGTTATTTAAACATCTGGTTTGTGTTCATCCATGTATAACGAAACCACTGGAATGCAAAAAGTATGTTATCTAGAAAAATCCCTAGTTCCATCCTCAAATGGAATAATAATACTTATCATACTTCAAACGTCAAACAAAGTCTATCTCCTTTTACAATACTTATTATTATCTTGCAACATATATGCAAGTTCAGCATAGGAGCATTCAATGTTTTGTTTTTTAGGAACTTACAAGAAATAAGAATGCAAGTAACAAAAATTAGTTGTAATAAAACATTATTTTCATAAAGTTTTAAACTATTTTAGAGTTTATTTAACTTGATATATTTGGTTATCAATAACTAATCAATAGAATATCTAAATTTAGGACAATAAAGATTTATTCTAAATTTTAATTACATAAAAAAGTGACTTTACATTCTTTTAAAACAGACGAAGATTTTTTTTGTTGTTTTCCTAAAGCATAAAAATCTTTAATACACCAGGGTACAAAAATGTACATTTTATATGAGTCAACGTGAGAGAGCAAAATTTTTCAAAATCTTTCTAGAAATAATCATTTTAACAGAAAAAATAAATCGATATCGACCCCCCTAAAAACTACAAAAAAGTTGATTTATTGCCACATTTCACTTGCTGGGTTAAATTTTCTGCAAACATTTTATTGAGAGTAGAAATATCAAAATATTCTCTTTTAAAAATTTATGTAAGCGTGATTTTTGTATAAAATGATTAAATAGGTAAGAGATATTCAGCTGTAAAATAGCTAAAATTCCATACTTCTGTGATTTTTTTGGGGCTCTATTTTACATAAGTTTAATTTTCCTCTAGTAAATTTATAAAATTGGTGGTTCTAGAAATCTTTTAAATGTTTTAAACTAAATATTCATTTGAATTACAGAAGGAACGTCTGTCCATCACTTTTTGTCGTCATTAATTAAAAATATTGCTAATTTTATAACTAATACCATTATTCCATCTACTGTAGTTCATTTAGTGAGTGAAATACAAAAGATAATTTCATCAAACATGTTTTCCAACTAACAATTATGTACATATTTGAATGGAATTTAAACCTATCTGTGACCAGAAAAGCAAGAAATATTTTTAAAATAATAAAAATTTATTTTCCTTTTACTAACAAATAATTGCTTATAAAAACAACTGTAAAATTGATTAAATTTAAATTGAATTTTCGTAAATGAAATAATATAATTGAAAGAACATATATATACTTCATATAAAAATGAAAGCCGAAAAGGAATTTGGAAAAGAGTGCAAACAGTTAATTAAAAAATGTTTTAATTCGTAGAAACTGCACATTTTTTTTTAAAAAAATTATCACGTTTCTAAAAGACTTGTGCGAGATCAGAAAAAAAACTTATATAATTTTTCAATAAACCCTTTTCATAGAATTTTATTCAAATGTTAGGTTATTACATTTAGTTTTTTTCTTAAAATTATTTTTACACCTTGATATTAATTCAGAAACTTATTTATATTTCATTTAAGTAATACAAAGATTCGTATATACAGTTACTTATAACATATTTTATTAAAAAAATTATCATTTTTGTAATCATATCGAATTTCAACGATGTATATATAAGTGCCTGTGTGTGTTTATAAAACAATTAGTGCATATACATTACTGGTATTTCGGAATGATACTTTTGAAACTCGAAAGTGATTCATCTGTCTGGTCAGGAAGAAAAATGTAATAAAATATCAAAAAATTTCAAAAACTGTGATTAGAAATAACTACACCACGTAAAACTTTTTATGAAAATCAAAAACTAATTCAGTACAAGTAATATAAAAAAATTTTATATTACATGTCATACTTTTTGTTATCTTGTTTTTATATTATTCAATTCCTACTTAGATCAACAAAGAAAAATTTTATCTTATCTACTTTTTATTAAATAGTTTGGGCAGAATCACAACATTAAGTGGTAATTAATTTTTATTAGTTATCATTAAAGTATCTTATTGTCATCCAAACAATAGTGTATATAAAATTTTAGTTCAACTGAATGCTTTAAAACGTGAGAAAAAAAAACCTTTTTCAAGTTTTGACACACAAGTCCCCAAAAGGGTCGCTAAGTCGCCAAAAATGATGCCACCGTGGCTGTATTTGTAATTATTTGAATAATTAGTTTTAATCAAATAATTTTTATTAATTACAATTAAATTATTGTATTTTCATCCCAAATAATTTTGTATATAAAATTTCAGCTCAATTGATCACTTTAAGATGTATTTTATTAACGATTGAAATTCCACCAAAATAAATAAATAAATATAGAGAGAGTGTCAGCTAATAATAGGAATTGAAAAAGAAAATTCAAATTTAATCATTGTACTTCATTGAGGATCACTGGATATTATCACTAAATGCCTAATAATATTCAAATGTAATATCAAGATAGTTTCATATAAATAAATTGTTTTAGTTCGAAACTTTAAAACATACCCTACCTTAATACTCTCTCGATTTATCCTTAAATATCAGTTCCAAAATTGATTTTACCTTTTCTCTCCAAGAAGATACCATAACATATTCCTGGAAAATCCAGAAGCAGCCTTCCCGGTTTCCAGCTGACGACATTAGCCGGATTTAGAAGACTCTAATCTTAAAGCATTGCCCCAGTCACTCAGAAGATCCCCCTTAAAGACGGCAGGGCTTTTAAGCAAAGCCCTTTTATGAGGCCCTCACAGGAGCGTTTAATTATTCCGGACATTTTACAACGTCAGGTCCGGTCGTTTCCGGAAAAGGCTTTTCCGGATGAAAGGGGATCCGGAAAATTTGTAATGTTCTCACATGTTCTCGTTGCCAGTGTGAGTTGTTAATGAAGTCTCTAGTGTCATTCGGGGTTCGAAGGGGTGATTTTATTGGCAATCGGAGAGAAAAAGATAAATTCGATTTTTTTTTTTTTAAGAAATAGCTACTTGTCAGTCAGAGTCTTACGTTATGGTTTTAGATTGGTTTAGATATTGTATATGTTACCGTTAATGTGCAGATTAACTAGCTAATTTACAGATTAACTGATTTGCTTGTTTAAAGTGCGGAATCAAGAGTTTTCCGTATTTTAACTGGGTAATCTTCACATTAGAGGTTTCCGTACCGTTCAAGAGTTTTCCGTATTTTAACTGGGTAATCTTCCCATTAGAGGTTTCCGTACCGTTCAAGAGTTTCTTTTATTCAATTGCTACTATTTTAGTTCACTCTCTCCCTATATATATATATATATATATATATATATATATATATATATCAGTGGCGCACACAAGGGGGGTCTTTGGGGTCCGGACCCCCCCAAAGCCCTTGATTTTTTTTCGATTGATTATAATTCTAAGTTTATAGTACGCAAAATTTAATTAAGTATTTGTAATTAATGATTAATTTTATTAATTAATGCTAATTATTTATTCCATAATTAGTTTTTTACTGTGTTTTGTTCACGAAAATCGACAAAATCAAAAGAAGCATGATACAAGAATGGTGAACTTTCGACCCCGGACCCCCCCCTTGAAAAATTCCTGATTGCGCTACTGATATATATATATAATCCAATAAAAGAATTTTTACAAAATATAATCATATACATATACATACACATATAAACAAATTTATACATATATATACATATACATAAACAAAAATATAAAAATAGACATATAGTTATATACCTAAGATAACTAAAAGTAGGAAAGAGGTACATAGTATAAAGACAAATTCCTGACCTTAGGAACCAGATATATATATATATATATATATATATATATATATATATATATATATATCTTGCTCAAATTTTCAATCGTTTATAAAATACTTTCTGTTCATCCATTCATGTTCAAATCCATTATTTTAAACTTGTAGTGGATGCCACTTGATGTTAATACAGTTTTTGCAAACATTAATTCATTAACTAAATTAAAAATTAATAAATAGTAACAAACAAAAATAATATTCCAACGCATATGTAAAAAGGAAACTCGTTCGTTGTGCCCCTGTAGCGTAATGAATAGCGCGTTGGAATTCTAATCTAAAGCTTGTGGGTTCGAATCCCACCTGGATTGACCTAGTTTTGAGAATGTGGTTTATTTTTTACTATACTATTTTATTAGAATAATTAAATTTAATGAATGAATAAATAATAACATACAAAAAAATAGTCCAACTCCCGATATAGGAAGGATAATGAAAAATTGCAAGGAAACTCGCTTTCTATATTTTGTCAATTAATATTTTGATCCTGTCATATGTATATGCATATTTATATTAATTGTAACTACTCAATAAAAAGTAACTAAAATAAAATTTTCTTTGTTGACCTAAGTAGGAATTGACTTGATTTTATATTTATATATAAAGAGTGTTTTTTTTAGAGGTATAGAACTTTAAATTGCAATAAAACAACGATGTATTATTCGATTGACATGAATTTTTTTTTATTCGAAAGATAATCTTGTGGCAATACACTTTAAATATGATTTCTGGCATAGGACTGCCACGGCTGGCTCGGATGTAGTCCAATCTGGACGTCCAATTTTCGATGACTTTTTCCAACATTTGTGGCCGTATATCGGCAATAACACGGCGAATGTTGTCTTCCAAAGGGTCAAGCGTTTATGGCTTATCCGCATAGACCAATGACTTTACATAGCCCCACAGAAAATAGTCTAGCGGTGTTAAATCACAAGATCTTGGAGGCCAATTCACAGGTCCAAAACGTGAAATTAGGCGGCCACCAAACGTGTCTTTCAATAAATCGATTGTGGCACGAACTGTGTGACATGTTGCGGCGTCTTGTTGGAACCACAGCTCCTGGACATCATGATTGTTCAATTCAGGAATGAAAAAGTTAGTAATCATGGCTCTATACCGATCACCATTGACTGCAACGTGTTGGCCTTCATCGTTTTTGAAGAAGGATTCCACCAGCCCATAAAAGCGCACCAAACAGTCAGTTTTTCTGGATGTAACGGTGTTTCGACATACACTTGTGGATTAGCTTCACTCCAAATGCGGCAGTTTTGTTTGTTGACGTAGCCATTCAACCAGAAGTGCGCTTCATCGCTAAACAAAATTCGCTTATGAAAATCGGGAACAACGGCAATCTCGTTTTGGGCCCATTTGTCGAATCTACGCTTTGCTTGATCATATTTAATATGTAATCTCACAAGATTATCTTTCGAATAAAAAAAAAATTCATGTTAATCGAATAATACATCGTTGTTTTATTGCAATTTAAAGTTCTGTACCTCTAAAAAAAACCCCCCTTTATATGAAACTTGTTTCCCCTTTCTGTTAGGAATTTTGACTGAATGCCGACTCATCCCAGAATAGTTTATTTTATATACTTAGAAATAGAGGGAAAGAGGCAGCACAAATGTATTCGACAAAAAACTTCTGGAATTAAATTACAATAAATTTAATTTTTTGCATCATAGTTTTTTAATTGATTGATGAGTGGTTCTATCAACTCATATGTTGTTTGTTTGATTGAATTAACGTGATTCTTTAGATGTCGAAAAACAAATAAACATTATGTAATTTCCTTTACAGCAACGTTTCTCAAACTGTGCGGCGTATTCCCTTAAGAGGCCGTAAGCAGGAGGCGCTAGCATATCAAAACGTTCGAAATAAAAAAATATTTTAAAAATGAATAACTTATTGAAAGGAATCAAAACAAAGTATATTCTGAACATGCAGGAATAACATAATATTTATCCTATTTTATATACTTATAAGTTACTTAAAATATGTATTACTTAAAGTAACAGATACAAAATGTAACGCTTATATTGATAATTTGTACGCTTTATAATTAAGGCCATATTGTAGCTGTAGCGTTAAAAAGTGCTTTATTATTGCATTCAGTACATTTTTATAGTGTTGGGAGGGGGTGCGATGAAAATTAGGTCACTAATGTAGAAGGTTTCAGAAGCACTGCCTTACATGACAATTTTAAACTGTTTGATTGTTTGTATTGAAGTTTTTCGATTGATTGATGATTGATTCCATCAACTAATTTGTCCTTTGCTTGATTGTATTAACGTGATTCTTAAGAAATCAAAAAATAAATAAACATTATGTCAATTTCTTTAATTGCAATAATATGTTAAACCGTTTGATTATATTTGTATTGTTGTTTTTCAATTGCTTGGTGATTAGTTCTGTTGTTGTTTGTTCTAATGCCACCTGTCTGACGAAGTCATATCGAGGCCCACGAAATTTATCGTGGCAGGGGGCTAGAAGTACGCCTGTCGTTAGCCTTGAGCACCATACAGGTAACAGTACGATTTAGCTCGGCGAAATTCCCCAAAGGGACGATAGATGGAGACACCACCTATCACCTTTCTGCAGAGAACTGAAGGGGAGGGAAATATTCGCCAGTCCCCTGCGCTTGTGACTCAGCCCACAAGACTTCGGACCCATTGATTTAACGACCACGTACACCGTGTATACTCGAAGGGTATTTGGTGGCATCGGGCATCGAACCCAGGCCTACCGGTCTGAAGTCGGATGCTCTAATCACTAGGCTATCTACGGCCCAGGTTAGTTCTATCGACTAATGAGTTGATTTTTCAATTGTATTAACCTGATTCTTTAAATATCAAAAAATAAATGAACAACATTTAATTTAGGCGTGTAAACATTTTATTTTAGTTCCATCAAAGATCTTATTTTCACTTTAAGGTGCTCTTAATAGGTAATACGCAGGTTATCTAGGTTAGGAGTCTTCAACCTTTTACGCACGAGAGCCAAATTAATAAATTTACTATAATCCGCACACCACATCAATAAATTCATAGGGATCAGTGGGCCACACGACTGTCAAAAAAAATTTTAGTCAAGAAATTTATGCAAACAAGTAATATAAAAAAATTTTAAGTCAATTCCTACTTATATCAACAAAGAAAATTTTTATTTTATCTACATTTTATTAAATAGTTACAATTAATATAAATATGTATATACATATGGCAGAATCACAACATTAAGGGGTAATTAATTTTTATAAATTATCATCAAAGTATCGTATTGTCATTCAAAACAATCGTGTGTGTATAAAATTTCAGTTTAACTGAATGCTTTAAAACGTGAGAAAAAAACTTGTCATGTTTTGACACAAGTTGCCTAAAGGGTTTCTAAGTCTCCATAAATGATGCCAACGTGGCTGTATTTGTAATTCTTTTAAATAATTTGTTTATTCAATTAATTTGTATTAATTATAATTAAATTATTGTATTGTCACCCAAAATAATCTCGTGTATAAAATATCAGCTCAATTGAGCGTTATAAAATGAATTTTATTAACAAATGAAAATTACACCAAGATAAATAAATAACTATATAAAGAGTGTGAGCTAATAGTAGGAATTGAAAAAGGAAGGTTTGTTTTACAAGAGTATTAGTGCCGGTTTATCCATTGGGCGCCCAGCGGCCCGGATAAGCTGGATTTAACCAGGTTTTCTGGTAATAAATTTCGATCCGCAAATGGGAAGTGGACCCGTGGACCTTCTGCGCCCAGGGCCCGAAATGAGCTTAAACCGGCATTGAAGAATACAACTGATTCTAAAGTAAGATATGGTGTTAACAGATTTGTATGTATATATGTATATCAGTTTCAAAAATGGAAGTCGAATTAAAATATTTTGCAAACCTGTTAAAAATAACAACCCACCTTTTTTTCCTAAAATTTCTGAGATTTCATTTTCTCGTGGTCAGATTTTTTTATACATAAAATTATTTTAGATACAGTGAAATTTTTAAAAAATTCGTCATTTTAAGAAAATTTTATCCCAAATAGATATCAAACACATCAGTAAAATGTTTCAAGTATCAGGAATAACAGAAAAAAAATAGCAATTTTCACGACAAAAAGCAGACAAGACATTTTTTTTTAAATTGTCTCAAATTCAAATAAGGGCCCACTAAAATGCCTTCAGTGGGCCAATCGTGGAGCCGTAGGCCCGGGTTGAAGATCCCTAATCAAGGTAATTTGTAAAATGAAACTGTTTTCTACACTTTTACGGATCAAACCAGTTAATGTACAGATCACTTAATCAATTTGCAGTTTATGGGGACGGTGGACTATTAAAACTAATTTCTTAAATTGTTATCTTAATCAGCTGAAAAAAGATTAAATATAGTAAATGTGATTATTATATTTCATAATTTAAATATATTTTTTAGAAAAACTATTTTAAAATGATTTTTTTTAAAAAAATTAAATTTTTAATTTTTTTTAAAAAAATGTTCCTTGCGCATTAGTTTTTAAGATACGTAGATAATTTTTGTTTTATACATAGCCGGACTACAATAAAATATATCTGAGCTTGAATTCTAAATTCAGAATAAAATTTGATGAAAAAACAGATAAATTTTCTGTATTGTATGCATTATTTCACCAATTATCACACATTGAAGGTATTCAAAACAACAAAAAATAGGATCCGTTTAATACTTTAGAAAACTAATACACAAATTTGTGAATTATATCATCTTACATAAGTTGTGAACATTGAAATTTTAAAAAATGAAAGAAATATGACATAATTTGAAATGCAAGGAGGATTTTACGCAACAATGAAAAGAAAAAATTTATAAACTCAGAAAAAAATGCATTTTAAATATTTATTTGAGTAAAATAAAAAAAATAATTAGTAATTACAGATTAAAATGACAAAGCCTTTGACAGAATTATTATATGAATTATTAGGAATATTATTATCAAAATCGCAATTTTGACCAAAATTTGACATTTTGAGAGAAGGTCCATTATTCCCTTAATTTATTTCAGCTCTTTAGCGGTAACATATACGAGTATAATAATAATAACAACTTCATCTTAAAGCTGGAGATTTCCTTCTACATCACCATTTGTTTCTGTTATCACAAATATTAAAATATTTATCTAAATATTATTTTTGCTCTAATATTTAATAATTATTTTTAACATTTAAGTAATTCTTCGTGATTAGAATGAAGAATTGAATTTGAAATGTAGAAAATATTGAATGAATTATACAGAGAAAAGGAAATAAAACTGTAATGAAAGAAAAATTCTAAAAATATTAACATCGATAAAATTATGTATTACGAATCGTTAGGTAATTTCTACGAAATTATTTATACAGCTGAAACACTTAATAAGTATTAAATGAGAAATAATTATTCTAAAAGTTAATTAATGTGTTGAAAATAATTAGTACTTGGGTGGAAAGTAAAGATGTTATTAAATAATAATTATATTTATTTATTTATGAAAAACAAATTATTGTAAAGCACCAATAAATTTTTGATCAAATTCATCATTTAAATTTTAAATATAAAATAAATAGTTTTAATATAAATTTAGATTTAAAAAATAATTCCACAACTCTACAATATAGAATACATTTTAACTATAAAAAATGCAGATTTAATAATAAAATAAATCAACTACTGTTTTTGAAACAATTTTCATAAAGAGAAATTTGATACTTTGGCTTTACTTAATTAGATCATTAAATAAAAGATATTTATAATAAGTGGCGACAGAAATTTCGTAACTAATTCTTCACTAATCATTAATTTGCCCGAAATATTGTCACGTAATTAGTTAACTTATTTAAACATATTTTCTTTCACAAGAAAAAGTTTTACAAAACTCGTTTCAAATTTCAGTATTTGATTACAAATCCTGAATAAATCGCTTTATAATAAGAGTTTCTCAAATTTCAATTTCTATCAAAAGCGTATTCAGCGCAAATTAATTTTAATTATCTAATTGCAAACAAGAAAAAAAAGCTCCTTTACGCCTCAAATTACGAAAATCTGTTTTAATTTTTCCTTTTAAACAGATTATCGTATTCTGAATATTCCTTTCTTTACTTTCGAAAGCGTTCTAGTAAATAATATATTCAAGCGTTCTCAAATTTTCGAATGAACAAAATCCTTCCTTCGACAGTTATAATCTTTTAAACATCGGCGAGTCAAAGCTCTAAGATTTTCGAGAATTAATTTCCACTGTGTGTTGCCACAAACAAAAGAAATAAAAAATAAAAATAGAATACTTGGGGAGCAATTTTATTCGGACTCTTCGAATAATTCGCGAAGGTTTTAACGGAGGTAATTCACCATCGTTTTGCAACTTCACACTTTTATCGTCTGCCCTTTTACCAGAAGAACAAAACACAGGCTCCGAAGAATCTCAACGCCAAGATAAATCGTTTGGTAAGTGGTAATTATTAGACTTGCTTTTTCCGACCACTTCTAGAAGATATTTTCTCTTTTAATTTCCTTCAGAATGCGCTAGAGGGTGAAGTGAATGAACACTATTCCTCATTACCGTTAAAATGCTTTAGTGACTACAATAAAACCATTCCATTGCAATTCTATTTTCTCAAGTACATCAACGCAATAAAAATTTATTTAGATCTAGAGTTTTATTTAGGATTTATATGTGCCATGCTTGTTCAGTGAGATAGAACAGAAGAAAGTAAATTCACAGTGGAGGTTTTACATTTGAATGAATTTGTTTTTATATGTAGGTAAGCTGAAAATAAACAAGTTGAAATTATTCATCCAGCAAAAACGAATTTTGTTATCTTCAATTTTTGTGTTTTCATTAACATTAATGTGAATGAGAATTTTAAATAAATAAAACAAGATTGATGTTTTTCTCATTTATTTACTGATGTACAGATAAATCCTTATTATGTAAGTGCATTATGAATAGATTAATCACATTTTGTTTTCTTTGTTTTTTATATTAATGTAACTGTAATTTTTTATCTTCAATTTAAAATGAATTTATCTAACAGTAGAATAATTATTAATATCTGCAATTAACGTTATCCTAAAGGTACATCAAATAAATATACAAAAAGAGTTAAATAATAAAAAATGCTTTCTTTAATTCCATGTGAGGGTGCGTTTGTAATACGCGCACGCATTTCTCTTCCACAAAAGAAAGGAGTTTTTGTAAAAAGACTTTCTGAGCAATATTATTCAGAAAAAACCGTTTTCTCTGCCATTACTGCAACTGATAAACATCCATTGTTGTACTGAGCATAACTTGAAACGTTTTCCAATAACGTCTTCGACAGTCTCTAGTTTTGATGGAGGGTCTATATCTTTAAAAGATGTGGCGTAGATGGTTATATCACTAGTTGTGTTAAAACGAAAATGCCTTAGACTCTGTTTAGAGAATATTATTCAACAATAGTCTAAGCCAGAGGCTCTTAAACTGTGGTCCACAGACACCTGGGGATTCCCTGCACCTTTCTAGGGTGTCTACGAAGGTCTCTTGTTTCATGTTAAGATTTGCCTCTTTTACAGACTATGAAAGGCCCCTCGTGGAAATTAAAGATATGCCGTCCTGAACTAGATTGCTACATTGCTCCAATGAAAAACTCGACTCGAACATGTATTTCGATCAAGAATATGATTTCAGTTTTTTTCCCCAGTTTGAAATTAATATTTTGTATCATTTTTAGTTAGATGTTTACCATTTTCTTAAAGGAAAAAAATGAGAGATAAAAAAGTCTATATAAGTTGCAAAGGCAGTCTTAGAATTTTTGAGGAACCCTAAAATCACTCAAGCATGTGTTTTGAGCCAGAGAGGGGTCTTCAAAATCTTAGGGGCTGATGTCAGTCAGTCTGATGCATAAAGGGGGAGGTGACTGAAGGTTTAAGAACCGTTGGTCTAAGTTATGATGCTATTTTGTGCTCATTTTCTGATTCATCATTAACACTCTAGCGAGCAGTGCTTATAATAGGTCTAGCCACATATTAAAAAAAATTCTCTAGGGGGATATTTGGTCTATCCACATGCGTTAATTGAAGCTAAAACGCATGAAAATCATTACATATGGCAGGACGATACCTTTTTTTCCATTTCAAGTCCTCTGATGGGTAGTTAAAAACAGTTTTTCTCGGTGTAAATCTACAAATTGTATTTTGATTACTATAAATAAAATTTTTGATCTTTGAAAAAAAATTCGATAAGTCTTAAGTAAATTTTTCTCTGATCTGAATGAATTAAGCAAATGTATAATTAAAAGAAAAAGGTTTTATTTAGGTTTTTGGAACGCTTTTATATGTGGCTAGAGGCTCTATCCACTACCCACATAGAACAGAAAAATGACCTAGAAATTTTCGTTTTTCCTCCACTCGAGAGAAAGAGCACTTAGAATCATGTGAGAATGTTGGGGGTCAGAAACATAAACAAACTTTGTTTGCAATATGTGGTACAAGATTCTCGGGTTCGAAAATCTTTCATTACAGCTTTTCTGCTCGGAGAAAATGTTTACATATTACAAAGTTGCACAGTAAATAGCACATCAAATTTGTGAAATAACTAATTTAAATTCTCAAAAATATTACTTTATTTCTTACTTTTTATACTAAAATTATAAATAAAATATAAAATGTGGATTTATACCAATTTCGATGTATATTCTATGTATTCTATATATATATATTCTAAGTACTCTATGTTGTACAATTGTTCTACTATTATTTAATTACACTTATACTTTATATTTAATTGTTATTGAAATAGTTATTACATAAATGTTAGTTTTTCATAAAAAGTTTATTGTAATATGATTCATTATTTCTGTCCTGAAAAGTAAGTTAAATGTCTTAAGTGCGCAGTGGCTCCAACGTCCAGCCACCACCCAGGAAAAAACTCCTTGATCAGATATTTTTTATTGTGTGACTAAATAATGTTTGTAGAGGGGATGAGAACATTAAATTTTTATCAAGTACTTTATCACAGAAAAGTGTATTTTAGCTGTGTGCCCGTTAAAGGGTTAAGACGTGAGCTGTTGATAAAGGAATCAAAGATGGCAACTCTGGAGGTAGCTTGGGTTGGGTGATTGCAACGATAGCTCTGATTTTAACCACAAATGGTGTGGTTATTCTAGAAATGTCTAGAACGGATTATGAGCAGACTTTGAGTTATGTATAACTTGACTGCTCAAGCAAAAGGCGTGGACTGTATACTTTAAAAATTGTTTGTTTATTGAGGACGGTAGGTACGTCCGCTCCGAGGATGCATTACAAGCATACTGACGAAATGTAAACAAGGAGGACTACTAGCGCCCTCTGCACATGCGGGTCGTAACAGAGTCCCCGCCATTGAAATGAAATTTCAATACAAATACATAATGCAATTGACGATACTTACATACAAAATACACAATATTTACAAAGCAAAAGGCATGCACAATATTAAATGCAAATACACAATATTTACAGTACTTAAATGAAAAATACACAATATTTACAGTACTTAAATGAAAAATACACAATATTTACAGTACTTAAATGAAAAATACACAATACATTTTATGATACTTAAATACGATTGAAGTTAATTTATACACATACAATAATTACTAATAACAAAATTCATACAGGTAATATACAAAGATTTCTGATTGTCCTTTTTAATATATTTCCGTTTGGCATACGCAGGTTCACAACTCGCACCTTACCATCGGTGCCAGGAAAAATTTCAGTTATTCTTCCGGTACTCCATTTCGTACTAGGAAGATTTTCATCTTTGATTAAAACTAAGGTTCCTACAGAAACATTATTTTTGTTAAATTTCCACTTGTGACGTTCTTGTAAATTATTCAAATAATCACGTTTCCAAAGCTTATATATATGTTGGGTAATTTTTTTTTTTACTCTTTCCCATCTCGACAACTGATTCTCGTTTATATTAGTTATTTGCGGTTCAACTATGGATGTTAGGGGTCTACCTACTAAGAAGTGTCCAGGGGTCAGTGTTTCGAAATCATCGAAATTTGACGTCAAAGGAGTGAGTGGTCGGGAATTTAGCACAGCCTCAATTTCACAAAGTATTGTGATGAACTCTTCGAGAGTTAAATGTGCGTTCCCCACGACTCTTTTTAAGTGGAATTTAAATGCCTTTACTCCTGCTTCCCATAGCCCTCCATGGTTTGGGGACCTGGGTGGGATAAAATTCCACTCTATCGATTCATTTGTCAAAAATTCTGCTAATGTGTGATCAGGTAATTTAATCATTTTGAACAATTTTTTAATTTCGGCATTTGCGCCAACAAATGTTTTAGCGTTGTCGGTGGTGATTTTTGCACACTTTCCTCTCCTACCAAAAAAACGTTTTAAACTTGCAATGAATGCTTGGGATGTGAGATCTGTCACAAAATCTAAATGAATTGCTTTTGTACATAAACATACATAGACTACTACATAAATTTTATTTAATGCCCCTTTTCTTTGATTTTTAAACTTAATGAAGAATGGGCCTGCAAAATCAACGCCCGTGACATTAAAGGGATAATTCGGTGTTACACGATCTCTCGGTAGGTTAGCCATAATTTGATTCATAGTGATGGGCTTGTTCTTAAAGCAATTCACACATTCATGAATAATTCTACGACAGTTATTTCTGCCATTGAGTGGCCAGAATTTTTGACGAACAAGATATAAAAGTGAGTGGGGTCCTGCATGCAAATATTTTTTATGATAATGGCTCAATATAATATCAGTTAAAACGTTTCTACTAGGTAAAATCATGGGAAATTTAGCTTTCTCATTTAAATTTGAATTGGCAAGTCTGCCTCCTACTCTAATGATGTTGCTCTCATCAAGAAAAACATTAAGTGGAGTTAATTTGCTTTTCATAGGAATAGGCTCACCTGCCAACAATTTGCGCATTTCTTCATAGAACTCCCTTTCATGCAATGAGTGGATCAGCCAGTTCTCAGCATGACTTACCTCCTGTGAAGTAAGGGGTCCCTTTATCTTTGTAATTCTGGTTCTGCAGTTGTGTATGAATCTGTAAAGAAAACTTACAACACGAATTAATTTTACATAGTTGTTTGAAATATCAATAATGTTTTCAAGGAAATTGTTTTTAGTCACTGTCAATGTCAAGGAAATGTCCTCTTTTGGATTTGAGTTCTTTCTCATTTCCGTTAAATACACTCTTTCTGGGATCGCTTCATCTAGTCCTTTGGTCTGGAAGTCAATTTGACGTAGAAACGAGGATCCATTCCACCACTTGGAGTTGGTTGTAAGAGCGTCTACGCTGATTCCTCTCGTAAGTAGATCTGCTGGGTTGTCCTTGCCGGAACAGTGGAACCACGAGTTAGGATCGGTGAGGGATTGGATTTCGCGAACCCTGTTCGCAACAAAGGGTTTCCATCTATGGCTTGGACCTTTGATCCAATGTAAGGTGACCTGAGAGTCCGTCCAGAAAAAGGCTCTGGTTGAACACTTCTGATCTAGGATTTTCTTGACTTCCTTTGCTAAGCGTGCAGCAAGCAGAGCGCCCATCAGTTCCAATCTAGGCAGGGATAATCTTTTCAGAGGTGCAACACGGCTCTTGGATGTTACAAGATCAACGCTGACTCTGTCCTTGTGCTTGACTCTCAAGAAGGCGGCTGCTCCATATGCTTTTTGACTGGCATCAGAAAAGGTATGGATTTGGACTTCACTTGAATCTCCACTGGAATCGAGGATCTTTCGCGGAATCTTTAACTCTGATAAAAATGGAAGTTCTAACCACCATTGTGACCATACTGCATGAATATCTGGCGGTAGCTCGTCATCCCAGGATAACTTCCGTAGCCAAAGTTCTTGTAATAGGCATTTGAGCCTAATCGTGTAGGGTGACAAGAACCCAACTGGATCGTATATTTTCCCAGCTGATTGAAGCACAATTCTTTTTGTGATGGGTTTTGACGTGTCCAATTGCAGAAGTCCTTTAACATCAATTGTAAAATAGTCGTGGACAACATCCCATGGTATCCCTAAAACCTTTGACGAAGGGATTTTGGAACTGTCGTCCGGGTGACGAGGATGTGTCTCAAGGCCTTCCCTTTCCCAAGTTCTCATCAATGTTTGATCATTTGAATTCCATTTGCGTAATTTCATGCTGGCATTCTTCATGATTGTTTCAGCATCCTTTGATACTTTTAAGGCTTGGGAGATGTCATCAGCACCACTGATTACGTCATCAACATAGAGACAAGTGTCAAGCATTTCAGTTGCTGCTGGATATTGCTCACGGTAATTCTCGATGTGATGCTTAATTGTTGCGGAGAGCAAGAAGGGGCTTACGTTGACTCCAAACATCACACGCTTAAATCTATACACTTGAAACTTGTAGGGATCTGTTTGATTTGATCTAATGTCTGGAAACAAAAATCTAACTGCATCTCTGTCCTCGTCACGTAATGAGATTTGCAAGAATGCACGTTCTATATCTGCGGTGATAGCAATCGTGTTCAAGCGAAAAGAAATTATCAGGTGGAATATGTTTGGGTTTAAATTCTCACCTGACCATATACAGTCATTAAGAGATGGTTGTCCATCTTCATGGGAACTTGCATCGAAAACAATGCGCATTTTTGTAGTTAGGCTTTCTTGGCGAAAGACCGCTTGGTGCGGTAAATAGAATACTGCTCTATCAGTTGGTTTTTCAGTTTCTAGAACCCTTTCAATTATTCCTTGAGATTCATATTCTTTCAAAATTTCGGAATATTGTATGTACAGAGTTGGATCACGAATGAATCTTCTTGTTAAGGATTTTACACGTTTTTCTGCTACGGAAAAATTGTCATTTAACTCTTGTGTATGGCTCTTCCAAGGAAACCCAACTTCATAACGACCACTATTGAAACGTACTGAAGATTTAAAATGTTGCATGGCTTGGTCGTCTGGGTCACAACTAGACTCTGCTTTAATTCCTATTGCTTCTAAATCCCAAAATTTTGTTAAATTTCTATCAACCTGATCTTGGATGAAATTGCAAAAATAATAGTTCGATGGTTCGTTTTGAATGGAACCTGTTACAATGTAACCAAATACGGAGTCCTGCAATATTATTGAATTGTCATGTAATTTTATTTGTTTACTTTTTAATAATTCATAAAATATTTCACCTCCCAGGAGAATATCAATTCGTTTGGGAATATTAAATTCCGCATCTGCATATCTTATATTTTGAGGCAATTTTATTTTTGTTAAATCCAATGGCTGTGTAGGAACGCAACCAGTAATTTTAGGGACTATGAGAAAGTTAAGTTTTCTTTTAAATGAACTTCCGTTCGAAATTTCAGCGGAAATTCCTTTCCTCACTGAAATGCAAGCTCCATTCAAGCCTACAATAGTTGAATTCATAGAGTATTTATCCAACCCGAGGAAATTTGACGCTTCCAAGCTACAAAGGCATTTCTGGCTTCCTGAATCGAGGATCGCGTTCATTATAAGCCAACCCCCTGTCGCACTCTGAACTTTGACCTTCGCGGTCGAAAGCAAAATAGATTTCTCCCCACTCTCATTGTAAAGACACGTCGCGGTTTGAGGATTTATTACATTGGCTGGACTCGGGTCATAAATGACACCTGATGAACTCTGTGGAGAGAGGATATTTCTGTTTATCGCTCGGGGACACTTGTTTTGCAAAGAAGAGAGTTGTGGTTCGCATTACAAACCCTACATTTCCTGTTCAGTTTCAAACAGTTCTTAATAAGGTGATGGCCTAGACAATTAAAGCATAGGTTTAAGGATCTCACTTTGTTGCTTCTTTCTTCAACAGACATCTCGTGAAACATTTTACACTTAAAAATTGGGTGTGTCTCTGAAGGACATAACGGACAGGTTTTTCATTGCTTTTCACGACAAATGATCTGAATTTTGGAGAATATTCGTTCTTGTTTTTCAACGAAGAATTTCTTTGTACGTTTTCTAAGGCTTGGCTCCTTTTTATTAAAAAGTCTAAAAAATTATTCCACTTAGGCAAATCATTAGAATGTAATTCCATTTCATATTGTTTACGCGATTCATCATCTAGACGTTGAGTTATAACAAAAATTAACATTGATTCACACAAAGCGTTAGGTTCTAATTCTAGTTGTTTTAAGGCTCTAAGATGACTCTGAATTGAATCTATTAAACTTCTGAGATGAAAAGCAGATTCAAATTTTATTTTGTTAGGATTTAAAAGTTCAGCAATATGACTATTTACAATTAATCTTTTATTTTCGTATCTACCTTCTAAAGCTTCAAATAAAGATGAGTAAGAATCGTTTACTGTTTGCAATTGTTTTGCATGGCCTTTCAGGGCAGATTGCAAATAATATAGTTTTTGCGAGTCTGATAAACAAGTGTTATCATGAATTAATGATACAAATTGGGATTTAAATTGCAACCAATCAATATATTGTCCCGAAAATTCCGGTAAATTAATGGGTGGCAGTTTCACATTGTAATTAGCAAAATCATTTTTCACAGATAATTCAGAGGTATCCACATTAGAAGATTCAAGTAAGGTATTGAGACTCACCTCTAAATTATCTGCGTCCACTTCCATCGTGTCCAAACTGGCCTCGAAATCCATGAGCTCTTCATCCGAAAGAACCCCGTAGCTTTCGGTCCGAAGTTTGTCTATTTTTGCTTTCACTTCAGAAAGCGATGCGAGTTTAGCTCTCTTTTCAACTTGATTCAATGGTGACTCCACATTTTCCAAGGAGTTTCTAATGCGTGTGATCTGACCGAGCAGATGTGCTTTCCTTCTGTTAAACACGGTGAGTTCTGATAGTTCCTTTGGAGCCATTTTGAATTTTGGCTCGGGCTCGACACCGACCACAAAACTGGGTGAGGTCGATAGCTCTGATTTTAACCACAAATGGTGTGGTTATTCTAGAAATGTCTATAACGGATTATGAGCAGACTTTGAGTTATGTATAACTTGACTGCTCAAGCAAAAGGCGTGGACTGTATACTTTAAAAATTGTTTGTTTATTGAGGACGGTAGGTACGTCCGCTCCGAGGATGCATTACAAGCATACTGACGAAATGTAAACAAGGAGGACTACTAGCGCCCTCTGCACATGCGGGTCGTAACTACCTAGAAGAGATAGTTTCTTGCGTTTTGTGTTAAAAGTGGGGGACACAAGGGCGCTTTTCCGCTTAGGCACACTAGGCTGTGCCTAGCGCGCAAGAAATTAGAGGGTGAAAAACGAGAAAATTAAAATCACCGCAAACGTAACACCACCTAGCGAGTAAAGACTGAAATGAGATCTACTATGGAAAATGAAAAGCTTAACAGTTTGATGTTGGTAAGTGCTCAAAATGATATTACCATCAGTGTGGTGTAGCTAGGTATCCAAGGGCCCTGGTGGAAAAGAAAAAAAGAGGGTTTGAGTTTTGTTAGATTTTATCAAATAAAAAAGTAAAGATATATGAATATTTTAAATATACAAAGCTACAATTTTTATTTATAATCTTCGCTTTCTTGGCGTTGTTTGCGCTTAAACGCACCACTGGGTTTCTTTTTGAAGTTAACTTCTTATAGTACGGTAGGGAGAAATTTCCGTTACGCGTTACCAGTTACGGTTAGCGATGAACGTAAGGTAGAAATGAATGAAGTACCGAATTCCCCCCCATTTTAAAAAACGCCATCTAATTCATACTATCTATCTCAGACAAAAAATTACAGAATCGGAAACATCATTTTTTTTTGCCACGATATGGTATATTTTTTTTTAACAAAATAATATTTTCTATTTTTTACGATTTTTTTTAAAATGAGTCAAAATGGATACGCTTTTATAAAAGTAGTTTCTAAATCATTCCCTTTAAGTTTCCTTTCGAGTTAATGAATTGATATTTTAT
This sequence comes from Trichonephila clavipes, assembly GCA_019973935.1. Lineage (NCBI taxonomy): Eukaryota > Metazoa > Arthropoda > Arachnida > Araneae > Nephilidae > Trichonephila > Trichonephila clavipes. The sequence continues at coordinate 879,264 of BMAU01021220.1, read as the reverse complement.
TCTAAACAAGTTCAGGCTTTTATCTTTTAGAGTCAGTCATAAAAAAAAACGGAATCTTTTTTTTTACGATTTTTCAAAAGTACTCAAAATTTTAATTAAATATTTAATAACTTCATTATTTATAAAAATAATCTATCGAAACTTTTTTTTCCATATGTAGAATAGTATTATCCGTAATCTGTTCAAAGATTGAAAAAAATAGATAAAAAATTACGGCTTTTAAAATTTCTTTTGTGTTTTTCGTCTATTAGCCCTGAGCTAGCACCCAACCCCATCTCCTTATTCAACAGCAGCTTTAACAAGCCTTTCCTCTTTTAGCTTTGCGATACATACTTTGTTTTGTTTTTACGTTACCTAGAAGTCAAAATATAATCAATTTTATGAATTAAAAAAATTGAAAGTGAGTCTTTAATCTACCCGAAGTAGGCATTTAAATGGTTCAAAATCTGTCAAAAATTAGTTTGAGAAGATTTTGTTGGATATACAGTTTTAAAATTCTTTTAAGGAAAAAATACAAACAATTTATTGTTTTAAAATTTAGTGGCAACACAACATTTCTTCCAATAGTTTGGCAATAAAAGATTGTGTTTACTAAATTTTCAATCGAAATGGACAAAAAATTATAATTGTAGCAGTATATATTACTCCGAACAAAAAGTTGGATGACATTATCGAGTTCCTTCATCGATCATTATTACCATACACATCAAGAGGTTCTGCTTTAATTAATAAAAATTATGATAAAATACCTATGATTTTAAGTGGAGATTTTAATGTCAATTTTCCTTAGACAAATCTCTACAATTGATTGAATTTTTAAAAGACAATTTCCCCTTATCTCTACAAAACAACAGAATAATATCAACGACAAAATCAAATACTACGATTGATGCAGTCTTTTCCAGATACTTAAGCGATATTGAGTGCAAAACCTATATTTCTTACTTTAGTTACCACAAGCCTTTGATAACAAAAGTATGTACTGAAGCACCCATAAGCATAATGGAAATAGACTAATAATGATGATACTTTTCTCAAAACACATACAATAAAATTTTTTTTAGTATTATGTATTGAAAATGAAAATTTTGTCTATACTTATACCTTTTCCATCCTAATTATTTTTTTAAATACAGTTTGAAATAATAATGATAATAATAAATTTGTTAATTATATATAAGATTACTTCAAAATAAAACTTTATTATACAATTCAACACATGTAAGCCAAAGAAGCTAACTTCTAACGCGTGTTCACACTGATACACGTTTTCTTTTTTCCCCCCATAATTTTAGTTTTATAATTTATCCAATATAATTCTTATGTGCTGGAGTACTTACAGAAGTTAAAAGGAAGGAGAAATGTAATGCTACAATACCAAACGTTGTTGGGAAAATTCCTGGCTATTTATTTAATAGGGAGGAGAGGTCTCTACACCAGAAGGCTTAGAGCTACAAAATGGTCCACCGAGATAGAAAATGATTCAAATAATATGCACGAACAAGAAAATAGATTACAATCTTTAAATATAAAAATCTTCTGTGCATGTGTTTGTCACTAAACTCCTCCTAAATGGCTGGACCGATTTCCATGAAATTGTTTGTGTGGGTTCAAGTAAATTCGAGAATGGTTTAGATTCACAATTCGGTCCGATATCGCAATTAGTTAAAAAGATATTAATTAAAAACATTCAAAAAATACAACTCAATATTCACCTACATTGTTGTAACAACTCTATTGTTATAAACAAGTAATATAAAAAATTTTAAAATCAATTTCTTCTTAGATCAACCAAGAAAAAAATTTATTTTAGCTACTTTTTATTAAATAGTTGTAATTAATATAAATATGTATATACATAGGATAGAATTACAACTTTAAGTGATAATTAATTTTTATTAATTATCATTACAGTATCGTATTGTCATCCCAAACAATCGTGTATATAAAATTTCCTTTCAACTTAATGCTTTAACACGTGAGAAAAAATCCTTTTCAAATTTTGACATAAGTCGCCAAAAGGGTCGCTAAGTCGCCAACGTGGCTGTATTTGTAATTTTTTAAATAATTAGTTTTAATCAATTAATTTTTATTAATTATAATTCAATTATTGTATTGTCATCCAAAATAATCATGTACATTACATTTCAGCTCAATTGAGCGCTTTAAAATGTATTTTATTAACGATTGAAAATTCCACCAAGATAAATAAATAAACAAACAAATAAACAAATAAAATATGTATAGAGATCGTGAGCTAATAGTAGGAATTGAAAAAGACGTAAGTTGGCGTCGAAAATTGATTTTCAGCCAAACTGGCCAAACCCGGTCTTGATTGTTACGAAAATGCAGACGATTCACGCTTTTTAGCGTTTTTAATTAATATCTTTTCAAATAATCTTTATATGTGTAATTCTGTGCGTGTGTATGTAACTGAACTCCTCCTAAACGGCTGGACCGATTCAGATGTAATTAGCGTTTGAAATTTTACTCAATTTTACTCAAATTTTACTCAAAACGGTCCAGATCGTTAAAGCTTATTCATAAAAATTTGGAATTTTGGAATTTAAGATGTGTGTACAGGACAACGTCTGTCGGGTCTTCTAGTATTATTATAATTATTTAAAAAAAACACACCTTTGCAAAAAAAAAAAACAGAGTAGGGGGGGTTACATCACTTTATTGCAGATACGGCAAAGAATACGCAATATTGAAACAGGAAACTAATTTATTATGAATCATATTGTTAAAAATAGAATGTAAGTAGGAAGAAATTGCTTCTTGTGTAGGTTTCTTAACATGTAATAATAAGTATGGTAAGCTTTTTAATGGAACTTGAAGCTTATTTTCGAGTAACAATTTATAGAAAAAATGAAAAGATTGAAAATAACATAAACTTTTCAATAATATCGCACATTTGGCTTGCTTGATGGTCAGGGGTCGACGCCCCCTTGAGCTTGAGGGCCCAGGTGTACGGCACCGCCTAGCCCATTGGTAGCTATGCCACTGATGACCAGGGAAATTGATTACAATGATGTTATTAATGATTTTGAAAGATCAAAGCTTGGACATAACCTTTGTTGTATTAGTACAATGACAGTGACTCAGCAAATAATAAGGATGTCTAAAAGTAAAATATAGTACAGTGTTGAAAAAGATAATAATTTACAAGTTGAAAACAGTTATTGCAACAATGTATACTGTATACATTGTTGGTACTCAACCTGCGGGCCACCGAGCCTTTTAAGTGGCCCGGTCATGACCCATTGCTCTGAAAAATTCAGTTTTTTAAGAACACTGTATTAAAAATTTGGTGAGAAATTCTTTGACCAGAAATCAAATCTATCAATTTTGATTTTTTGCTTTTGAACTTGTACGGCTCCGAATTGATATTCTTTTTTCTGTTTGTAACGATTACAGTAAGTGATAACAGACAACACACAGTAGAGTAGCGATAATTTTATGGGTAGAACAAATTTTTAACAATCCTTACCTTGCAAGCGAAAAATATTCGAACGTTTTGAAAGGTGACTTTTTTGTAGTGAAAAACAAACATGGATCAGTACTTGATTGATTTTTCACGAAAATATGGCATTTAAAAATGCCAGTAAACGGGAATCATTCAATGACACGTTCCCTCCAATATCTCTTTCAAGAGATGTAAATAAATTTCATTGAATATTCTTTACAACAGCAACAAAATGTTTTGTGAGTGGTAATGTCACAACAGGAACAGGGACATCTTACGGAGTTTGTTATATTATTGATAATCATATGAAACCGTTTACTGATGCAAAAATTGTGAAGGAGCGTTTTTGAAATTTTTTAATTTATATATAGTGTCAGTGACAAAAGTAAAATAAATATATATATAAAGTAATAATTAAAAGAAGCCAAACAGGATTTATAATATTTTGATAAACTTTCCACATTTTAAATTTCTAATGTTGTCTTGATCTTAAAGCATTCCCCCCTTTTAGCTTCATGTTGCTGCCCGCGTAAAATAGCTAACATTCTGGCGGGCTCGTCGCGCTTTCTATTAATTTTCCTCTTGGGTTCTTTGGGGCCGAAAAAGGCAAATTCTTTCCAACCAAATCTAGAAGCGACTATGCAAATTAGGTACCTTTTAAATTAGCAGATGTTTAGCGTAAGCGTGTGGCCTTTTGGGAAGTGATTATACTAGTCTGAGTTTAAACACGTAAGCTGAAGCAAGCAGATATTCCAGTGTCAGCTATCCGTGAAAAAGTGCGTTCAAGCAAGGTGGATACCATTCCACCTGAGATAAGGAAATTACATTGAAGATTCGAGAAGGTTTCTGCTACTTAGGATATAGAGGTAGGACTGATCTACTAATTACTAGGAACTGTGTATAAACAGAGGTTAGGTGTAAGTGGTAAAGTAATTATAGTGGTCAGGATCGCGCTTATTTGGTAATACGTATTGTGTGCTTTCTCACCTCAGATCCGCTAAGTTATAATATAAATATTATCATTGTTAGTGTTTAAGTTAAGATCTTAATAAAGAGATATTATGATTATGGCAACGGCTGGTTCTTTATTCACTTCTACACTCCTAGGTCACGAAGATAACTTAGAAGTAAGGCATCACCCAAGGGCGAATGCTTTATAGCATATGTATACAGCCCGCGTGATATGGCTGAAATGTGTATGCGGACCAAAAGAAAAAAAGGTTGAGTACCCCTGCTCTATACTGTGATTGAAGACGATTTCATCAATTTATTGTGCTAATTCACAAGAGAGTGAGTGCGGGATCCGTGATGTCGTAAGTCAGAAATAAACAAGACTTGCCAAACCTTGCCACTATCCTTTCCTTGTGGTGGTTGTTGGTGCAAGACACGGCAAGTCCATAGGTGGTGGATAATGGAAAGATTCCCCAAACAGCAAAAACAAAGAAAGGGAGAGAGCAAGAGTTAAGGGAAAATCCCTCCTGTACCAAAACTGGCAAGGTAAGAACTCTAGGACAGCGGTGCTCTGGAAATAGTGGGGGTAACAATTTGAAGTGCCTAGGGAGCCGGGGAGGTTAAAAAGGGCCCTGACGGGGGAGAGTGCTTGGTTTGTTTTGTTGTATTTAGAAAGACAGAATTCTGTTCTTTTGGCATGGTGTACTGTGTCAGGAAGTAGTGGAAAAATAATAGAGAAAGATATAACAAGTACAGTGGGTGATCGATTAACGAACATAATTCGTTCCAAGACTATGTTCGCTATCCGAATTGTACGTTAACCGATCATCGATTCACCATAGACTTCTATGTGAAATCGATTAATTCGTTCTGGAGACCCTAAAAATTAAATTTTAAAAAATGTATAATTTCTTAGTAAGTTTTTTGAAAATTAATACATACATATAGTCTTGCATATTAATCAGTCCTTTTCATTTTTTGCTTATAGGGCGTTGAAGAACATGTCCAATGTCGATTGCTTTTCTCTATTTTTCAGGATTTTCCAGAAGTAATTAATAGCATTGTCGTTGTAAAGATCCCCAACCCTACTGACATCAGCTTGGTTGGGGTGTCATTCTAAGAACATTGCTCTGACAGCATCCCACTTTTTAAAAAGATCTTTAATGGCAGATGTCGGCATTGGTCCTCTTTCGTCTTCCTCTTGTTCAGAAGGAGACACATTTCGCTGTATTTCTTGATGTTCTTCATTCAAAATTTCTTGGAGTTCTATCGTCAGTTCATCTTCATGTCCCATTATGAGCTCATCTTTGTCATCTTCGTTCACCTCCAATTCCAGATCTCTAGCAGTTGTCAAAATTTCATCCATAACTTAAGGGTTGTCTCCCTGATCACCTCCGAATATGTGTTCGTTGTCCAAACACAAAAAATCTTTCGTGAAAGTGTTCGTTAACCGATCACCCATTGTATATATAACTTCTCTTTTGATTCAGAAACTTAAGTCCTTGAAAATATCTCGTGCATTAAACCATAGACAACCCTTTAATAGGGATCTATTTCCTAGCTTCAAATGTGGTAGAAGTGTTTTAAGTAAAAACTTTGGAAATGTCTTGTTAATAAAAGGTATTTTTGTCGTACTTATTTATTTCCACTATCTTTTTTGTTATTTTTATTTTTGCATACGACACCACTATGATATTTGTGCTTTCATATCTCTAAAGCACATCTTTATAAAAATAGGAAGACTAATGCATTATATTTAGAAGCTTTTAATCAGTTCTATACACTACGAAATAAACTTCTATTTAGTACCCGCTACTACTATTCAGTTAACTTAATCTAATAATTGATTTCAAGCCGACCTATTCATCTCCATTCTCTCAATACTTTCTCCCGAAATTAAAATCTTGGAATCTTCACCTAAATGCATATTAATATCATTCCTTGACGACTTCTAAAATACAATATGGCCATCTGCCTCCTCCATGCATAAACATCATTAATATATGTGCTTTAATATTGCTTTCCAGTGATCGAAGGTAGACTTAGGCCTCCGAGTAAAATAGCTGAGCAGAAGTTTCAGCCGAATTATATTATAACAATTCCCAGCTACGGACACACTAAGTATTAGTTTATTGTTCATTGAGAACCTCCTTCCAACTATCTATCAATATCCATAATCATACGGCCGTGCAAATTTAATAGCACGTGCTCATTAAGCGCGCTTCACTACATACATTTCCTATTTCATTCAAATTTATAAATCGGATGAAAAGGAAGGGGCCTCCCCGAAGCACCCCCTCCCCCTCTTACACCAGTCAGCGACAAATCGATGAGCATTTTAAACCGCTTAATCTCCAAAATTAATTTTATACCGTGGCGGTAGTAACATCCTTACGCCCAGTGCATGCTCCAGTAGCTTGAGTAGCCTGTTCACGGAATTAAATTCGGTATATTCTCGGGGGATGTAGGAGCGGAACAATTTGAGGAGGAGGAGGAACGAGAGAGGAAGTGAAGGGAAGAGTCGCATATCCTGGTCACGGCACCAACACAGTGGTTGATTTTCGATGTTGCCTTCGCGGCGTAATGGCTCGTCCAGGCATGAATGTATGGACGAGAAAATGGCACCCGGCAACTCTCTTCCCCGTACTTGTGGCAACCCTTCTTGGCGTGATCACTCGCTTGGCTGGGTTTTTTGTTTTGCACTTTTTGTTGGCGACTTATCTCCTGGACCACTCGAGACTCTAAACGCAACATCACATTAAATGCAAGATCGTATCGAGCCGTAGGACTAAGTTTAACATTGTGCAAACGCTTCAGGAGTTTTAATAAAGGACCCGGTAATGGTGGGAGGGAAGTGCTTAATTTGGGAGCTTTAATGAGGGTGTAGATATATTTTATTCCCTCCAACCCCCGTGTAATTATAAAAGCTGCGCGTAAAATAGCTTTTTAATTTGTTTAGATATGACTTAAGGTGTTATCTCTTGTTCTTGAATGTTTAAGCAATTATTCAAAGTCAGAAAGTTTTAAGAAATTTGATTTAGAGCTATAATAAAGTGGGAATTAAGCAGAGTCAGTTACAATGGAGAGTGGCTTAGATCTTTAAATTTTTAGCTCTTTTGGATGAGGGGATTTAATGTCTCTTATATTTGAATAAATGAATACACAGTAATTTTAAGAGCGAGTATTACAATACCTAGCAAATATCAGTTTGATTGCTCAGTATGTGATTTATGTAATTATATTCTAGAGTCAGGAAACATAAAGGAATGAGTTGTTTATTTATGCAAGTTGAATAATCTAAAAATAAATACATAAGGAAATAAGATACAGTTTTACCGTATATGATTTCATCTTTATTTACTCATTTTCCCCTAATGGGTTGCATAATGGCAACTTAGCCTTTTCACACACGGCAAATCCCCAAATGTAAGAACCATTTCTTGGTAGCACAATCTAGTGGCGGCTCTCGCTGTTAAATTTGAATGCTTGGATTAATTTTAATCCACGCTCACGTCGAATGCTATATATTACCGTGATTTTAATTTTGCAGAGAGTACCAGAGCCAAATGGATACTCAAGGAATCTTTTACATGTCACGTAATCATATGGCATACGTGCCTTCAATTTTCTCATCCAGAAAACATATCGACTCAAGCCGGGATCAAACCCTTAACCTTAGGCTTACGAGGAGAGCACGCTATCCGTAAGGCACCAAGCCGACTTATTTACTAATTCAAATTCTACAAATTCAGGTCTTGATTAAATATTCTCTATTCATTTAATGATTTCACATATGACAAAAAATGCCATTCCCACTTTGTACGTTCTTCTTTTCTGATAAATATGATGGTGTGATACATATTTCAATAAATAAAATTATTTTTCTCTTCTTACAGAAAATTGAGGGATAAATAATATTGTTAGACGTTCATGACTAGAAATTTCAATAAAAAATTCCTTTCAAACTTTAAAAATAAAAATACATTTAGTAAGTATTTTTAAATGCTTATAAAATACGATATACAGTGGGACATAAAAGTGTTCGTACACTTGTTATTCTTTTGAGCTTTAATGTTTTCGACTAATAAAAATTAATATATTGTAATTGTAATTTTTTATGATATCTGCAACTTGTTCTTAATGGAATGACGTAATTAATTTTTTAAAAATAGTATAATTATATATTTTTTAAATTTATAATCAAAAAGCTACTAAAAGATTACGCCACAAAAGTCTTCGTACACTTAATAAAAATCTCAACTTAGCTTTAAAAATTGTATTTCTTTCTTAATTTAGTACTTAGTAGGATATCTTTTAGTGACCACAACAACTTTTAAGCGTCTTGGTATGGATTAAATAAGTTTTTTGTAATTTCAGCATCGATTTTCCACCATTCTTCTGCGATTATTGTTTTTATTTCCCATTTTGTGTTTTTTTTTGTCATGATTTCTTTTTTTTACGTCAAAATATCACCAAATATGTTCTACTTGGTTAAGGGGTCTCAGGGGTGTTGAATTTTTCTAGAGGTCTGAAAATATAAACGATTTTTAAACGGGTATAATTCTTTTAAATTTAAATTAAATGATTCGAATCTTTTACATATTATTTAAAATAAAATGAGGCTTCAGAAAAGAATAAAATGTTTAAAATATAATAATAATTTTAAAAGTCATAAGCATATGAAAATTCTACAATAAATATTAAGTATTTTTTGCTTTGCGTACGCTATTTTCTAAAATATTAGCCTCTGATGCATAAAACTTTATAGAATTATACAATGCATCATACTCTTTAAACCCTACCTAATTTTAGTATTATATATCTTTTGTATTTCAAAATATTTGTAAAATATTACAATTTTTTAAATATTTTTTAAAAATGTATTTTTTTATTTATTAAAATATGTAATTTATTCTATTTATATAAAAGTAGCTACAGAGTATTAAGAATACATTTGTCTTTATAACTCAACTTATAGCTAGTAATTAAACCTACTCTTTTAGAAAATAGCATGCGCGCCGTAAAACTTAATAAATAATTCTTATAGAAAAGTTTCTTATTTTCATATGCTTATAATTTTTTAAATTAAGATTATATTTTAAACATTTTACACTTTTCTGAAGTCCCTTTCCTTTATGAATAATGTGTAAAAGATTCGAATTATTTAACTTAAATTTAAAGAAATTATATCTGTTTGAAAATTATATTTTCAGACCCCTAGAGAAATTTAACACCCCTGTGACCCCTTAAATAAAGTAATTGAGGAGGTGTTTTCATAATTTGGGGACATTTATAGAGACACCAGTGGCGTACATTGAGAGCAGTGCGCTAGGTATCATTATCTTGTTATAAAATGAAGTCGTTTCCAGTATCCAAATTTTGGGCTGGTAATTAAAAATTTCTCTTTAAAATATTTAAATAGAACTCATGATATATCAACACAAAAATACCCAATTACCTAATTCTACGCAAGAACACTTCCACATCTGTGGTTCACTAATCCAACTAGATCCTTAGGATTAAATTTCAGAAAATTAAAAATTGACTGCAAACTTATTGGGATGGCATATAATTCAACATTTTTGGTTCCAATGGGCCCATAATAGCTTGTAAATGAAAAAATAAGGAGTTTAATCCCATGAATTTATGTGGAAGAACTCCTCCACTTCCATGTTTCAGCTTTGAAGTGAAGGTGTTTTGGCGTGGAGGTGTAAATTAGCCTCAGAATTAAGTAATTTGGTACTTTTTGAAGGTATTGTGAATCATGAGCTCTATTTAAATATTTTAAAGAGAAATTTAAATTATCCGCCCCAAATTTGGATATTGGAGAAGACTTAATTTGTTTAGCAGGGTAATGACGCTAAGGGCACTGCTCTCAATGTACGCCACTGGTGTCTCTATAACTGTCCCTAAATTATGAAAATACCTCCTCAATCACTTTATTTAGCCCAGTAGAACATATTTGGTGAGATTTTGACGTAAAAAAATATAACATGACAAAAAAACTCAAAATGTGAAATAAAAACAATAATCGCAGAAGAATGGTGAAAAATCGATGCTGAAATTACAAAAAAAATATTTAATCCATACCAAGACGCTTAAAAGTTGTTGTGGTTACTAAAAGATATCCTACTAAGTACTAAATTAAGAAAGAAATACAATTTTTAAAGCTAAGTTGAGATTTTTATTAAGTGTACGAAGACTTTTGTGGCGTAATTTTTAGTAGCTTTTTGATTATAAATTTTTAAAAAATATAATTATACTATTTTTAAAAAATTAATTACGTCATTCCATTAAGAACAAGTTGCAGATATCATAAAAAATTACGATTACAATATATTAATTTTTATTGGTAGAAAACATTAAATTTTATAAGAAATTGCAAGTGTACGAACACTTTTGTGGCCCACTATATTATTATTGAAACTTGACTGTCCCAATTATTTTTAAAAAGTGGTGTAGAAAACCCTATCTAAGAGTTTGAATAAAACTATATAAAATACCCACAAAAGTAGGGAAATGGTATATTAATACTTTTATAATTATAAATAACATTCTTGCAATAAATAGTTAATTCTTTTAAACATTAAAATAGATCAAGATTATTCTAACAAGAATTTCAAATGTGTACGATTGGGAAAAAAAAACACATTTGTGTTTGATTTTCATGAATAGAATTTAACAGATATATTTTTCAAAACTTCTGAAAATTTCTAAAATAATCCAAATGATTCGAGATTCTTTTTTTAAAAAATATGTCTTGAAAGTAGCATTAAAATGAAAAAAAAGACCTATTATTACCATTACCATATGCTGGAAACTCAATCGAAATAATGGCATATTTTTTTAAAAAAGGCTTAATAAATTCGAACTCCTATCTATTGTGATGTTATGCGCGTTCGAAATATCCAGCAATGCTTAAAAGGAAAAAAATGTTGAAGATGAGGATTTTTAATTAATTAATTATTCTATGCGTGAGAAAATTTCTATTCTAAAGCTTCTGAGACTAAACATTGAAATTAGTGGTGAATCTAGAAGGAAATAAAATTACAAAAGGCTTATGAATTATATGAAGTATCTATAAGGAGGATATAAAGTAAAAAAAAAGTTGACATTTTCCGGGGAGAAAAAATGTGTCATAAAAAAAGACATTTCTTTAGCAATCGAAAAAGATAACAGAATAATTTTTAAAAAAGAAGTGTTAAAAGAATGATTATTTTTTTACTCTTTTTTTTAATATGCTTTTTAAAAATAAAATTGTATAATAAGAAAGATGATGAAAATATCATCTGAGAGATCATGGAAGACTATAATTTAAAATTATAAAAGTACCAAAAGAATAAAAACTCTTTAAATATTTTATAAGTCATTTGATTAATAAATTCATTGTTATTAATAATTTATTAATACATTTTTACGTTGAATAGATTTTTCTTCACTTAATTTTCAATTAACAAACTCTTTTCATCTCCTCTCTTATATAAAAATCTCAGTATTTTTTTAAGTTTACCGTTTTAAGACAATATTTCTTAAATTTTTGTTTAAACATAATTTAATAAATTTTGTAGTGAAGTAGGATTTTTGTTTAAACAAGACTTTTAATTAATATGAAGCAATATTAAAAAATTAAATAATACTTATTCTTTAAATTTGTGTGTTTTCTTATGTATCACTCAAAAATTATTCTAACCAAAGTATGCAGTGATATACCTTTATTTGAGGAAATTATAGGTTTTAAATTTATATCATGGAATCAAATGATAATATTTATGTATGGCGAAATTAGATAATACATTTTATTTTATGAAATTACATGATTACATGATATATTAACGGGATAACTTAGAAAATTATTTTCTTGTCTGCATGCAAGTATTAAAATACCTTTCGTTTAAAGTTAGAGCTACTTTATATTACATTTTAAATTTTAATCAATAAAAAAATATTCATGTTTAATCAAGTTATCAGCATGTACGCTAAAAACTATAAATTAAGTTTAGTAAAACGTTATTCTTTAAGTATATTCCTTCAAACTTTCGAATACTAACTTTACAATTATTTACATTTCACATAAAAGTCCAATGCTTTTGTAAATATGTTTTTGATCTGTATTCCAAAATAACATCAAAGTATGCAAGAGGTAATTCTATATTTCCATAAATAATACACTAACCCTGCTTATTCACTTTTTAAAATTAAAAGAAATTGAAATTATCATTACTGGAAGAAGTTAATAAATAAAATTCTTGGTAAGTAAACATTATTTCCTTGAAAAATAATAATAATTAATTCCTTCATCCTTACAAAGTTCAGAAAAATACAGTGTTGCAAGAATAGAGTATATATTACTAAAACCACAAAAATGGCGGCATTCGAATATTCAAACATTCCGAACAAAATTCTAATAAATAAGTATAAGTTTCCCTTTTCGAAACCTTTGATCTCTATGCTTCAAAGCATATTAAATATCGAATGTGTTGCTTCAGCTTTTGTTAGTTGAAACAACAGTAAACGGATGATGCCAAAATAAATACAAAAATTCTTCTTCCACTGACGCAAACAAATAGTTTTCTAAGAAATTTCTTTGAAATCTGAATTCTAACATATCGAAATCAAAGCTTATTTCGAAGGAAAAAGATAATAAACATCCCGTCTTTTGGCGAGAGAGTGAAATATTGTGTTTATATTAAAATAAATCTGCTTGTTCAAAAGAGAACTTTGCTGCGCGAATATTCTTTGTTTCAATGTGTGTATACAGTGGGCCACAAAAGTGTTCGTACACTTGCAATTTCTTATAAAATGTAATGTTTTCGACAAATAAAAACTAATGTATTGGAATTGTAATCTTTTTATGATACCTGCAACTTCTTTTAATGGAATGACATAAATAATTTTTAAAAATAGTATAAATATTTTTTAAAATACTAAAATATTCACAAGAAAAGCTACTAAAAAAATTACGCCACAAAAGTTTTCGTACACTTAACAAAAATCTCAACTTAGCATTAAATATTGTATTTCTTTCTTGATTTAGTACATAGTAGGATATCTTTTAGTGTCCACAACTACTTTTAAGCGTCTTGGTATAGATTTAATCAGTTTTTTTTTGTAATTTCTGCATTGATTTGCCTTCATTCTTCTCTGATTATTGTTTTTACTTCACATTATGTATTTAAATGTCATGTTTTCTTTCTTTACATCAAAATCTCATCAAATGCATTCTACTAGGCTAAATAAAGTGATATAGGAGGTATTTTCATAATTTGGGAACTCACACAGTTATAGAGACACCAATGGCGTACATTGAGAGCAGTACGCTTGGCGTCATTTACTATAAAAAATGAAATCATCTCTAATATACAAATTTTGGGCGGATAATTTAAAAAATGTTTCTTTAAAATATTTAAATAGAGCTCATGATTCACAATACCATAAAAAAACACCAAATTATCTAATTCTGGGGCCAATTAACACCCCCCCCGCAAGAATTCCTTCACTTCATGATGAAGCATGAAAGTGGAGGAGTTCTTGTTCCACATAAATTCATGGGATTAAATTTCTCATTTTTTCATTTACAAGCTATTATATGCCCATCGGAACCAAAAATGTTGATTTCTCTGTCATCCCATAATTTGCTGTCAATTTTGAATTTTATGAAACTTAATCCCTGGAATCTAGTTAGATCAATAAACCATGGAGGTAGAAATCTTCTTGCGTGGGGTTGTAAATCGGCCTCAGAATTAAGTAATTTGGTATTTTTTGATGAGAGAGATATTGTGAATCAAGAACTCTATTTAAATATTTTAAGGGGAAATTTTAAATTATTCGCCCAGAATTTGGATACTGGAAATGACTTCATTTTTTACAGGATAATGGCGCCAAGCACACTGCTCTCAATGTCTGCCACTGGTATCTCTGTAACTGTCCCCAAATTATGAAAATACCTCCTAAATCACTTTATTTAGCCCAGTAGAACATATTTAGTGAGATTTTGATGTAAAAAAAGAAAACATTACAAATAAACACATGATGTGAAGTAAAAACAACAATCAGACAAGAATGGAGGAAAATCAATGCAGAATTTACAAAATACTGATTAAATCTATACCAAGACGCTTAAAAGTCGTTGTGGATACTAAAAGATGTCCTATTAAGTACAAAATTAAGAAAGAAATACCATATTTAATGCTAGGTTGAGGTTTTTGTTAAGTGAACGAAGACTTTTGTGGCGTAATTTATTAGTATCTTTTTGATTATTTTAAGTTTTTTTAAAAAATAGTTATACTATTTTTAAAAAATTAATTATGTAATTTATTAAGAACACATTGTAGATATCATAAAAAATTCCCATGTATTAATTTTTGTTAGTCGAAAACATTGAATTTTATAAGAAATTGCAAGTGTACGAACGCTTTTGTGGCTCACTGTATATTTCTGCATCAAAAACATTAAAAAAAATTTCTTTAAAAGCCTCCTTAAATTATTTAATTAATATTCAATAAATGATTTTACTTTATTAAACATATGTGATTACATAAATTTAATAATAAAGAGAAAGTGTATAATATAGCTAGATAAAATATATTATTTCTATCAATGAACCCCAAAAATTTAAATAATTCGACTTTATAAATTATTTTAGGCAGGGAAATACAGTGAGCCACAAAAGTGTTCGTACACTTGCAATTACCAATAAAATTTCATGTTTTCGACAAGTAAAAATTAATATAGTGTATATAATTGTAATATTTTTATGATATCTTCAACTTGTTTTTAATGGAATGGCATAGTGAATTTTTTAAAAATGGTATAACTATTTTTTTTAAAAAAATTAATAATCAAAAATCTGCTAAAAAATTACGCCACAAAAGCCTTCGTACGTTTAAGAAAAACCTCAACTTCGCTTTAAATATCGTATTTATTTCTTAATTTAGTACTTAGTAGGATATCTTTTAGTATTCACAACAACTTTTAAGCGTATTGGTATAGAATTAATCAGTTTTTTGTAATTTCTGCATCGATTTTCCTCCATTCTTCTGCGATTCTTGTTTTTATTTTCCATTTTGCGTTTATTTGTCATGCTTTCTTTTTTTACATCAAAATCTCCCCAAATATATTCTACTGGGCTAAATAAAGTGATTGATGAGTTGTTTTCATAATTTGGGGACAGTAACAGAGACACCAGTGGCGTACATTGAGAGCTGTGCGCTTGGCGTCATTATCCTGTTAAAAAATGAAGTTGTTTCCAATATCCAAATTTTGGGCGGATAATTTAAAATTTCTCTTTAAAATATTTAAATAGAGCTCATGATTCACAATATCAACAAAAAATACCAAATTACCTAATTCTGTGGCCGATTTGCACCCCCTCGCAAAAACACTTCCACCTCCATGTTTTATTCATCCAAATAGATTCTGGGGATTAAGCTTCAGAAAATTCAAAATTGATAGCATATTGATTAGGGTGTTAAATAATTCAACCTTTTTGGTTCCAGTGGGTCTATAATAGCTTGTAAATGAAAAAAATAAGGAGTTTAATCCCATTAATTTATGTGGAACTCCTCCACCTCCATGCTTCATCATGGAGGTGGAAGTCTTCTTGCGTGGGGATGTAAATCGGCCTCAGAATTAAGTAATTTGGGTATTTTTTGATGAGAGAGATATTTTAAATCATGGGCTCTATTGAAATATTTTAAAGAGAAATTTTAAATTATCCGCCTGAAATTTAGATATTGGAAATGTCTTCATTTTTTAACAGGATGATGACGCCGAGCGCACTGCTCTCAATGTACACCACTGATGTCTCTATAACGTCCCCAAATTCTGAAAACACATTCTCAATCACTTTATTTAACGTAGTAGACCATATTTGGTGATAATTTGACGTAAAAAAAGAAAACATGAGAAAAAAACACAAAATGTGAAGTAAAAACAATAATCGCGGAAGAATGGAGGAAAATCGATGCAGAAACTACAAAAAACTTATTAAATCCATACCAAGACGCTTAAAAGTTGCTGTGGACACTAAAAGATATCCTACTAAGTTCTAATTAAGAAAGAAATACAATATTTAAAGCTACGTTGAGATTTTTGTTAAGTGTACGAAGACTTTTGTGGCGTAATCTTTTGGTAGCTTTTTGATTATTAATTTTTTAAAAAAATAGTTGGACTTTTTAAAAAAATTAGTTATGTCTATCCCTTAAGAACAAGTTGTAGATATCATAAAAACATTACAATTACAATGTAAAAATTTTTATTAGTCGAAAACATTAAATTTTATAAGAAATTGCTAGTGTACGAACACCTTTGTGGCCCACAGTATATGTTACTGGTATATCAGATTAAATAGAAAAATGCAATCACTTCTTTTTATAAATGAGACCATTGTAATTAAAACAAAAAATTTCAAACACATTATAAGGATTAACTAATTTTAGCGACTAATAAAGCAAAAACTATAAACACTTCATTTTTAATTTTCCCAAATGTAGTTATTCTCTTCTTAGGAGATTTGTCTTTTAAGAATTCATTTATATATAATTTTGGAATATATTTACAAAAATGTTTAACATTTAAATCTTTTTAAAAACATATTAATTGCCTCAGTAATGTCAATGAAATCGATTTTGTTGGAGAATTTTGTACCTAGATGAAAAGTATTTATTGGAATAATGGTCATTTTTTACTGAAAAATTTATACCTTCGTAAAATTTAAAATCGAATTTTAAGAGGTATTTTCAGTCATAAATTAAAAGAAAAATTTTGAGGAAGTAAACGTATAGAATGCACTTTTTTTAAAAAATTTAATCTTTAAATATTCAAAATAAGTTTTGCGAGATCTATACCTATATTTGTTTTAGGTAAAACAGTTTTATTTTAACTTAATGTAAAATTTTAATCACTTAAAAAGATCCTCCATTGTATGTTTTAAGTACCGTTTGCAGCATTAATAATACTCAATTGAAAAGAATTGTGTTATTTAAAGGTATTTATAAAGCTATATATAAACAAACTTTAAAAAAATCTTTTAAAAATTAGTGTATTATTATTTCTAACTTCAAAAAATATAGTTTATTTTTCTACAAAAATACATTTCTCAATTTTTGTCGTGATTTTAATTTCTGAAACTATTTTTTAAATGTATTGAAAAAAAATTTTTCAATGTTATTTCTTCTGAAGTTAGCATATATTTAAATAATTCTGCTTTTCCAGTTCCATTCGAAACTACATTTTAAATCTTCCCCATGGAAAAACTTATGAAATACATTTACAAAAAAAAATAGCTTTCATATTTATCATACTACACTTAACACGAAAAAGCAATGCTGCTAACCGTAGACATTCCTCCAAACTCCCCCAAAAAAAAATTCCAATTTCTTTCTGAAAATTAGAAAAGCTACCCCACCAAAAACACTCCAGCCAGCACACACTCAAGCCGATTAGTACCAATCCCTCTTCCTCTGACATCACTTAAAAACAGAAGGGAACACAGCACACTTCTGACTCTTTAGGACTTGACTTTTTATTTTCCAATTTTTCACTCCAATCTTTCCTCTATTTTTTTACTACCCCTCACTCCCAACTTACGTTGTAAATTCAATTTACCCCACCCTGTCCCCCATCTTTAGTAAATTTTTCTCTCATATAAATAGCATGCTTACAAATCGTTACTGTGACTCTAATCATATTGAGAACCTGTATTGATTTCAGTGGACGCTATGTACATTTTGTTCTGGGTAATTTTCTTGATTTATATTTTACTCTTTCGCCCTTTTTTTTACGTTAAAAATGTACGGGAGAAATCCGTAGGGGTATAAAAAGACACATTTTTCATTTAAATTGAACTTATTTGTTTGTCATTTTGTATTTCCGTGTCTGGGGTGTAGCTTTTTGATTACTTGTAGTGGGCTTTTTGATCCTTTACGTGATCTTTCTGGAGAGTGTATATTTTGATGATGTTGCATTCCAATCCAGAAACTCTATGCATTTTGTAGAGATTCTTTTATTTAAAAAACAATGGTATAAGTATAATTATAAACAGTGATAAGTAATATTTTCTTACACGATTTCTATATAAATGGAAACATAACAGCCTTGAATTTTTGTGTTAAAAATATCCGTGGACTGTGTCTTGCTTTTTTAACTCTTTCGTAGATCATTCATTTCTTTTTTGAACTTCTTGCTGTTTTTTATGTTTTATTAACAATTTAACAATAGCATTTAAGGAAATAAATTTTATTTTGCCGAATTTTATGTTTGCATTTAAATTTTAGGGGTGGGATGAATACTTCCCAAGAAACCATTCACCGTCATAAAGAAACTTAACTTAATGGTGATTATCTGCCATGAAAAGATGAGAAGCGTGTTGCAATGCACAAAGGGACATCACACTCTACAATGTAGCGGGTCCTTTTTTCTTGTCCCTTTATGCTACATCCTCTGCATCGTCTATAGCTGGAAACCATCTTTGGCAAATGATTTCACACACTGGCTAAGCTCACATCATCCGGAATTACGCACTTCTTTGCTTGAAAGCTATCAAAACTTCCTTTCCTTTTTTATTGAAGAATATCTGTCTATTAGTTGACGAACTAATGCCATACGGATTGTTAGCTGGTCTAAAATTCTGCTTCTTTTGTTCACTCTTGCCACAATATGAAACTTTTATGATGACAAGATCAATAAGAAAAGAAAAGATTAGTATGGGAATTATATATTATATATATATTATAATATATATATATATATATATATATATATATATATATTATATTTATATAGCTTCTATCATAATAGCAAGTCTAAAATATTATAATAGGTTTTGTGCTTCTCACAGGTGTATTTTGTAAGATGGGAACTAATCTTCTCAAGACCTACGAAAGGGTTAAGCGCTATTCTGATATGGAATTAATAGTTTCAGAGTATAGACTGATTGATTTAAAAGCCGTATGTTGTCATAATTTTCAAAAACTTTTCAAATATGTAAAGCAAGGGGAGGAAAAGAAAAAGAAACATCATGTATAATCTATTTAACTCTACTTTTTATTTCCAATAAAAATCATCTAATTAAATGAGTTTTAACTAAAAGATTTGGTTTTACAGATAGATACTTGCTAGAAACAAATAACTCAATGAAAGTTTATTAAAATAAGTATTTATGACTAACAATAAAGACACACCGTGGCTGGTGCACGCTAAACCTGTACAGACTCAAAGTCAAGTCCTACTTTTGGTTTGGTAGAAAGTTTGTAGATGTTGTCCTTGTTAATTGACCATTGTTCAGAGTTACGACTTCTTGTGTCAATATGTATGCCCCGAAGGTCGTGGGTGTAAGAGAGATCGGGAAGAAGCATACATTGTCTTAAAAGCAACTACTTTTATAGTATCTTTAACACTTTATGAAAATATACAGTTTTATGGCTTAACTCTTGAAGCAATCTGAAATTCTAACACTTTGTCGGATATCCAAGATCAGCTTCAGTTGGAGCTTCTTGTTATGATCTTCCTCGCGCGATCTGACAGCTTGGTCAGTTCCAATGTTGATTTGCTTCCACAATTCCTGATGGATTCTTCTACAACTATTAAGATCAGGACACGTAATCTTCCAGTCGCAGTTCACCTTTTTTTATTCTTAGATTCCACGCTAAACGATCAACGATTAACTATTAACCACATATACCCAATGTCAGGGCTTAAAAAGAAGTTACGTTTGCATAAAATTAAATCCTCTCCATGGAAAGTGGTTTTCAAACTAAAATCACAGTTAAAGAACAATTTCCTCAAGAGGATTAGTAGAAGAATCCGAATTGTATCCGTTACAAATAGGCCTTTTTGGGGATTCGCACTGCGACATTAACAAACTAGCAATCATTATTCCTCATAAATAGAATTGTTCTGTCTAAAAGAAGATTCATTAAAATTCTTATTATTTTATTTTTTAATATTTGCGGAGAATAAATTGATTAAATAACGTATAATTTATAATTTTATAGCTATATATAACTATTTTTCAAGAATCTATCTTTCAAAGGAAGTAAATATCAGAAAGCTTTTGTATTGAAGTAAATAAAGTAAACTAATTCTAAAATTCTAAGAAATTCTACTTTATAGTACTCTTTCTACATCTATATCTTTACATAGCGAAATTCTGCACACATACAAAAAAAATGAAAAGAAACGCTCAGTCACAGAGAATACCGTTCAGAAATATTTCAATATAGACACTTTTATACTTTAATCAGATAGATTTTCAGTATACCCCCACATCAGCGTCACTCTCGACAGATGCAGACGATTTTTCCCCTCCTCCACCCCTCTTCCAATTCTCTTACCCCTCAGACAGTATCAGATGATCAAGTTTGACGCAATTGTTTGTTTAAAAGACAAGTTTCCCGTACGTTCGAGACCGGAAAAAATCAATATTCTTCCACTCTATTGAAAATTGGAAAAAGAGTTCCCGAAAAATGTTACAGCAAAAAAGGGAAGAAGAAAGGATTAGGATAGGGGGGAAAACTATTTTTAAAACTTGAATGGTTTGCTTTGGGGAATTTAAACTTAGATATACGGAATGAAATTCATGTTGTTTTGATTAGGTTTCTGCACTGTCAAAATTGTTCAGAATCATGTTTCAAAGAGAACCTTATTGTATATGTTTATTTGTATCCAATAAATGCCAGATTTTTTTTTATGAGGGAGGTTCTTGCTTTCTATTATTCTTTTTAAACTAGTATAAAATTCTAATGATGTCATACATCTTTTGTAGCCTCGTCTATCATTCCTTATTATGCTACAGCAGTTGTCAAAAATATAATAACATTCTCTATTGCAAAGTCTTCATTCTGGATTTCCTGGAACTTTGAAAGTGGTTCCTAAAGTTATCAATTTGGCTTAAAGAGGGTTAATTTTGTCTCGAGAGTTGAAAATATAAACAATTTTCAAATAGATATAATTCTTTGAAATTAAAATTAAATAATTCGATTATTTTTCACATTATTTATAAAAGGAATTAAGTTTCAAAAAAGTGCAAAGTGTTTAAGATATAGTCAAAATTTTAAAAATTATAAGCATTTGAAAATGAGAAACATTTCTGTAGTAAATATTAAAATATCCGACTACGTTCGGAACCAGGATATTGCGAAAGCATATAAATGGATGATATTAATGATATTCAGTGTCATTTAGACCAGAAAATGTATATAAAATTGTTTTAAGAATAGTATTACAATAAAAAATTATTCAAGTGCAATATTTTGACAAAACAGAAACATAAAATGACCCATTTTCAAAATATTCTCCTTTTGTGAAAAATGTTTCTATTATAATAATTTTTTCTTCTGTACAGAGGCTTAACTAGAATTCGTGGAATATATAACTTAGAAGTGGGATTATCCATGTTTTACGACAACATAGGGGAGAAATTTTAAGAAAAAAACGCCGATAATTATTTCAATTGGTGGTAACTTCAAAAATAACGTGCATTTTTTTCAAAAATCATAGTTGAGCCTCTGTACAGAGGTCTGAGCTATATACAAGCAAAATATTATTATAATAGAAGCATTTTTCACAAAAGGAGAACATTTTAAAAAAGGTTATTCTAAGTTACTTTTTTGCCGAAATATTGTATTTAAATAAATTTTTTGTCAAATTGTACTTAAAACAATTCTATACATGTATTCTAATCTGAGTGACTCTCAATATCCTGAAAATTATCCATTTATGCGCTTTTTTTAAAATCACGGTTCCGAACGTAGTCGGATACCTTTAGTAAATTTTACGTTGCGCATGCCATTTTTTATAATAGCAGTCTCTTTGATGTATAAAACTTTATAGAATTAATTTGCTTCGTACTCTTTAAGTCCGACGTAACTTTAGTTTTTATTTTTTATCTTTTGTATTTCAAAATATTTGAAAATATTGAAATTTTAAAAAATAATTTAAAAAAGTGTAATTTTTTTTGAAAATCATTCTTTATTATTCTTATATAAAAATAGCAACAGTGTAATAAGGATATATTTAACTTTATAAATCAACGTATTCTTAGTAATTAGGGCTACTATTTTAGAAAACATAATGCTCAACGTAAAAATGAATATTTCTTGAAAAAATATTGCTTATTTTCAGATGCTTATAATTTTTTAAAATACGATTATATATATATATATATATTTTAAACATTTTACACACTTTGAAAGCCTCATTTTTTTATAAATAATGTGTAAAAGAAAAGAATTCCTTAGTTTTTGACCTTAAAGAATTACATCTAATCGAAAATTACTTATATTTTCAGCTCCCGAGACAAATTCACACTCCTTATACCATTTCAAAGCGCAAAAACTTTAGTAAAGCTTTAATTTTTATAAAATATTGAATTCTTAAAAGCAGTATGCTTATAAAAATAAATATTAAAAATATTTATGGATAAAATAAAATTTTAAATTTCGTAAAAGTTAGAAAAAGATAAATCAGAAGGCTTGCCAATGAAGAAAGAACAACTTGTCAACGTATTCGACGTTAAAGTAAATACAAGTAGGAACAGCTTCTAAATTTTAGGTTACAAATTGGTAAAATGGGAAGAAGTTTCTCACACAGTTAAAATGGGAAGAAGTTTCTCACACAGTTATAAACATTTTTATGTCATTCTTGTAAGGGCTCCCCCTCGGGTGCCCTTCTCCTCGATTATCAGCGTGAGCTAGAGGTGTAGGAATAACGGAATAACTAGAAGCTGCCATGATGTTAATTTGACTTTATTAAGAGCTTAAAACTTAAACTTCTAACAGATTAGATCAGTGCTTCTCAAACTTTCAATACTGGCGCCCCCCTTTTCGATCACAATTTTTATCGCCCCCCCTTATACATTAATAATGTACCGAATGCAATAATAATGCACTTTGATGCTAAAGCTACAATAGGCTATCTTAATTATAAACCATACAAATTAGTAACATAATTTTTAAATTTTGTATATTACTTTTAAGCAAGAATAAATAAATAAATAAAATAATACGAAAATTATTATGTTAATTTTCCTTTCTCTAATTTTTAAATTGAACAGATTGCAAAATCCGGTGGCTGCTTAGAAGACAAAATATAGATATCTGCTAAATATGGAAAAAGAATTTAGAGGGTCAATTTCTAATCATAAACATTCTTTATAAAAACTTTGCTTTGCAAGACAAGCCCATGGAAGTCGTTAATACTTATTAAACTTGTTCTTAATTTAGTATTAATTAATTAGTTATAAAATACTCTGTGCAGCACTGATACATTAAAAATATACCGGCTGAAGTGAACGCTCTTTGCCCGAGTTCATTTGTAAGAAAATAAAACATCATTGATATAATAGCTGAATTGTAAGGAGAGCAAAGCCAAGTGCTCGACAATGTTTACTACAAAAATGCAAAATGATCTTTTTAAAATGGTTGCTCAAATTATAATTAGTTTTAAGTGAATTGTAATTTTGAGCCTCACAGAATTAGCGTTTATAATATAATTAATGTTAAATAATGAACAATAATTTAAAATTCCGATGAAGAATAATTGTATTATTTTTAATATTTAAAGCGAAAAGACTTCAACATGTTTTAACCCGGGAGCAGGCGCGCACTCGATACGATCGAGCGGGGTTATTGAGCCACGCCAATCCTTTTTTTTTATAATTATTTTATGGTACACGATACAAATCATGATTACAGTGAATAATTTAACTGAGAAAGTTTACTTACCTACTTTCGAGAACTTTTCAATTTTTCTTTGGTAACAAATAAACAGTTTGCCAGAATTAACGATTTCGTAATCTGTGTGTCCCGCGCTACTACTTCCGCTCAAAAATTGTATTCATTATGATAATATGCATGATACTGCTAAAAAATTGTGTAAAACGTTTTTTTTTTTTTTTTTGCATGGAAAAACGCGCACCAGAGAAATACATTACTTACAACTTCCCTAAATGTGAAACAAACACGTAAGAGAGGGGTCATAACTAACTGTACCAATAACTTAGAAGGTCATACAGATTACAGCTATAATGTGCAGTATTTCAAAAATAATGACAGTGATGAATTTTTTATGTTCCTAAATTTCTTCGATTCTGGGTCTGGGATCTGTTTTTTTTCTGAAAGAGTTAAATGTTAGGCTTAAAAAGAAAGCGTAGTAAAAAAAATCTCTCATCCATGGGATTACAGCAAATCAAATAAAAGTTTTTTTTATTTGGTTATAGGATCAAAGATAGCTAATTAGGTATTCAAGAAGTTTTTATTTTTGATGACTTAATATAGCGTGCCTATAAATTATATCTGAGTAAAAGTGCATTTTTTATTATGTCTGAAAGTATTTTGTTTTAATTCATTGCAGTAAATTAACTATTTTTAAATCTTCTATTTTCGATATGCTCGCCCCCCAGGGGGACGCTCCCCACAGTTTGAGAAACACTGGATTAGATAATAATAATATATGTGAGAGAATCTACGGTGGCTAAACACACAATATGTATAATACTGAAATAACGTAACCCGGACCCCTATCAATAACTAAATCGCCTAAACTCAATTCCAATACTATCACAGATCCTAATATTAAATAGTCACTCGTACCTTAATGTCGACCGATCAATTCAATCCCATAGGAAGTTGCGTATTTACTGGAGTTTAATGGTATGCACCTTGACCTAATGGCTCTCTGTCACGAATAACTTCTCTTAGCTCTCACTTAATCTTTCCGAGACCTCTTCACGCTTGAATCATTGATTATCATCACATTCCTCAAATTGCCACACCGCTTACTTTAACTTCTGATATTTAAAAGCTTCCTAATTTGCATCTTTCCTTCACGCTTCACTTCTTGGGTTTGGTTGGAAAATAGTTGCCATTAATTCTGGCCCCAAAGAACCCGAAGGACATGTTAATGAAATAACGCGTGAGCCCGTCACATTCTGAACATTGTATTTCAGCTAAAGATATTTCTCAAAGTATGTGGTAACAAAAACAAAATATAAAAAAGCAAGTAAATCAGAATATAAAAGACGATAGCTTCAGTAGACCTAGACTTCGGTAGTTTGTTTGAAAAAAATGCAAACATATATTCCAGTTATTAAATATAATGCAATGGTTGATTATACCTGGAGCATGAATTAATAAGTAAATTACATTCATAAAAGGTGTCAAGTCTTTTTATAAACAAAAGGAAGACGAAAAATATTTTTAAAAAAAAGAATTGCAACGTAAATACAAGAAATATTTTATGAACTCAAGCAAAAATACACTAATTACGCATAAATCCCTTTTAATTACTTACTTAAACGAGTATTTTCCTATAAATAAATTTTTTGTCAATATATCATTTTCTAATAATATATTTGAAATTTCCGAGCAAGAAATATCCTTCATATTGAATTTTACAGTAAGTGCTGCAGCTAAAGTATCAATATGCAATCTTGATTTCGCAATTGTTCAAAAATCGCTACCAACTGAAAAAAAAAACTCTCTTAACTGCTGCATTAGTTCCTGGACAGCACAACGTAAATTCAACAAGAATAATTTAATTTTCATGTGGAATGTGTTCATTTTTGAGAGAGAGAAATGATTAAATATTTCCATCCATCTCTTATCAATTTCAACATGTTGATTTTCCCATTGTTCTAAATTATCAGAATTTAAATATACATTATAAGATATAAGATACTTATAAATATATTAGTATGGCTAAAAGTATTCGATAATTAATTTAACAATACTAAGTTAAAATCAAGTTTAATAATTACCAGCGACCCCGTAGGCTTATCATATATAAAAATTACGGACCAAATTTAATTCTTATTTGATAATTTGTACAGTTTATAGTCAAATCTATTGTAGCTTTAGCGTCAAAGTATATTATAATTGACTTCAATGCATTGTTTTTATTAGAGGGGGGCGATGAAATTTATGATTGAAAATTGGATTGCAAATATTGAAATTTCAGAAGCACAGCCTTAGAGTTTCAAAGGTTCCGTAAATCGACAAATTTTGAAGACCATTGCTCTCTACTCTATAACAATCTTCATGATATTCAATCAATCTTTTCTTGATGTAACCTCGTATCACAGTGGTTCTCAAACTTTAACTACTGGCGACCCAATTTTCAATCATAATTTTTATCGCACCCCCCCCCCCCAAAATAATAATGTATTGAATGCAATAATAATGCATTTGGGGGGGGGGTGCTAAAGCTACAATACGATCATAATTATAAACCGTACAAATTAACAAGATAAGTAGTAAATTTTGTATATGTTACTTTTAAGTAATATATATATATATATATATATATATATATATATATATATATATATATATTTACTTTTTAGTTCTATTCACTATAAAAGCGTGTTTTTTTAATTTGTTTTTGAACTATAATATAATTCATAAATATTTTTACTATACACGATAAAAATCCCAATTCCAGTGAATAATTTAATTAAGAGAAAATATATTTACCTACTTCCAAGGACTTTTCAATTTTTCTTCAATTTTTTGAGAAAAAAATCCAATAAAACTAATGAAAATGTTCCAAATTTGCGTGCCCTTAATAAAGGACATAAAGCATGTTCATAGAGAATATTTTTGAACAAAAGTGGTCGCGCAGGGAACTCGATCAAAACTAGTAGCTTGATTGTAAAAAAAAAAAACGTTTGACACTCCCCAAAAAAAGAGGGCGAAATGTGGTAAATTCATTTTAGTTCCCATTAAAACTGTCTTATTGGAGGATACTCTGTCAAGGTCATTAGTAACAAATAAACAGTTTTCCCAGAATTAACGATTTCATGAACATCAGGTGATTCTGCGCATCGATCCCGTGTTAAAAGTATATTCAATAAAACATATGGATATTAGTTCTAAAAAAGAATTGCGTAAAAAGTTTTTCGTTATGCATTGTATGTTGGCCAAATAATCCTTCAAAGTACTCAATATGCTTATACATGTATCATATAACTCATTCACATGGAAAAAAAGCAACAGAAAAATATTATTTACAACTTTCCTAAAAGAAAAACAGATGGAGTGAAACATACCAGTAAGTTTGAAGGTCAAATATATGATACTCAAAAGTAGTATTTTAGGGGTTATATATATATATATATATATATATATATATATATATATATATATATATATATATATATATAAAAGAAACGTAATAAAAAAATCTCTCATCGTGTGATTACAGTAAAGCAAACAAAATGTATTTTTTTATTTAGTTATAGGATGAGAGATAGCTAGTGAACGCTTGTGAAGTGGAATGTTTTACTTTTGATGATCACCAGATGATATATATAAATTATATCAATGTAAATGTGCATTTTTTATTAAGTCAGAAAGCATTTTGCTTTTCTTCATTCCAAAAAATTATTTTTTAAACCTTTTATTTTCAATATGCTCGCGCGCCCCTAGCAGGAATACCGCGCCCCCCAGGGGGCACGCCCCACAGTTTGAGAAACAGTGTCGTATCATATAAAAGACTAGAGCTTATCGTTCATTTGCTAATTGGACATATCTGATTTAACCTTTAACTGTTGTTGTGTGGTCTCACAGATTTTGCAGCCTCCATCCAATCCTTTTTCAACTTCAAATCCCAATTAAGGTTTGCCTTTCTCGGTTCCTTCCCTCGGAGGAACTGTCGTCACTTACCAAAGATCATCTTGCAACTAGATTTCAAATCCGTCATTTTTAGTTTTAAGGCGTAGCATTTCCACATTGCATCAATTCTGGGATTGTTTGAGATGTAGTGGGAACGTACTTTGCTAGTATATAATTCTGATTTTTTTTGCTACTAACAAAAGTAGTACGTTTCCTTTTAACAGTTTCAGGGCAAAAATGAAATAGAATGCAGTGAAAATTGCATAACATGAAACTGAAGGGTCTGAAATCTGTTTTCGTGTTAATGGATATCGCAAAAAAATAATAAAATTAAATTTATTAGCATTCATTTTCTTTACATAGATATTTATTTAATAAAAATCAATGAAACAAAAACATTCACAAGAGCTTGAGGAAATATAATACACATTTTTTTTTTAATTTTTCTAAAACAAAACATTTGTTGAATTTTTGAAAAATATTCTGATATTGTCTTTTTTAGCATCAAATTATTCGATGTCGTTCACTTTTTTATTCATTTCAACACTGGAGTGTGTGTTTAAATAACTGCGCATACTTTTCATGATGTTCCTCATTTCGGATGTTGTGGGAACAGGAGCTGCATTAGTCATTTCCTTTTCGTCGTCAGATTCTGCATCAATGATACTTTTTTAGCTTTGAGCAAACTCAAAAACGTCTTTGTCTGCCATAATTAGGGCTGTACACATATTATCATCATCTACTGAAAAGAATTCTTCCGAGGATACAGTAGGACAATCAAAAAGTACAGAAAAATAATGTGAAACCACTTCTCTTTCATTTCACACCCTTCTTAAATCTCTGGTATTTTCAGTATTTTGTTCATTCTCAAGTAGGGAAATCTTTTCGTGTTAAGCGATTTTCGTTTCATGTTAAGAGAAAAATGCATTGTAGTTGGTTGGGACTGTTGCATTATTTCGTACTAAACGACATTTCATCTTAAGGTTAGTCGGTACACCCTATACCGACAATGTTAAATTGAGCCATTTTAGGAACATGTTTCTCAGAAACTGTTAAATATAAAAACTTCAAATTTTGTCTGCATATTAATTAGTATTTTTTATATAAATAAAGGTAAAATATTTAAACTGTATTATTTACTTCTTTCAAAAAAATTCATCGTAAAAGTATCGCTTTGAAATTTTTGAAAATTGTCATTTTTTTTTTAAGATAACTGCTTTTCAGCAAAATATTTCGGGAAAATCACCAAAAAAGTAGCTCCATTATACATAGTTACATATTATTTATGTGCAGTAAAAATTGCAAGTACTTTCATTCAGTAGATTCTTTGAAAAATTTACACGCGGTTTGAAAACAATAATTTCGAGAAAATCGCATTTTTAGTGTAAAAAGACACTTCATCACAAAAATAAGGAATTACAACATGTATTTGTCCTATTTTATTAAACATTAATATCTTCTTAATTTTTTAAGCATAAAATAGGAAATAAAAAAAGTCTTAAAATGCTCAGAAAATACATATATAGTATTTTTCAGTTTTTGTTTAACGAGATTTTTTTAGCATTTTGCATCAATTTCTACAAATTATGTAACAATCTGTGAAGAATTTTCAGCTTTGATGCATTACAAATATAAAATTTGACCTTTTAAGAGTTTTTGCGTTAAATGTATCCCACTGTATGTAGTGAATAATGGTCAGTTTTTATGAACCATGACGATAATTTAGATTCTCAATAATTTTGTTTAAAATGTCTTTTGAAAGAAAAAATTGGAACATGGCATTTAAATGCGCGAGATGATAAAAGCTAATACGCTTGCATATACTAAAACTTTTGTATTAATTGTTAGGATAAATATCTTGATTTCAACATGTGTTTGTAGAACAAATACAAATATATAAACATAACATGTATAAGCATAAATAATTTATACATATTTTTTAATTATTTAAAATATTTCTTTAGTGATAAAACTGTGTGATTTCTTTCCAAAACAGAATATTATTTTCTACTTTGAAAATAAAATAAGATTTTTTTCAAAAATAGATTTAGTTTATCAGACCAAAACGTGTTCAAGGTTGTTGCCAGATCTTTATTTGATGTAAAAAATTTCATCTACTTCAACGTTTCTCAAACTATGGGGCGATCATCGATATGTGCTGCTGAAGACTCGTTGGTCTTCCACTGAATATATTCTACAATACATCATGGAAGATCGTCAGATGCATTTTATGTTTAACATTCTTTGTTTACTAATAGTACATTCTTTTTTTATCTCAAATAAAGTGATTTACGTTTTCAGTTCCCCCAAGATGAGAATTATAAATACGTTTACCGAGTAAAAAGAAAATAAATAATTGAATACAATTTTTCCTATATGCGCATAAAAATATTTTTAATTAAAGAAAATGTCTTAAATTAGAAAAGGCGAAAAACTTAAACACTCGTGAGAGCATGTATGCAAAGCCCATTGTAAAAAAAAATGCTTGAACCCACACAATATATTTGAAGTTCTATTTAGAACAGGTAGGACAGTGGTTCTTAAACTTTCTCTCGATCACCGCTGTCCCTCTTTATATATCAACGTGACATCGTGGACCCCCAAGGTTTTGAATATCAATCCCCGTGACTTGATATTCTTGATCAAAATATAAGTTATACTAGAGGTTTTCATTGGGAACTATTTAGTGATCTAGTCTAGTATGACACATTTTTTAATTTTTCTACAAGACCTTTCAGAGTCTGTAAAAGACGAAAATCTCAACATTACATTACACACTCCGTGGACCAACCACACTTTAAAAACCACTAAAATGGTGACCCGCATGTTACATACAGCTCATAAAGAGGGTTTGGGCGGTCCACCTCGACATATATTTGTGTGCAAAATTTTTCTTGCATTAAGATTAATAAAAATAAATATAGATGCAAGTTGGCTGAAATCATCTTGCAGACCGTGATGAGTATTTCAACAAGCAGTTTCACTGCTAATTTCGAAAAACAAGAAAAAAAATTTTTTTAAGTCAATTCCTACTTAGATTAACAAGTACATTTTTTTATTTTAGCTACTATTTATTAAATAGTTAAAATTAATATAAATATGTAAATATATATGACAGAATCACAACATTAAGTGGTAATTAATTTTTATTAATTATCATTAAAGTATCATATTGTCATCCAAAGCAATCGTGTATATAAATTTTCAGTTCAACTGAATGCTTTAACACGTTCGATAAAATCCTTTTCAAGTTTTGACACAAGTCGTCAAAAGGGTCGCTAAGTCACCAAAAAGTATGCCAACGTGGCTGTATTTGTAATTCTATAAATAATTAGCTTTAATTAATTAATTTTTATTAATTATAGTTAAAAAATTATTGTATTGTCATCCAAAATAATCATGTATATGAAATTTCAGCTCTATTGAGCGTTTTAAAATGTATTTTATTACGGCTACATGGTACCCTTTTTCAAAAAAATTTTTTGGAGACAGTTACAGTAAAAATAATTGATGCTTTATATTTAAATTATATTATTAAGCTGATTCTGTAAGCAAAAAGTCAGTTTGACCAGCCATTATTTTAGAATTTTAAAAAATTAGGAATTTTTGAAGTTTTTTCAAACTCTTATAAAATACTCAATTTTTAAAATGTTTTAGTAATTTTAAGTTATTTATGATTCTTAGATTATTACAAACAATATTTAGTATGGATTTGAAAATCTATTCCTTTGTTGATTTTAAATAATTATTTTTCTAGAAAAACCTCGAAAAAAACATGAAAATTTTTTAAATATCAACTTTAGTATTTTTTAGAAAAATAACTAGAGTTCTCAGCCCTAAATCCATACTAACTTTTATAGAACATACATTTGGGAGTATATACAAAAAAATTCAAGGCTCTATCTTGAACAAGAAAAAAGCCTTAGGGATTAGAAAACACTTATACCTTCAAAATTAAAAGTCTGAGAAAAACGCATTTTAAGTTTGCAAAGTCATGAAACAAAAACTTATAATGCCCGTAAAACTCTAATTTTTCAATGTTATTTTCCAATGTATGTTCTACATTAAAACACTATTTTTATTAAATATGACTGAAAATTATATTTTTAATTCAAAATAAATTTTTGCATAATATTGATAGCATTTGTTAAAACGTCAGTTTATTCAGCTTTATCTTAACCTAATATTTTACAAAAGTTTTGAAACACGAAGCATTTATGTACAAAATAATAATGATACAAACTTAAGCTAAAAATAGTCAGGTTTGCTCATAAAATTTAATTTTTTTCACTTTTAAATTGGGGCAGTTTAGGAAGTTTTAGCTCTTGTCGTACGACTTTAAAATACTAAAATATAGTACTACAATATGTTTAGTATAATGTAGTTTGGTACATCAAGGAAATATTTAGTTATATCTGCAGCATT
Organism: Trichonephila clavipes; assembly: GCA_019973935.1. NCBI lineage: Eukaryota > Metazoa > Arthropoda > Arachnida > Araneae > Nephilidae > Trichonephila > Trichonephila clavipes. The sequence goes on along the minus strand of BMAU01021220.1, from coordinate 846,810 downwards.
AGAATTTAGAATACTTGTATTCGGAAGTCAAAGTGCAGAATCAGCTGAGGACTGATTTTTAGATACATCATTTTCAGTAGTATTCCATCTCTTCGAAATATTGCTTTTCACAGAAACCCAGAACGCATTTGCCATGGCATTTTCTCTACAGGAAAAGATTAATGATAAAGCTTTTAAGTTATATAAACTATTTTTAAAACAAAAATTGGCCGTGAAATTAATCTTTACTAATTAATTATGAGAACTCAAAAAACTCGAAACCTAATCAAGCAGAAATGATTTTAGTAATGAAAATTGGAATTAATAACCATTTCAAACTAAAAACTCAAAAATATTTTTAATTAATTCAACTTAAGTGTGAAAAAATGCTTTAAAAGGAAATCGAAACCAAAACCATAGTTCATAAAACTTCAAATATCTTAAAAACTAATCTGCTAACAGATCTGAAATTTCGTGGCAAACATCTCAATGATATGGGCCACCAAAATATGCACACAAAAAATTCGGTAAAAATGAAATTTTTAGGGTACTGTGTAGCCTTAACTATTGATAAATAAATATATAGAGAGTGTGTGAGCTAATAGTGTAGGAATTGAAAAAGAAGTAGAGCTGTAGAAAAGTGTGATAAAAAGTACTGAAAAACTAAATCTCACACTAAACTGATTCTAAAATTAAATGTGCTTGCAGCTATAGATGATATGAAATTAGCACAACAAATAAATTGAATAAAACTGCCACTATCTTATTTAACATACTATACTGTTCGAATTAATTGGAACAAATAGAAAAACCCGGGGTTTTTTTTTTCTAAAAGCTTAGCTTTTAATTATTACATGTCTTAAATAGACTGAAAATCTCTGTATTAGTACGAAGTCTATCCTATTTTAGAACAGAAATAACTTCTTCAACACGTTTTGGCATTGCCACCACTAGTATAGCACATAATTTCTTAACATTATCATCGTGGAACCACACTTATGCAGCTGTTTTTATCCTTTGTTCAGTTGACGTACACTGCATCTTAGCTAAACGATTCTCGAGAATATGCCACAGATTCTCAATACGATTTAGGTCTTGTGAGTTAGCAGGTCAATTAAGAATTTGTAATTTATTTCCCCACATAAAAGTCTAGGCTAATTTCGAATTGTGACAAAGGGCCAAGTGATGTAGAAATGCTTCGTAAAATGTTTCTATGAATGGAAGAATTCTACTGCGTAATATTTCTATATATTTGACCGAACTCATCATGACTTAAAGCCTTAAACATCCAGTGTCATTTTTTGTGAAAAAACCGAAAACATTTCTTTAGAAGGGTGTTTTACACTCTGTTGGATATGATCTTGTGACGTCTTACGCGTCTTTTCTTTAACAAGTCCTTTGGGTTCTTTGGGCCAGAATTAATGGCAACTCTTTTCCAACCAAATCCAAGAAACGAGAAGTGAAGAGATGCAAATAATTTAGGATAAATATAGGATCTTAGAGTAAGCGTGATGGCAATGTAATGGTAGTGTAAAGGAATGATAGACAATTGACGTGCGTTGTGGTAGTGGATGATTATTGAAGTTCGGCGTTCAAAGATTCAAGTTCTACGTGTTGTGGATAAACATATTGGTGATCGATTAGAAGTTAAACGTAAAGCTATTTACCACTGTAGATAAAGACAAGTTTATGACCGAATAATATAAGGTAGGATTGATTACTTATTATTATTATATTTGAAGTTAGGCGGTTCAATTATTGAGATAGGTCTGAATTATATTGCGTATTGCGTCTCTCTCTCTCTCTCTCATCGTAGATTCTCTCATTAAGTATTTAAATTATATTTGTTCAAAGTTTTTAAGTTGAATATCTTAATAAAGTCATATTAAGATAATGTTTGATTCTAGTTCTTACGATAACCCTACACCTCTAGCTCACGCTGATACTTCGAGGGATGTACTTCCAAGGGGAGGTACAACACAATCTGGTGTAGCGGAGATTCATCTTCACTCTGTCTGACAGCATTTGATTTGTATCCCAGCAAAAATAAATGTGCTTCATCACTAAAAATTACCTTCTTATAGTCATCAACAGCTCATGATCTGCATTTTTCAACCCATGCTAAACGGTTTTCCATTATTTTCTGAGTTAGAAATTGTTTTTGCCTCGGTCTTCTTGCCTTACGACCAACTTCCAGAAGCCTTTAGCGTACAATTAGGTACTCACTCACTTCAACACCATAATCTAATAAATCCTTTCGAAGATTTGTGCTTGTCTTCCCTAGATTTATTTTTATATTTCTTATTCGAATTTTACCAGTTTTATGTAGTTTTCCGTTTGGGCCCACACTTTTCTTTTCGTTTTGGAGAGGATGTTCCTGAATCTTGAGATGTCCTTAGAATTCTTGAAACACTTGATTTCCTCAAACCAACTGCCGTAGTTAAATCTCTTACAGTCATAGAAATATGCTCATTAGGAATAATTATTTTAGAATGCTTCCTCGGATTAATATCCATGTTTGAACAAGCATAACGCGTGTTCCATGGAACTCAAAATTTTAACCACCAGATACTGCACTGAAATGCACACAACTCATACACAAAAATCAATCAAACGAGTAAATTATCAAGTAGATAGATACATCACACTACCTCTACGCAGATGTAGCCGATCTGATGCAGTTAGGGACATCACTCGTAATCACATACCAACTCAGACAAGAAAAATATGTTTGTCCGAATTAATTCAAACAGTCTTGTATTTATTGATTTTTATGGTACAATTTATACTTTTTCTTAGATGAAAAGTAATCTAATTAATCCAATCATTTTTAGAAGACGTCATCCTCCATGATTCTCCACTTTTGCAATGTGGCCCTCGAGCCCAAACAGTAGCTTGTACCTAATTTAGAATGTAAATATTCTAAACTACTTGTGACGAACTATTCATGAAAAATCAGCCAGTCACATTTCGAGTAGAATTCCTGCTATAAATATTAAATCCAAATATTCAACCAATTATAGATATTTTTTAGAAAAAGACTCACAAAACTTCTCACTCCACGTCAATTTAAGTTACAATTTTTCATGTCTATAATGTACCAAAGTTATCTTGTGTGTGTGTGTGTGTAATGAAACATTCCCAATATTTAAACTTCTTCGTTATTCAAACATTTTGATTCTTTATTTATTATAATAGAAACAATTACCCGTTCGAAAATATCACGCAATTCATGTAACTATCCCAGATGGTTACTGTCAAATTATTCCTACCACAAAAATATAATACTCCCTCGCTCACATCGAACGAAACTAATACCAACCCCCACACGCAAAGCAAAACAGAACCAGATCTTTACTCACAGTTGATGAATCTCATTTTATTAATACTAATTAGCTACCATTTATGGTGTAATTAACAAAGATGGCGTGACAAGAAGGGGAGTATCTATTCAACCGGAAAATATAGATGAAAAAACTGCATATCTCATCTGTCATCTTCAATCATTGTTGATTTAGTTGGTTCTGTCAGCACGTTACAGATGAGATACCGCCTTTTATTCTTCGATTGGGTTCTTTCAGTGACTGTGTTCATATTGTTCTTAACTTGGTGGTTTGTGATGGATTAATGTGTTGTTTCTTTTCGATTCTGTTTATTTTTTGCGATGATGTAACTCCTTTTTTCTGCTCAATTGGCTAGAGAGAGAGGGTAAATGATTGAATAATAGTGATGAGAGCAGCCAGGCGGTCACTTCTGAAGGCTTCTTTGATTTTAAACGTTTTTTCAACATATTTGTTGTTATTTATTGACGTTTTATTCGATACCAGACAGCTTTGTAATTTAAACCACTTAACCTGAAATTCCAGCTTAATGTTGAGAAATGGGACGCAAATTTTGTAAAATAGATAATTGTAAATCTAAAATAAAAATATAATTACAGTGAAAATCGTTTAAAACGAAAATAAGGGGACTGAAATGTTTTTTATAGTTAGGGGATATTGTGAAAGAAAAATAATAATTCCGTATATTTAAGAAATATAAGTTTATTAGAGCCCATTTTATACTAATGGATATGTATATATGTATAAATATTAATTAAACAAAACCATTTACTGGAATTTAATGAAATTAAATCAAAACGTTCAATATTTTTGAAAAACAAAACATTCATTGAGTTTTTGGAAGGTAATGTGATTTATTTCTTTGCATTGTTTGTTTGTTTTTTAGTATCGAATTGTCCACAAATTGTTCGATGTCGTCCATTTTGTTTTTTATATCACCAATGGAAACTCAAACTCAGTGGCGCAACAGCCCATGAGGGCCAAAGCCTACTGTGCCCATCCCAGTAAACGTGATCGTTGGACGCTGAGGTGCGTGAACATTATGTCCCGATCAGGTGGTCAGTCTGAAGCGAGACCCCAAGTGTTTAAGTCCCCAAGCTTGGTATTCATTTATCGACCCACTGCATTAGGAATGGAACGCTGAGTCGACCTTGCCCAGCCCTGGAATAAAACCTGGACATGTGGTGTAGAAGCGCGATATGCTACCACTCAATCACTGGACCTTATATCACCAATGGAATGTGCATTTAAATAACTGCGCGTACTCTTACCATGATGTTCCTCATTTCGGATGTTTTTGTGTGGCGTTTTTTGGGATGGAGGTTGAAAGTAGCTTAGATAAACAAATTTGGCTCGTGACACAGGTTTTTCCGAGGGTATTTCAAAAGCAGGTTAGCCTTCTTTCAACGAAACATGTAAAAACCACCTTCCTTTCATTTCACACCCCTTCCAAATCTCGTTTGGGTGACTGGTTGTTTTGCATTTGGTCACTCCCAGAAAGGAATCTTTTCGTGTTAAGCGATTTTTGTTTTATGCTAAGAGAAAAAAATGCAAGGACATACATAGTTGTGTGGCGGGACCGTTGTTTTATTTCATGTCGACCAATACTTCGCCTTAAGTGCTTTCACGTTGAACGAATTTCACTGTATTTATTTTAATTACACACAGAAAGTTATCTGTGCTGAAAAATTGTTTTGCTGTAAATAATTTTCTTGGCGTAAATATTATTGCCAAGTGTTGATTTATCCCATTATGTTTGTTGTTGATTTATCTTATTATGATGTTTTTTTAGAAAATTAAGTTGTGAATGGCAACAGTAGAGTTTTTATGCTCTATGTTTTTATGAGAATAAAAGAATAGCTTTGAATTGTTATCCGTGTGTTTTAGAGTTAACAACGATTGACTTACTAGAGAATAAATATTTATTACATGCCTTTTATGGTCTTTGAGTGTTATTTTAGAAACATTGAAGCCATAGATTAAACTGACTATAATCACAATTCTTCTGATTTTGATTCCATAACGGAACAATTGTATTTTTGTGTCTATTTGCTTTGATTGGAAGCCTCGATTCTTAACTGTTTCTCTAAATAGAATTTTCTACGACAATAAACTTTCTCTTAAAGTGGTCAAATCAATTCTATAGGAGGCTTCCGAAACCCCTTCTAGTCCATTTGGTCTCAGGGATAAAATACCAGCTTATTTAACACTTTTGGCAATGAAATATAAAAAATTTGGCCAAATTGTGCCAATCGATAATTTTCTTGCATGGGATTTATATCCAATATGGCGACAATGAATATTCGAGTTGGCGATAAATAAAAATGTAAAAAAAAGTAGGATCTAAGCGGGTGGTTGCGTAATGGTTGCGTATTCACGTTTCAAATACCAGTCCTTATTTCAGCTTTTTAATATCTATCATTCGCAGTTAAATTTGTCCCAGCGTGATCCCTTACTTTCTCAACTGTATATCTGTCTCTAGGGTTTCACTTCCGTAATCTGATTTGGTCCGAAAAATGTGGGTCCAAGTTTAAGGCCTCCACCAAATTGTGTACATTGATCGCTACCAAATCACCAACTTGGTACTCGGGGGCCTTTTTCCTTTTCTTATTATAAGTTTTCTTGTTCTTCACAAGTACTATGGGACTAGAATACGCGGATGACCTTGGTCTGACTATTCCTTGTTCAAGCCATTCTTCAATGTGTTTGTTCATACTTTTCTTTTCCGCGTACGACAACCGACGTGCTGGTTGATAAACTGGGATATCATCGTTCAGTATCATTCTCCTCGTCACATCTGTGGATTCAGTCTTCTCAGGTTTGTACAGTGAATTTATTCTGGTTAGATCATTTTTCACTTGAGTCAAGGATGTGACTTTAAATCTATCTCATCTTCAGGATGTACTCCGGATATTTGCATTAGACATGCCTTTTCCTCATGCTTATGAAACATAACACCCTCAAGGGTGAAATTCAAAGAAGCTTGTCCCAAAATGTCTGTACCTATAATGGCTTCAAAATTGAGCTGTTTGGTTGGCACCACATGCCACGTTAAAGAATATTGATCTTTGTCCAAGACAAAATCATACTCAAAGGAGCCCTTGGTTATTACTTCAGTTTGTCCTAAACGGTACAACACAGTGTTTATTTTGGATAGTCTTGAATGGTCAACAATCTTCGTGCTTACATCTTCTCGGATTAGACTAACTGTACTACCAGTATCTATAAGTGCCGATACAATATATAGTACAAGTATAGTCCTTTCTGCGGTGGGACACAAAACAGCTTTGTACTTGGGGATTGGGTTGTTCTCTTTTGATCTCTTTCATTGCTTTAGGGCAATTAAAACTCAAATGATCTAAGGAATGACATATGTAACATTCCTAGGTGCTCTTCTATCAAATTCTCTACTCGGAGGAGCGTCTAGATATCTTTTTTCAGGATTGAAATTTCCTGTTCTCCTTGTATTGTGATTATCAAATTTCCTGAAATTCTCCGCTTGATTCGATCTTCTAACTTCAGGTCTTCGAACAGGCGTTAAAGTATGTGTTTTCTGTTTCAACGTCCTACGGACATCCTCAAATTCTTCAAGTCTCTCGGCTAATTCAACTGGGCAGTTGATACTTGACCATTCGTCTAGGTGGCGTACTTTGAATTCGACAGGGGCTCTTTTCTTCATCTGGTCAGCTATCATCAGATCCCGTAGTTTGTCAAATGTTTTTACGTCCAATCCTTCAATCCATCTATTAAAGAATGTTTGAACTTCTTGGTAGAAATCACGCCATGTTTTATCCGAACTTTTCTGATGTGTAACAAATAGCTGCCTGAACTTCTCTGGGGTCAATTTAAACCTTTTCAAAAGCAAAGACCTCACGTGGTCATAATCTCTCGCCTCTTGTTCAGGTTCCCTGGCGATTAACTGTGTGATTTCCTGTGGGAGTAGGCCTAACAGGTGTGAGACCCAAAACTCTTTCGGCACATTCATCATACATGCTTGGTGCTCAAACAATATTAAATATAAGCTGATATCCTCTTTCATATCAAATTTAGGTAACAGTTTGTTCAATTCATTACTAGATGTACGATTATTCCTACTCAATATTTCCCGATTTAATCCGATCAGAGCTTCTCTCTGTTCTAAGTTTCTCTAACTCTAAATTATCCCGTCGTTTCCTTTCTTCTAATAATTTTCTCTCCTTTCTCTATTCAACGATACCTTCGTACATCAATTTGGTATCTTCCTAATAGTACCCTGTACTTTTGGTTATTAAATTTTTTTAACATTGGCTTAGTCTCATGTCGACTGTCGCCTCTAAACCTAACTCTGTAGCTAACTCTAACAAATCTTCCTTTTTCGCTTTTAACAAGAAAGACATGTTTTTCCCCTTTTTAATTAAGGAGTTAAGAATTTATACAAGGATTATTGTACTGGAGAATAACAGGTATAGTACTAAATACTGTGAAAGGTATAGGATGCTAGCTCTGCTAAATTTTACCCACACTGCTACTAAATATATAAAAGTTATGCAAATAAAATTTTTCAATTAAAAATATCCGAAACCAATATAAAATTGAAATAATAATATATCATGCATCAATAATTTAAAACACATCAAGTAACAATAATTTAAATTGGGATATATAATTCAAAATTATTAGTTATTAAATACAACTTCGAAAAGAAAGAAAATAATATGAAAATATATAATGGCAAATATATAATTAGGTGAATAATATGTTCATACAAATAATAGAGATAATAGAAATAACAAAAATCAATTTCGTTTCAAATATTTGCTTAGATTAAAAAAATATAGGTTCAAAAAGGTAAATCATCAAAATACTGATTGTCAAAAAAAAAAACAGATAAGTATAAACACAAATAAGTCTGACCTTGACGGAGTTGAGGGTTTGGCACAAAAGAGGGAAGGAGAAACTAACACTCCCTTCTTTTCCTACGTCAAAAAAGTCGGTTACTCCATCAACCTAATCCGTCCATTTGAATATTTATTCCTCCCGTGCGAAATGGCGGATACGAGGCCTTTACACAATCTTGAAGGTTTTTCACTTTCGTGCACACACAAATCTTTACAATTTCAAACGCAGGGACTGCACTTCCGCTTGGCAAGGTCGGCGTTCACTCAAGAAATTCTAATAGCAGGGCGGAATTCATTGTAGAAATTATATCACCAGGGAGGCATTCGCTGTAGAAATTCTATTACCAGGACGGCATGCACTGAAGAAACTATTTCAAAGGACGACACTCACTGCAGAATTTCTAATACCAGGGCAGCATGCACTGAAGGAATTTTATTACCAGGACGGCAATCAGAAGTAAAAACAAATGTTATTCGTGGATGGCACATTACTTCGCGATGAAGAAGGTAATCCTTGGCAATCTGGAATCGATTCTGCTTTTTCCCCCCTTTAAATTAAAAAAAAAATAATCCCGTCCTAGCCCCCACTAAATATGTAGGGGTGTCTAGGGGTAAGAAATGTTCGGGATCTCTTGATATTTCAAAGAAATAAGCAGATTAGAATGAAATTACTGTTTAATGAAGCATTAGATTATTTAAAATTAAAACTTTACGAGTTATTTCCTGGAGCATACTCTCAATTCTGGATAAGCCTATTGGCCTCCACGTTGACCGAAAAACGTGGCTTCTCGCCTGTAAAACCGGAGTCTCTTCTCTCGCGTCTGTCTCGCTCCGCGTCGCAATCGCTTTCCCCTAAAACCCGTCGTTCCGGGGGGGATACATATATTCTCTGGTAGCGCCATCTATTGGTGAGGTTGTAACCTCACTGCTCGGAGAATATATTTAATTCTCTAATACTTTAAATCCTACATATATATAGAGAGAAATATCTAATATATATATATACCTCTCTCTTTCTATATATATATGTATTATTTTAAGTCTTAAAAAAGTCAAAATATTTCAAAATTAAGGATATAATTACTTGTTATTATTCCAAACGAGTGAAATAAAAGAGAAGGAATCGTCTATTTAAGCTATTCGAAAAAGGGTTGTGGGGATCACAAACTTTTTAACTTATAGTAGCTACACTCAAGACTAAAATAAAACATCTCCTGTGGCTCTCTGTCTACCAAAATTTCTTGCTACCCTTGTCCCCTTTTGGATAGCTGAAAACGGGCATAGTTAAGGTAAAAGGAATGTCCGTTGTGACGTAACTCTGGGATGGCGAAAATGTTACTAGTAAACGGTGTGTAAACATATTAAATTTCATACTTTAACATATACTCCCGCCTCGAGCCCTTCTAGTTTCAACATAAAAGAAAACTGTCATTGCATATGCATAGTATAGAATTAAAAAAAAATTAAGATACATTAAATGAAATAGCAAATTTACACTCAATAATGTTTTAGAAAATATATCAAATTTTTCGTAGCCAAAAAATTTTTAAAAAAATGTTTTAATTTGATCCAAATTTTGCCCTTAAAATTGGCCTCCCCGGAGGGGGGTCCGGTCTGTCCGGCCCTAGAGCCACTCCTGGTCAAATTTGTTGATAGATTGATTGAATTTTCCATCGGTTACGGAAGGTTCACGCAAATTTTCCTTTGGGGATTACTTTGGAACAAGTCGTCACACTGGTCACAGGTTGTTAAATCACATTTTAGTAAACTAAAAGCACAAAAACCATTGAGGAAGCATCAAGGGATTTGTACAGAGATTTCTCTAAATGATATGCGTTTTGTTTCAGTTTCAGATAATTTAATTGTTATGTATATGCCAGAAGTTTTGACTTGGGATTGAAACTTTGACCATACACATCTTTGACAGTTTATTCGACGGATAAAACTGGAATTTAACTATCAATATTGATGCTAAAATTTCCTGAAGATGTAATATCAAGGATTTGTTTTAGCATAGTTGAAATTCCTCTGTTTTTAGTTTGCTATTTTAAAAATTCTACCACATGATCTCATAAATCTTTTGAGAATCATTTTTAGAATGATGTAGTCAATTTCTGTGATAATTCTGTGCTATTAAATTCTAGAACGTTAGTCGTTTTTGGTTGTAATGATAAAACAAAGTCATACTTCTTCATCAATCATCCAAGAAACCTCCAAAAGGCAGTCACTTTTTCTTCTTCCCAAATAGCTTATAAGTAAAGTATCTACCTTTAAAGTCGAATATATTCAGATTATATCTGAGTGTTGGCAATTTATCTAAAAATTGTCTTCTTTTCATTGTCCTTGTTTCTCGCTATTTCCTCCCTTTTCATTTCTCGGCTCTTCCCTATTCTAGATTACATCTGCGAACTCCATTACATATTAAACTGGAAAATGTACTTCATTTTTAAGCTCTTTATATATTTTCTTAAACAGTTCAGAGAAAATAACATGGACTCCCTTTAAGAAATAGAATCTTTAAAGTAAAATTTTAAGTATAAAAAAGAAAAACTTAAAGAAGAATTTCACTAATGCCGGATTGATTTTTAAATTTATATGTTTCAATAAAAATAAAAGATAAAATGTAAAGAGAATATTTTATAGACAAATACAAAGTGACTGTAAGAAAGAAATCAAATTAATTCGAATAAAAAGCTGTGTGTATGTTGGGGAAGTAAGAATGTAAGACAGTCGAACCTCTATATAACGAAGTCTCTAAATCCCGGAAAAAAGTTCGTTATATGGAAAATTCGTTAAATAGATGTTCATCTTTTAACTTAATAAAAAAGAAACCACATAATTTTTTTTAATTCATAAACACTACATATTAAAAAAAGTAATTATTCACATTTTTATTAAATTAATATATATATATATATATATATATGTTTATTTTATATATCTTACCCATCAAAAAAAAGAAAAGAAGAAAAAAGCCTACAAAAAAAACAAGAAAAAATCACATGTCGAAGAATAATTCACTGTATTTTCAATACTAAGAAAATAATTTTATACTAAAATTAATGAATTTTAAGGACGTTTTACAATTTAAAGCATACAAGTAATAGTAAGCATACATTATTTTATAATTAGAACATGGGGACATGGGACAACTCCACTGGGGTTGAAAGAGAATGTTTCTAGTGAACTGGGCAATGGGGGTTAAAGGTTTCACTTCTTGGATGAAACGTCCAGTACTCTGTTGCTCTCGGCGAGTTATGATCTAATAAAACCTATTTCAAGATTTATGACCACCATAAAATGTGTTAAAGAGAGAATAACTTAAAATATTTTTGCAGAAATACTTTTAAAAAAAAAAAAATTTGAATCACAAAAGAAAAAGTTTGTTGTATAGAAAATGCACTTCGCTATAGAGAGTTACTTAACGAAGAAAATCGTGAAATGTTCAGGGTTCCAGGAAAAAGTTCGCTATATAGAAAAATTCCCAATATAGAGATTCGTTATATATACAGAGATTTGACTGTAGTTATTAAGTAATTTTTCGGTTAAGAAAACTCTTGATATTTAAATGTTTTGTTAAACTCAACGCAATATTAACTTTAACCTGTAATAATTTAATAAAGCTACCACACATTCAAAATGTGTAATTCAACTTTTCAATAGGTAAAGCAACTGCGTATTTCCATCAAAAAATATCGTGCAAAATAATGGGAGCTGATTGGACAGTATTTAGTTCAGAATGCTAACGTGATGTGCTGCAGCTCAGTGCTTCTCAAACTTTCAATACTTGAGACCCAATTTTCAATCAAAATTTTCATCGCGTCCCCCTCCATACAATAACAATGTATTGATTTCAAAATTAACGTTCTAAAAGCTACATGCTAAAGCTACAATGTGACTTTAATTATAAACCGTACAAATTATTAAGATAAATATTAAATTTTGTGTATAATTTTGTATATGACAAGCCCATGGGAGTCGGTAGTAATTATTTATCTTGTTCCTAACTTAGTATTGATAAATTAATTATCAAATACATTATGCAGTACAGATGCATCTATATTATATCAATGTAAACGTGTATTTACTTTTTAATTATGTCAGAATGTATTTTGTTTTACTTCTTTTCAGTAGCTTTGCAATTTTTTAAATCTTTTATTTTTGACTTTTTGATATGCTCGCGCCCCCCTTGTAAGGTTATCACCCCCCAAGGGGAGTGCGCCCCACAGATTGAGAAACGCTGCGTAGCCGTAAAATCTACGAGCTTCAAACTCAATAAATTAAAAGGTGAGTGAGTAAGTATGTCTTACTATGAAGGAACACCAGAGCTATTGGTGACGGACCTCATAATTTTGAACCACGGTCAAGTGATGACACGTTAGAGGGCACCTCCCTTCTCCTAACTACTACACCACCCCATCGGGAGGATTTTGCGCCATGACAGATAAGACGTGCATCAGTCCCTGTAAACGACGGATCTTCAAGAAACTAAGGCTCGAACTCACGACACGCCGGCTACGAGCTTGTTACCATGACTACTAGGCTACTACAGCCTCTATAAATTAAAAAAAACATTACTCATTCGAATATTTTTACAACATTTCAAAGGTCTTATACATTTTACTTTGGTGCATTATGAACTTTAGAAAATAAAGGAAGAATGTTAAACTGGTAATTTTCTTCTGGTTTAAGTTCTGAACTGAACTGATTCACCTTCGAATAGAAAAAGAAGTATGTACCTCAAACGATCTTTACAACCAAGCAAACTCAATTTTAGAAAATTGAAAAAATTATACTTTTAATTCAAGATATCCGAATACGCGCTTAAGACCAAGTTTTAGAAAAAGCGTACAAATGAATAACGTTTTCGATATTTAGTGTCACCGAAATCAGGGGGAAAATAATTAAATTTTTCTTAATAATATTATTAAAATAAAACATTATTTAAAACCACTTTTTGGCAAAAAAAAAGGAAGAACAAATTATATATTTTTTAAAAAAAGTTCTCCTTTTATGAAAAATGCTTCCATAATAATATTTTCTTACTACTAGCTGAACTAGGAATCTTGAAGAATTCACATAATTTTCACATTATTATTACTATAAATTGAAATAATAACTAGTACTTTCTTTACTGTCATATATTAAAATGTGAATAAATCAATTTCTAAATTATACATTTAAAAATTTTTAGTAAATCCGGTATAAAAGTCTTAGCTATATATAAGCAAAATATTACAGAAGCATTTTTCATAACAGGAGAATTTTTGAAAAGATGTTATTCTTTCTTCATTTTTCGTCAAAATATCGCATTTAAATAATCTGTTATTGTTTTATTGTAGCAATATTCTTAAGAAAATGTTATTATTGTTTCTAATTCGCGACACTAAAGAACATATATATATATATATATATATATATATATATATATATATATTCATTTATACGCTTTTGCAAAATCACGGTTCCAAACATAGTCAGATACCTTTATCTTTAAAAAGAACAGAATATTGCAAATTTTATCTCCCTGTACTTATAGATTGAGAAAAAATTAACATTTTATTTGTTTCAATTTGATTTAAGTGGTTTTTATTTGTGAAATACTTCAAACATTTCATTCCTATAAATGCAATCCCTATGATCCATCGGTGTGTTTTGATGTTTACAAATTTTTAAAAGAACAAAAATATCACGCATAATAATCAAACTATAACAATCCGTTTTACGAATATCAAAAATTTTCACTCTTAAAATGTATAAAACCAATATTTGTATGTTCTAAAAAACACTTTCTTCTTGTGTGAGACTTCTTACAATATTTTCCCCCAACGTAATTCTAATAAATCCCTAAAAAGCATTCTCTTACAGAATCAGCAACACAGAAGACAACGAATAGAAGTAGAAAAGAAATGCGTTTCCCGCAAAAAAATATATTCTATACGGAATTTTTGATGAGTTAGCATTGTTTCAAATTCAGAGTGGACTTTATTTTGTTGTTGCCACATGTGACATTTCGTGCACATTCAGCAATATTTTCCAGCACGCACAGGCTGGATTTCTTGTTTAAATGTCTTTATACCTAAAAAAGGGAATAAAAGGGATTAGCAGATATTTTATAGAAAATAAAAGCTTATCTACGAACCTGTACGTATAATTCTTCTTACAGGGAAAAAATGTCCACGCAGGAAAATACATTTTCCCCAATCGGATCCGAAATAGCAAGAAGCTACGCACAGATCTTATGCCTAATTCTTTTCTTAAAAGAGGATTACGTTCGATTTCTTTGTCTTATTATTTGTATTGCTTTTCTGCCTTCGAACATTCTGTAAGTTTTGTCTGCTTGTTTTCTGTTATGTCCTTAGTTCTATACCCTTTTAAGTAGGATTATGGGTTTGTGGTTTAGATCTTTTGCCTTTTCTCTTAAGAATGAGTTGAGAGGTTCCAATGCTTTTTGTTCGGTAATAGTTTCTGAGTTAAAGAGATTGCGGATATATAGAAACAATAAATAAAAAACGAAATATTGGATGGAGAATCCAGACTGTTATCGCACTAAAATTGGACAGTTGATTTCCTCTTATGGAAAACGATGCATAAAATAAAACATGTTAAATTTATATTGTTGCTAAATTCTCGGAGAAAAGTGTTGGACAAATAAAAGTAGCAAACAACATTTTCATATGCAAATCCTAAAAATATATTTCACGATAACTGTGATATCTTTTTCTAGCAAACTGTATTTCAAATTAAATTAAATTTAAAATCTGTTTTACCTACCTTTTATTCTATTTACATCTATGTATTTAATAGGTTTTTGTTGTTGACTTCAACAGAGCTACATTTGCCAGCTATGTATTATTTACTTTTACCAGTTCATATAAAGATATCAAAGATCGTACTGATAATCCTCGTTTTTTTTCGTGGTGGCAACCATTTATTGTTTGGTATTTTGGATGTATGTTAAAATTCATTGTGAGTTTTTATTCTAATTAAGTCACAATTATATTTAATATGTTTGTTAAATTTACTCATTTTTTTTAGTTTATCAGCATTAACTGAATCAAATGTAACTCGGCTCTATGATAAGCAATAAAATGAAACTCATATCCATTCTTTTGAAATTTTATTTCCATTTTTAAATGTTTCATTTTAAAATTTTAATTATTCTCTATCCAAATATCTAAAAACTAAAAATGAGAATGAAAACATTATTTATATGTTGCAAATTAAATGAAAGATACTAAATTCAAAAATTTCAGTCTCTAAATACACTCAATACATAAGTTATATGGTTGTGTCTTTTTTTTGTATAAATATACACACCATATATATCAGCGGAATCCAACACAAATGACCACGCGGGCTGCTTCTTAAAAAGATTATAATCTCGCGGGCCGCACATAAAAATATGTACCTTTATATCAGATTTGGAAACAAAAAAAATAAAGCATTTATTGAGCGAAAATTTAAAACATGATGAATTATTATTATTGTCTTCATTATTTTTCATGTATACAGACATAGATAATATAATAATGTTTATATAATATCATAATGCAATGATCAAATAATGTATAAAATATTACAGTGTTGCCACATATTCTTGAAAATTACGTCGTTCCTTTTGAAATGATATTTCGTTACGCATTGTTAAAATTTGATAGTGCTGTCATTCCCAAACGATTAAGTATACGTTGCCCTTTATCTTACCGTCCTGAATACGTTTTTTAGACTTTAAAAAACATCTCTGACTGCCTCTTGCTTTTTGGGCACTCCAAACAGAAAAGGAGGAGGAGAAATGAAAGCCGCACACACAGAGAATCATGTATCATACATAGTAAAGGATATGGATAATGCAATTCGGAATTTATTAAAAAAGTAATTTATTATAAAAAAATCAAATGTAACTGTTTGATAAAATATAAATCTATTTTAATCTAAAGGACATTTCTATTATCCAAAATAATTTATTTTAAAACAAGAAAAGATAAAACAGGGAAATACATTGTATATATATATAAAATTTCCCCTCAAATAAATTTTAAAATGAAAAAACTTTAAAAACCTGATATTTAAATTTTTTTAAAAAGAGTCGGTGGGCTGCAACTTACGTACTGGCCGCATGTTGGACATCCCTGATATATATCGTGATTTTTTTCAACCATGTTTTACTTTCTTCAATTTTTTCTTGCACTATTATGTATAAATTTCCTGCTGAAGAGGAAAATTATGATCCTATAAAGTAATCTTAACCCTACTTAACTGCCCTAAATCAGTAACAATTTTTGAAAATTTAATACTTTTTCATTTTGGTCAATTGACATTGATTTCTCTACATTTTTTTCTTTAGTTTTTGGTTTTCGGTTCCAGAATTTGAGCTTTATAAATATATATATACAGCACTGGTAAGTTTAAATAAAGTTTTAAACTTCATACCTTGCGAGTTATTAATAAAAGGTTTAAACATATTGGAATTGGGAAATATTTATCTAAATAATGATAAAAGTCTCGAACTCAGTAGCCTTAAGTTTCTCTAGATTCAACAAAAGTATATCTAGATTCAAAAGAATTTTTTGAAAGAATTACTATCAGAAGTAACATCACTACTAAACCAGAATATTTTTTTGTAAGCAAATTTTTAGTGTTAAAACAGAAACAATCTAAAATATTATAGGTTATTGACATTTTATTCTTACTCGTATTGAGATGTACGCCAGTATGTACAATTCCGAATATTGCACGAATACATTGTATTTGTACACCTATTTACAATGGTCCTCTATTTTATTGTTTTATTCTGCACTTTGCTTATTTTCAAAAAAGAAAGTTTTAATTCCTTAACTGCCTTTTAAAAGTAATGCAATTCGCACGTTCCCCAGTTCCACAGTTTTTCACAAAAGCACAAGTATACTGTGTATTGACGGGATAAAAGGCAGAAATAAGTAAATTTTTCACTCTTAATTTTCACAGACTCAGATCAATCCTAGCTGATCCTGTGATTTTCTTCAATTCCTAAATATGTTCTCTTTTATTTAGTTATTTATCTTTTACTTTTATTCTTAAATTCTCTACACTAAGTAAATAAGTAAATCCTTCGCAAACACTGTCAGTGCCATTTTATTGCAGTCCAAAGCCTTCGGAATAGTTTAACTGATAGCAATGCAAGGAAAATAATCTTATTTTGGAAAGACGTATATGTACGTCCGGGGCACTCAATGCACAGGTTGAGCAAGATGGATATATACGACAGTGTCACTTGGGGGTTTAAATAACTCGAATCCTAATCTTAAACAACTTGATGAAAATTTAAAAAACTAGTATTTTCTACAAATGTGATAAATTCATATTTGCTATCTCAATTTATGTTACCTCAATTTAGATGATAATCCTTCATTGTGGTGCAATATGTAGGGAAAAAATCTTTCTTCCTCTTGTTTCGGGGTTGTGCATATGAAATTTCTTTCTGCATAAATAAACACTTCCAAAAATATAAAAGAAACATTAATAAGTTATCACTATTTTAACTTCACCTGCTCTGCCATCCATCGAACAGAGTATACTTTGCATCTACCATAGACTCTAACTTAATCTCATTTAACTTTTAGGCCATCTTCTCCAGGAACACATACTTGCTAAATGGGATTTCTGCCTCTAGAGAAAGACAACATTCTCTTCTCTGATAGGATTCTTCGGAATCCAGCATCCGCCAATCGAATTTCGAAGATGAAAGAAACGGTATATCTCCAGCAACTTTTGGTCCCCTGCGCGTATCATACAAGAAGCAGATAATGAATAAAATATGAATACAGCAGTCATAGTACTTATCTGCTACCGAGGGACAAAAGAATGGAAAAAAAGAATGCAAAGCAGATGCTCTAGCATAAGCCTCTTCGAAAGTGGATGCCTAGCATGTTAGGAGTAGCGCAGTGGAGTAGCTTGGATTGCAATTTTTTTGTTTTTGCTTTGGAATGATGATGGAAGTAATGGCTTTCTCTATAGGGAAATATTAAGTACAAGATATTAGATATTAACCCTAATGAAGAAAATATGAGATCTTTTAAATTTTCTGAAGATGAATAAAAAAACTGTGTGTGCTATATTTTTAAGGTATCCGACTACGTTCGGAACCGTGATTTTAAAAAAGCGCATAAATGGATAATTTTCATGATATTTAGTGTCACTCAGATTAGAATACATGCATAAAATTGTTTTAAGAGAACAGGGACATCGTATACTTTGAAAAAATCGATTGTTCAATTTTAGTTCTAAAAAATAGTGCTTATTTTTCTGTATCTAAAAATGTACAATACTTATATGTTTGTTGATAAAATAGCCCTAAAATATGAAAAATAAAAATGTAAACAAATGACCACGCCCTTTTTGACACACCCTTTTGAACTTTAAATATGTAGTTTCCCCTGTGTTTGATCTATATAAACGTTCTGTATAGTGAACAAAATATCTTTTAGTATGTAATGTCTAATTTTTTTAAAATAAATTTATACGTGCAAAAAAAATTAAGATTTTCATAATTTTAAGGTTTTATGATTATTTTAAAGAAATTACGCAATTAATTCGTTCAAAAACTGGTCCATTACGTTTGATATGTTGCTGTATATATATGTGTAATTTTTTTTGTATATTCAAAGAATTTTTTTGTAAGAAATACATGAAAATATGTATTACAAGATCTCGAAAATTATGTTCATGTTAACTAAAACAAAGGGAAAAAGACATATGAATTTTGAATTATTTTTGTATCTCTAGAAAATTATTAAGGATTATTATTAGTCATATAAAAATAGGCAAGCAAATACTAATCAAGTGTATAATATGTGAAAATATTGTTTTTTTTTTTAGCTTTTTCCCTTTTTCTCAAAAGCATATTTTTTTGCATTTAGGTACATTTTTTAAAAAAAATATTGCACTATATGATTCCAGATTTTTTTATACTTCTGTACAAGATGCCTATGCATATAGTGAACCTATTTTTTTCTATTAAGATAGTGCCTAATTTTTTAAAAATAGTTATATGCATAAAAAAAGGAAAAAAATAAAAAAAATTTCAAATTTCAAAGTTTCATAATTTTTTTAAAGAAACTATACTAACATTTTACTAAAAAAATGGGTTCACTGTATTTTATGTATTGTTTTATATATGTGTAAAAAATATTTTGCATAAAAAAGGATACTTTTTTAAAAAATAGTACCTAAACACAATTATATATTACAAGTTCTCAAAAATTATGTATTACTTTAATTAAGTAGTAAAAAAAAACTTTTGGAGTAAAAGTTATTTTTGTAGTTCTACAGAATAATTAAATTATCTTTATTAAGAACGTAAAAAATCGAAGCTCTGTTGGAAATTGTAAATGATATATGTCTCATAAACAAAGGGTCTTAATTTTGGCATTTTACTCTTTCGAGCATGTCCTGGTTCCCATAAAGATATTTTCACAAAAAAAAATTTATTTAAATACAATATTTCGGCAAAAAATTAACTTAGAATAACCTTTTTTCAAAATGTTCTCCTTTTGTGAAAAATGCTTCTATTATAATAATATTTTGCCTGTATATAGCTCAGACCTCTGTACAGAGGCTCAACTGTGATTTTTGAAAAAATTCACATTATTTTCAGAGTTACAACCAACTGAAACAATTATCGGCGTTTTTGTCTTAAAATCTTTCCCCTCTGTTGCCGTAAAATAAGGATAAACCCACTTCTAAGTTATATATTTCAAAAATTCTAGTTGAGCCTCCGTACAGAGCTCTGAGCTATATACAGGCAAAATATTGAAGCATTTTTTACAAAAGAAGAATATTTTGAAAATAGGTCATTCTTTGTTCATTTTTTGTCAAAATATTGTACTTAAATAATTTTTATTGTAATACTCTATTCTTAAAACAGTTTTATATACATTTTATAATCTAAGTGACACTAAATATCATAAATATTATCCATTTATACGCTTTTGCAAAATCACGGTTCCGAACGCAGTCGGATACCTTAATTCGTTATGAGGAATTCTATGGCATTTTTGTTTTGAACCTGGTTTATAATTATTTTATATGAACGGCTAACAAATCAAAAAGCAATACCAAAAACAAGATATATTATAGCCAAATTAATTAGAAAAGATAACACATTGTACAAAGGTGAAATGCTTAGTAATGAAACGTTTTAAGAAGAAGGCAATAAAATGGGTATTGAGTATTACAGTTACAGCTGACAATAACCTACCACTCTCAAATCATCGGTAGGACGGATTCGGTAAGCAATAGATATATTAATTATACAGGCCAATATAAAAATCGAAGCTGGAGAATGAAGAATCAGTCTTGAACTTTGCGTGCACCGTGTGTTGACTTCAGTCTCAGAGATATAGCACTGATTGGTCATTGTACCATCAATGTGTACCAAAGAGGAACGGGAGTAAAATTCAACCCCAAAATATAATACCAAGTGCAAAACTAGTAGGATGATACATACAAGCAACAATTAAAGTCTTTCTTCGCGATATTTCTAGACTCTAATCCAACCATACGGCGCTGCAGGTAGAAACATAATTCGTCTATAAAGACAATACCGGGCCATCTGGTTGCGCATATCCATCATCCAATGTAACATTTCTGAAAAAATCACAAGTATTTTTTAATGTGAAGGGTAATAGTGGTATTTTGTTATTTAAAACACCACATTTTGCAAAATAAATTCATTCCTCAGTGCCATAATCTTTAAATATTTTTTTTTTAAAACATCACATAGAATCTCATGGGAAATTATTATTTAATGAAAACGGATTCTTGATAAACTGAAAATTACAATCGATAACAAAATAAAAAATTATGGTTTTAAATAATGATTATTCTATGTCAAGTTTTAATACTCTCAGAGTTTGCAGGATTTGCAATACTTGTTTAACTAACACATCAACAAAACAAAATCGCAGAATAATTGATTTTTCTCCCATCCGGTTACACAAACCGTATTATAAAAAAAATCAGACTCTATTGTTCTACCAATGTATTAATTGCTCCCTTACTGAAATGCCTATATGTCTTTGTAGTACAAAGCCGTAACTTAATACGCCCTGGGCTTATAAGAAAAAAGATCTCCCCCCAAAGAATATCAGCCAAAAGTTTTGTTTCAGCTTAGTCAACAATTTTGTTCCTCGGTATTATATGGACTTTATAAGACGTATTGTATCCCCAAGGGCAAAAGTAAAAAGAGGGAGGGATACTGAAGGGAAAAATTCTATGGAAACGAAAAAAAAGCATAACCTGAAACAATATCTTTATTAAAAATTTCCACTGAGGCGGTATATATAGGAAAGAAATACTTAATTGATTTATCCTTTTTCTCATATATAACCCTTAGGATAACAAAAAAATATTGAAGCAAAAATCGAACATTGAAGAAAGAGGTGAAGGAAGAAAAATTATCAAGGAAGGGCAGGCAAGAACAAACTCCATTGCCTGGTTATGTCAACACTCCCAACTCTTCAGATCCTTTGTTGATTTTAGATATATGAAAACAATCCAGAATGTTTTTACAGTTTTTGGTATAGATATATGCAGCAGTTTTATTTCTTTCGGGAAGGTTTCAGAAATGTTGGTAAAGCGGAAGTTCTGCCAAATAGATGGAGTTTTTTTTTACTTTTGTGTTCAGTTCGTAGAATTTCTTTATTATGATTGCTTTTTCGTGAAGTTTTTATCGTTCTTTTTTCTATTATTTATAACAGATCACGTCTCTCGAGATGGTGAAATAGTATGGCACAATTGCATTCATGGGAAATATAGAAATTTTTGTAATCCTTTTCGTAAGAGAGAAAGAATATATTGGATTTTATAGTACCCTTATTTCGAATATATCCGTTTTAAATAATTACTTTTTTAAGATAACAAGGCAGAATGAAATTCTATTATTATTATAAAGCTAAAAACAGGAAATATGTAATAGTTTGATTATATAAGTAATTAAATTAGAGGAAAATATGAGTCAATGTAGTAATTGGTAAATTTGAATATTACAATGCGCTCTTTCTCTTTTCTCTCCTCTCTCTCTCTTCTTCCTGTTATCTTTTCTTTCTCTCCCCTTCTCTTTCTCTCATTTCTCTTTTCTTTCCCTCTACTCTCCTCTTTTTCCACTTATGTCTTCTCCTTTCTCAGTTCCCTCTTCTCTTTTTCTCTCATCTTTCTCTTTTTCCTCCTCTCTCTCTCCTCTATCTTTCCTCTTTCTCTTCTCTTTTACCTCCCTTCTGTCTCAGTCTTCCTTTTTCTTCTCTCACTTCGCTCTTCTATTTTCTTTGTTTCCCTTCTCTTTTTCTTATTTCTCTCTCTTTTCTTTCTCTCACTTCTTTTTTCCCTTCCTTCACTCCCTTCTCTTTTTCCGTTTCTGTCTTCTCCTTTCTCTCGTCTCTCTTTTTTTCTCTTTTTCTTCACTCCCCTCTCTGTTCTCTCTGTTCTTCTCTTTTTCTCACTTCCCTCTCTCTTCTTTCTCTTTGCTCTCCTTTCTCTCTCTTTCCTTTGTTTCCTCTTTCACTCCTTTTTCTTTTCTTTGTCACCTTTTTCTCTCATTTCTCTCTTTATCTAATCTCTCTCTCTCTCTCTTCTCATTTATCTCCCTTCTCTTTCCTATCTTTCTCTCGGTTTTCTCTATTTTCTTTCTCTCACTCCTATCTTCTCTTTTCTTACTTTTATCTTTCTATTTTTCTCTCTTTATTCTCTCTACTTGTATCACTTCTCGCTTTCTTTACTCCCTCTATTGGCGACTAGCCCCATTATAACGGATCCTAATCTGATGATACAGAACATCTACTATGCGTTTCATTTTCCGTATTACACACTTGTTCTAATGAATCCAGCTATATAAATGTAAATGTTGAACAAACTAATTACGCTTTTAATCAGTGAAGGAAGTATCCTATAATATGAATTAAATAACATGTTTTTACATAAATACTGAGTTAAACCTACAAAAACAAAAATACCTGCTTTTTAATTAACAACAAGAGACTTAAAATGATACATAAAGTGTAAAGAAAGACGCGAGAGAATATTCACAATTTAAAAATTAATATTAAAAAAATTTGGAAACTGAAAAATAATTTTAAATCATTAGCATAGCATAAATTATAGCGTAGCATAAACTCGTTCGTCTAATTATAAGCAGATAAATAAAATAGCATTAAATAATAAGTTCAAACATTTCTTTAAATAATAATATTCAAATTTCTAATGTAAAGAGTAGAATATATAAATAAAAATATTATACAATATAAATAATTATAACAAATTAATTTGATAGCTTTGAAAGTTGTATCACAGTTGGAGCATATTATTTGTGATAAAGTATCAAATAAACAAAACTGTAAGATTTAGCATAACGATATTTTCTGAAATTTTTCGTAATTGGTTCAAAATTATGAAGGTCTCTTAACTACTTTTTGAAACGGTAATTTTAAAAGCGCATAAAAATATTTTTTTTTATATTTAGTGTCACCTGTGAATTATAATATGCATATAAAATAGTTTTAAGCATATTATTACGAGAGAAAATTATAAAAATTCAATTTACTTGGAAATAAATGACGAAATAATAACATTTTTTTCAAAACGTTCTCTTTTTTTTATGAAAATTCTTTTATAGTTAATAATATGTGGCCTACATATAACATATATTTTTCCTATCTATAGCCTATTACTGCTGTACAGCCTGAACCAGGATTTTTTTTTTGAAATTTATAATATTTTAGAAGTGAATCTGTTCATATATATATTTTTGGTCTCAGGGGTGTTAAAATTTTCTCGAGGGGTGAAAGTACAAGCAATTTTCAAACAGGCATAATTCTTTTAAATTTAAATTAAATAATTTGAATCTTTTACACATTATTTACAAAGAATTAGGGCTTCAAAACAGTACACAATGTTTGAAATATAATCATAATTTTAAAAATTATAAGCATATGAAAATATGTAATAAATATTAAATAATTTTTCCTTTTATAAATACTAGCCTCTGATGTATAAAACTTTATTGAATTATAAAATGTATAATATTCTTTGAGCCCTGCATCATTTAAGAGTAATATATCTTTTGTATTTCAAAATATATGAAAATATTGAAATTTATTAAATAATTTTTGAAAATTTAATAATTTTTATTTTTAAAGAATTTAATTTATTATTCTGCTATTATAAAATTCCTACAGTGTAATTAGGACACATTTAACTTTATAAATCATTTTATTGCTAGTAATTTAAGCTACTATTTTAGAAAATAGCATGCACAACGTAAAACTTAATTAACATTTCTTATAGCAATGTTTCTTATTTTCATGTTTATAATTTTTAAAACTATGATTATATTTTAAACATTTTATACTTTTCTGAAGCCCCATTCCTTTAATAAAAGATTCGATTTATTTAATTTTAATTTCAAAGAGTTATATGTATTTGTTTACATTTTCAGCCCTCTAGAGAAAGTTAACACCCCTGAGACCTCTTAATGCATCAGAATAGAGAATTTTTAACAAAAAAGTAAAAAAGAAGAAACCGGTTATCATTTCAATTGATAGTAACTCTGAAAACAATGTAAATTTTCCTCGTTCAAGCTGTGTAAAGAAGCCAAATGAGAGAGAGAGAGAGAGACCAACATATTCATAGAGGTAATAGTAGACAACATAGTGTAAGATCGTCTTGTAGTTGAATTAATCAGCTCTAATTAACCCGATTTACCGTTTTTATTATTTCTTTCAAAACACATCACTATATTAATAATTTCATTTACAATTAAAAGTCACAACGGAAACTACAAGCAGTTTCATCCATTTTACGTTCCAGACTCCTCTTCTTCTCTCCTTCCCGCTCAAAGGCCAAAAGAGTTCACAGCAGTGCCCTCTTTCTAGTCTATCGTGTGCTATGTGTCAAGCCTCCTAGTGTGTGTACTATGTGCCACGCCGTTACAGTCTAATTATTTACTCCCATCCTGGAGAAAACTTTTCACGATATTTGAGTGGAAAGTTTTACTGTGATACCTGAAAAATACTTGACATAGGATCAGTTTATGCAGCAGTAGCTAGTTAAGAATTATTTCTTGAAATCCTTTTCTTTTAAACGGAGCTAAAAAATATTTTTAAAAAAATAACGTGCAAGTACCTGTTCTATCCGAAATTAGTACCTTATTTTAAGGAAGGCATTAAACTTATCCCTACTAATCTATGTGAACTTTAACATATACAAAATATCATTTGGTGAAATACTGCTACCAAATGCAAACTTTAAAATACAAATACAAATATTAATTATCAAAAAATTAACATACAAATATCAAAAAAAAATTTTTAAATATTAATACCAAAATTTAAAATAAAAAATTCCAAATATCAAAATACAAATACAAAAGTTTAAAATACTAATACCAAATATCAAATTTTAAAATACATATACAAAATATTAAAGTTTAAAATACAAATACAAAATATCAAAAAAATTAAAATACTAATATCAAATATTAATACTTACATACAAATACCAATCATTCTATCATACTAATATATCAAAATACTAATGCTCACAGAGTTAAGGGGATAACAAATTTAGCTTGTTGCAATTTTAAAGGTATAATTATTTCACTTCATATCTCTGAAATGAAATGCCTAGAAGCGCTTGTAATTATAACTGAATTAATCAGTGTAACAAGGAAATTTAAGTGGACTCGATCTGCAACAGTTCGTGAAATACATGACGACAAATAAACAAACGAGATATATCACATGCAACCTCATTAGATTCGTGTAACTGTGATGTGTGATTATTGTTGAAGTATATATTTATAGCTGATGAACTTTAAGTTTAATGTAGTGTATTCAACATTTAACGTCTATTTAACTGTGTTAAAATGAATCATGGGATATTGATGAGGAAGTTATTGGCATTAGGAAACATTAAAACAGAGTAAAGGTACTCAAACTGGATTGGAATTATTGTTTTTATCAAACAACTCCTTACCATTTTGTGTAGTTTTTTAACAGAACATAAATGTTTAATCTCTCAAAAAATGTTTTTATTCTGTTCCTGAGTGATCCCGTCTCCCATAAATCAAAACTAAACTTAACACATTGGCGCAACAGCCCATGAGGGTCAAGGCCTACAGTGCCGATCTCAATTTACATGACCTTGGGCCTTGAGGTGCATGAGCTGATGTTCCGGTCAGGTGGTCAGTCTGACGAAAAAGTAAAATGATGAAATGAGAAAAATAAAAGAGTTTCTGATTGGATAACTCCTTTTTTGTCTAGTTGCCTAAACACATTAAGATATATCTATGTGGATCGGCAAAATACGTAGCACAGATCATATGCCCAAGACTATGTCAACAATACACTCCGTAATGGTGACCCGGGAGACCATCAGAGGATTGAACACTGTTGGTTGAATATACCCCATTTAAAAAAATAAGACCTTCTCTCAGATATTACTATTTTCGTGATCTTGGCGACTACGATGGATGCATTAAATACAGGGTGTTGCCGAAATCGACTGACATACTCAGATGGATGATAGAAGACAGCATGGGGATGACAAATCACTATAGAATATGGAGTCGCAAAACACGTTTAGTCGGAGTAATTCGTGCAACCGTCGCCCAGCCAGTACGGTGGCTATGACCCTCGGCTTGTAACCGAGTGGGTTCGGGTTCGAATCCCGAGTAAGACTTGGTTGTATCTTCTTCGGGAAAGAAGTCAGTCTTTCGCTTGAAATGGATTCCCGTCTCGAAAGAAAAAGCAGCGCACTTCATCTTGTTATATGCTGGGATCATCGTTTGTAATAAATCTGTATTCTTCTGTGGTTGTGTTATATGTTTCTGTTCATCTATCTCACGTCTTTTGTATGTATCCCAGTAATATACACACGACAACAACAACAATTCGTGCAACCAGTTATGAAGGGCATGGTATTGTGTGGAATGAAAAGAAGCAATAAGAGGTAATAAACAAATTTATTAGACGTGAAGCATGTTTACCATACAAGCAACGCATCACAGCTCTGCATCAGAAATGCAACAAGTGATTATCACGGGAATCGTTCGACGTTGTGGCCGCGTAGGTCATAGCACAACCGATGCCGACGGATGAAAGATTGTCGAACGCGTTCAAACAAATCTGGCGTGCTGGCGATGTCAGCTGAAGCAACAACGATCCTTGCCGTGAAATCTCCACCGTGGTCATCGGCGTCTCATGTACAAGCGATTTCAAGTGGCCCAAGAA
Organism: Trichonephila clavipes; assembly: GCA_019973935.1. Lineage (NCBI taxonomy): Eukaryota > Metazoa > Arthropoda > Arachnida > Araneae > Nephilidae > Trichonephila > Trichonephila clavipes. The sequence goes on along the minus strand of BMAU01021220.1, from coordinate 819,351 downwards.
GATGAAATCCAAAGTATTGGGGTCCGGAAAGTGTGAAGGTCAAGCAACAGGTCCACCGCATTCAGTGGACCTCCAGAGATGTGTAGCAAGGAGGTGGTTAGGGAACGCAATCGAAAAATGTGCGGGTGCACCATCGTGCATAAACCACACGTTCTGGTTCGTAGTGGTCGGTAATCCATGCAACAAATCCCAGAGGCTGTGCTATTGAAAAACAAGGTATTTTGCGTCCTTGAGGCATTCGAGCAGTATATGTATATCCCCATATTTCTTTGACCGCTCCCTTTTTTCTGGCCTATCGTCCTTCTGATGACTACTATCATCGCAATTTTCATCGACTAAACGTGATTTGCGACCCCATGTTCTTATGATTTGTCGTCATACCGCCTACTATCACCCTTCTAAATTTATTGGTCAAATTCGGCACCACGCTAGAACAGTGATACTCAACCTGCGCCCCGGGGGGTACATGTGGTCCGCCGGCCCTTTTTGAGTGGCCCAGTCATTGCACTAAGAAATTCAATTACTGGAGAACAATTTACTAAAAATTTAGCGGGAAATTCTCTATCAATCAAGCAATCAAATGTATCAATTTTGCTATCAATTAGTTCTTTAATAGTGGAATGTAAGCAAGAGTCTTGGTCATCGATGAAACGGAATAGAAATTGTACCATAAATCAGAAAAAATGCTTAAAAATCAATATTTTCATGTGCATGTTTGATCGAAAAGTTAATATGGTATTAAAATAAAAGCTAAAAATATTATTTTTAATATTTTGACCAATTTTGTTTCTCCAATGCTGCGTTGGTCTTATAGTGTGTTTGTTCCATTATACACATGTTGCGGCCCGCGTGAAATGCCTGTCATGTGTGTGCGGCCCGCGTGGAATACCTGTCATGCGTATGCCGCCCAGCGGGAAAAAAGGTTGAGTACCCCTGACTTAGATCAAATATAACAGAAATGTTTATTATTTGCAGTAATGGCTGGAAAAGCAATCGTATCTAAATATCGCTGGAAGTGCCTCACAAGAAATTCCCATTCTCCATTGGAAGTAACCATTCAACCGCTAGTTCAAAATAGAAACAACAGCAGTCAATTAATTCCTTTTCAACTGAGTTGCTAAAAGTTAAGCAAGACATATGTCCGAAGTCGAGCAGGTAGATATCCCCAGGCATAGTCAACACATTACCCCTTACTAATATGATGAGTGGCATCCGTAACATGATCACAAACTCATGGCTATCGTTATCATGTTGCGAGTTCGAGCCCCAGTGCTACTGAACACCGATTAATCTCTCCAATGCAACCGTTTACCACGGAGACGAGCGTATGTTGATGTTTTTTTTAGGGGGAGGAGAAAAGAAATAAATATGTAAAGACTCTGAAGTAAGTAAATCCTTCGCAAACGCTGTCAAGGTCCCTTTATTGCATTCCAAAGCTTTAGGAATAATTTTATGGATAGCACTGCACAGAAAAGATCGGAAAGACGTATATATACGTCCTCGGAAAGACGTATATATGCGTCCTGAAAATTAATGCTTTGGATGAGTGTAATGTTTATATACATCGGTGGCACATAAGAGGTGAAAATTGTATTGTAGCTTTAGTGTCAAAGTACAGTATTATTGAATTCAGTACAGTGTTACTATATGAAGGGGGCGCGATGAAAATGATGATTGAATAGTGGGTCGCGTATTTTGAAAGTTTGAGAAGCACTGCGTTGCGACAAATGCGTCAATTTCAATGGAGTCTATGCCCAAAAATAGTAAAAATTGTACAGTTCATGATGCTATGGTATGTTTTTTGGGGGTAGTAAAGTTTCTGTGTGACAAAAAACAACCAAACTCAGTTTTAGAACATTCCACTTGATAATTATTGTCCCTAACTGTATTATATGTACATTTTATATGCAAACTTGAAATAAAATTCTATCTATTAAAGAGACATTACAGTAGTAAAAATCAAAATTAAAAAAAAAATCTTGTAAAAGCCGAAAAAATCTAATAAATATTACAGAAATTTATTGTATGAATCTATAATATTATGGTAAGGCATTGCGTGCATTCTCAAAATATAAAAGATCCAGTGATATGTCAAAGAAAATAAATTAGTAACATATCAAGATTTTCACGAAGCCTTAAATTTTAGATCTTTTGCTCTAGTGTTACGTTGATTTGAATCAAATCGTAAATAGTAACTATCGGTTAGTAAAACTGTCTATCGGCTGAGTAGTAATATTCTGTTGGTATAGATGCTTTTTTTATAGTTTATTATGTGTTAAATAAATATTTTTGAAAATAAATGGATGCATTTCAATTAACTGCATAATTCTATGTCATTTATGTTGACAATTTAGTTGCAATCATAGCAACAATTCAAATAATGAACAACTGATCCGAAAAAACTGAGAAAATTATACAACCCATGAATATTAACAAAACAACCAATTTGCCGCATTTAATACAGGTATTCTCAAACTTCCAAATGATACTCTCCAGAAAATATCTGCTCTTTTTTCACTTAGAAAATATTCATTACTCAAAGTCTTACCTCGTATGGAGTACACGTTTCATATAATCAGGCCTTCATTACAGGTATTGAATTTTTAAAAGATGGCAAATCTACATTCGCAAATTAATGTCAAGTTTTATTTCTAGTAGCTCATCTCTAATGATTTGTTTCAAATAAATTGAATCACTTACTTACTGGAAATAACTTTTTGAGAAATAAGTGGGAATGAATTTTTCATTCATGAGCTAATCAAGAGCTCTTCAAGTTTATTCCTGCTTTGAGCACAGTATTTTGAGAAAAGGAATCACAAAACTGAAGATGACTTTCCAAAAGCTAATTACTCCCCCAGGTAATACGGAGAGAATTTTTTTTATTGTTAGTATTAAAGATGGTAAAGGAAAAGGGATTATTTGAGATATGAAATATTTATAAAGTTATGCTTTTCTGGAAGTTTTCGAAATACACGAATATGCTGTATAAAGAGGAATTTTACCCTTTTGGCTTTGAATGTTAATTAAATCAGATGGTAAATATTCTAGTGAACTTTGATAAGTGAATTTTTTTTAAATTCATAATTAGGGTTTCGTAAGGTGATTCACAACTAGATGTTTATTGCTTCAATATTTATAGCTGAGAGCTTGACTGTACGAATTTGTTAAAAAAAAAGGAAATATTTTTAAGTGTATGCATGAATTTGTAATGTGAGAAATAAGCAGCAAAAAAAATGATTTGAAAGATATGTTACTTTTTAATTTAATATGATATTTGAAAAATTGATAATAACTGTGCATAATTTCGCTACTAATGTAATATTTTTTTTAAATTTTAGTATAATTTATTAACATTTCACTAATTAATTTTAGGAAAATCTAAATTACTACACACGATTTGATTTTTTAAATAATTATTTCTAGGTCATCTTACGAGATAATTAAATATTATACACTGTGTGTGATAATACCCGTTTCACAACATATAATAATGTGTGTTTGCATATTCATTAATCTGAGTTATGAGGTATAGAGAAGCAATAGTTATATTTTGGCTTTTTATTCAAAAAAAAACTACCAGCCGTTATGCTCTAAATCATATTTTAAACTCTAAATTTCACAATAATCCTATTAAATTTCGAATAATTATTAATGCTTTTAACATTTACATTACTACTTCTGGTGAATTATTACAATCCATTTTGTAAAAGATTGAGAATAGTAAAAATAATTACAGTTAATAAATATACCATTAATTATTTAAAAGGCAAAGAAATTTGTTTCTGATTTTAAAGAACTATTGAACTCAAGAAATGTTAATAATATAATAAAGATATTTTTTTTAATAAAAAACTACAATAATGGTATAGAATTAGTGTTATGAAGCTTCAAAATTATGACACTCTAAATAGCTTCGTTCTCAAAGAAAATTATATTAATTTTAATGACATTATGTGTAAATAAATTAAGAGTGGACCTTCTATTAATATTTTAGCTAATCTTTGCTTACGTGTTTTTGTGGAAAGTACTATATTGATAGTAATAATTCTTATCTATACGAATACACTAATGATCTAGCTATGTTTGGTGAAATAATGAAGCCATATCAAAGATTAAATTTTATCCTGATTACTTAATCTTTATTAAAATTAATAATAACCAATTTGTGTAACAAAATATTTTGACACATTACACACAGTAGATTATAAATTTAATATAGCAATAATTTTGTTTAAAATTTTTTTTGTATTATAAAAATTCAATTCTGGAATAATAATATTCATACAAAAATTTATAGAAGCATAATATTCAATAATTTGGTCTAATGTATGTAATTTAAAAGGACGGATATTTCAAAGATTTCTAAACTTTTTTCTTTGTTACATTCATTAATGAAAAACGGTTTTTTCCCTCTACGTCCTTCATAATTTGTTACTCTTGCAAAATAATACTTCCAAAATCTTCCCGAGTTAACAATAAGCCTACATCTGATTGTTAAATGAAACATTTCAAAAATCATATTAAAGAAATTCTTCTAATTTATGATACCTCACTATATGCTACCCCACATTAAATATTTTATTCACACTCATTATTGATACAAAGCATGTTTTCAAAAAGTTACGAAGCATCTAGAAAAAATAAAAATGTGTTATATTTTCAATATCAATGTTTATTTCTGAATTAAAATGAATTAAAATAAGTAGAAAAGTAAGAAATAGGAATAAAACTTTAAATACAGTAATAATTCGACTTACGCTACTTTGACTTAAGGTATCCGAATACGTTCGGAACCGTGATTTTGCAAAAGCGTATTGATGGATAATATTTATGATGTTTAGTGTCACTTAGATTAGAAAACGTATATAAAATTATTTTAAGAATATTATTACGATAAAAAATTATTTAAGTACAATATTTTGACAAAAAATTAACATAGAAGGACCCATTTTCAAACCGTTCTCCTTTTATGAAAAATGTTTCTTTCATAAAATATTTTGCCTGTACATAGCTCAGATCTCTATTCAGAGGCTGAACTAGAATTTTCGCGATATATAACTTAGAAGTGGATTTAACCACATTTTATTACAACAGAGGAGAGAAATTTTAAGAAAAAAACGCCGATAATTATTTCAATTTGAGGGTTGAACACCTTAAAGGCATACTACTATTACACCAAGTCTCGACCCCAAATTAATTTCTTTTGTCGTGCCCTCTCCTTGTAAGTAAAGAAAAGTTAAATAATTACCAGTGACCCCATGGGCTTATCATATATTAATTTGTATACAAATATTAACACTTATCTAAATAATTTGTACTGTTTATAATTAATGCCTTGACATGCGATTAAATTGTACGCAATTCGCTTGCCAACGTCATCGTCCGTTTTCCACGTGGGTGCGTGTATTTGATGTATGGAGGGATGGGGGGTGAAAAGGAATAAATAAATAAAACCCTCTCTAAAATAAGTAAATCCTTCTCAAACACTGTCAAGGTCCTTTTATTGCATTCTAAAGCCTTCGGAATAATTTTATAGATAACAGTGCACAAAGAACATCGTATTTCAGAAAGACGTTTATATACGTCCGGGGCAATTAACATTTTGGCTGAGCGAGACGTTTATATACGCCAGTGACACTTACGAGATTTAAGTCGTATTGTAGCTTTGGCATCAAAGTATAGTATTATTGAATTCAATACAGTGTTATTGTATGAAGGGGAGACGATGAAAATTATGATTGAATATTGGGTCGCCAATACTGAAAGTTTGAGAAGCACTTCACTAAGAGCCAATATCAGGTTACTTGTGAGCAAATTCAGGTAAAGTCTCCTGACGGCATTTTCAGATGTTGATGGTCGTCCAGGACGTTTTTAATTCACCACGCTACCGTTTCGTCTGAATTTGTTCACAAATAGCTTGGTATCGGCTGTTGTTGGTGGCTGTTTACCGTATTTTCGCTGACGGCATTGTCAGATGTTGATGGTCGTCCAGGACGTTTTTAAGGTATCTGACTACCCTAAAACCATGATTTTTTTCAAAAATTGGCGAATTTTTTATGACTTTATTTTATAGACCATTTTATTAACTTAATTACCAAGTACTTTATTTTCCCACCACTAGAACAAAAATTACAAGCGTTTAAGTAAAAGCAAATGCCATTTTACGCAAGATGTCAAACTTTAAAAATGCGTTTTACTCGAAATGTGTGTTTTTTTCGAAAAACTCAAACGGGGACCGCGATTGCTCAAAAGTTTTGAAAATAATTAGCTGAAATTTTTTGCTTATGTTTTGCATAACAGTAGAAGTGTTTTGATCTTCAGATTTATCAATAACTGTTTTATTTCAAAATTTGCAGTTATTTATGTGAATATAGATAATGTAAGCAATTTTTTGTAAGCAATTTCGTTAATGACTTAGATAAAGTGCTCTAGTTTTTGTAAAAATTAAAATATCTCTTATCGTGAAGGTCACTTCAAACAGGCAGAACAAAGTAACACATCAAAATTGAAAAATTGAGAATCGGTTCATGTTTTGTATGAGCGGGCCCCGTTTACCGTAATTTTCGTTTTTTTACGTTTTTCCCATTTTAATAATAATAATATTTTTTTCTTTTACCAATTTTAAGACTTTTTCCTTAAAATATACTAAATAAATATAAAAATCACAAAAAGATCTCCATATCTCCTTTTTTTCAAAAAAGTTGCCGCAAGTAGTCGGATACCTTAATTCACCACGCTACCGTTTCGTCTGAATTTGTTCACAAATAGCTTGGTATCGGCTGTTGTTGGTGGCTGTTTACCGTATTTTCGCTGGTTACAGCTGTCACACCTTTTCACATGTTTTAAAACCCATTTTCCAAGAAACAATGATTGAAAATTCTAATCAATATACTTGAATAATATCTATACAGTACATAAATAACATCATTATCTGTGTTTAGAGCTATCAGATTTGCAATATTTTTGAAATATGTCATTTTTTATGCAAGAACTCAGTTTTTTACAAAAATCTAATGTTATTTTCTCACAAAAAGTGCAATAAAATATATAAATATATTCACAGAGATTAAATTATAGTCTAGACATGACATAAAACTAAATAAAACATTTCCAGAAAATTTTAATTCAATATCTTAAAAAGAAATTTTGTAGTGAACTTTACCGTGGAGCAAGAAATTGAAGAACATAGTCTCTCAGAAAATGCATTTAAATATTTTAATACAGTATAAAAAATGTTCTACTAATTGTACATTTTTTTAAACTCACCATATTTATATGTCAAGAACTTTTTAGATTCATGCTTAACTAATTTGGACTTTTTTTTTAACCTATTGGTGTTTTCTGGAGAGTTTTATAGACTATAACAATTGTCCTTTTAAGTGAAATTTTGATGAAAAATTGCAGTTACACAAAATTCTAATAAATGTATTCAAATAATATTTACACAGTACGTGTATAACATCTTTATATATGTTAGAAATTAAAAGATTTGTAATACTTTTGAAAGTTTTTTTAAATATGCCAAATTTTATGCAAAAACATGATTTTTTTAAAAATTAATACCTTTTTTCATAAAAAAGCAATACACTACATAAATATAAGCACAGAGATTAGATTTTGATTCATACCACAGATAGAATTAAATAAAACATGTTTTGAAAATTTCAATTCAATAACTTAAAAATATTTTGTGTAGGGATCTACTTCCGGTTTTGTAAACTCCATTTTCGGTTTACTAATTATGCTATAACTTTGCTTCTAGATATCGTAGAAACAAAAATAGAGTGTTTTTGGAATCTTAAATGTATGGGCTATAAAATAAAAACATAAAAGAAATTTCGGAACTTTTCACCAAAACGGCGAATTTTGGGAAATCACATACCTTAAACACCTGTGAAAGATATCAGTACATTAGTGTTTTTAGGACACCCTGTATTGACGAACTAAAATAAAACTCATATTAAGCATGCATTTTTTTAATCTTCCGCTTGATGTATGGTTTTTCTCTTCCGTAAACATAAATAAAAAAAAATTGCTGGTATTTTCAGCTTCTTTAAATCCGTAAATAATTCTGAAACAAGGTATACAATGGCAGTTAATCCCATTCTGTCGAATAGTTAAAGAAAGCATAGAGTACAAAATGCCTCTATGACAAAAACAAGGCAACATTTTTAAAGATCAATATAAATAGAAAAAAGTTGTAAACTTAAAAAAAAATTAAGGATTCCCCCCATACCGAGTGTGCTACTCAGTTAATCATGTTATTTTTTACCATGTTTTTATTAACTCGATTTCTTGTTAGTCTGTCCTGGTGTAATTTTGCAATTGATTTTAAACTAACTTCCCGATTAAACCATAGCTCAGAAAAGGATGACAATGCATGAAAATGTATATAAAAATAGAGTACATTAAAAAAATTATTATAAAATTGCTAGTTTATTGTATGTATCATCATCAAAAATACAAATTTTATTCACTAATTAATTGCTATGCACACTTCTCAAATAGTTTTAAAGTTAAAACACATGGCACACATAATTTTACTGACTGCAATAAAATAAAAATTGACATAAATCCTTATCTATACAAAATCCAATGGTCCAATTTCTTTCACTTTCTGTATTTCGGAAGACAATTTATTTAATCCAAAATAAAAATTTGTACAAACTACAGAAACATAAGTAAAATTGAATCTATTTTGAAAGGATTTTCATACATTACTCTTTAACCCGTTTTAGTATTCCACTACCGTCAATTCTTATCTAATCAAATCCGACATAAAACCTAACAAAACCAAAGGATTGTCTTTCCGAATTCTATATATGTATGTATATATAGGTCTATTTTATAATTTCTAGAAAACTCATTAATGAAAACAGTTCCCTCGTAACGTCAAGCGTGACGTAGTACGATTCCACCAATCAGATTAATTTCTCATAGTGCTTTGAGGTTTCGTTAAGAAAACTCGACACGTTCAGTAATCACGGAAATTGTTGGCTAATGGCATCGCTTTTCGCTTTTGTAGCTAGGCCTAAAGTACTTAACTCTCTATTATTTTCCTCTTGGCCTTTTATCTTATTGTTGGGAACGCCCTATGTTTAGAGCACTTACAATGTGAAAACTTTGACCAGATTTGTTGGTCTTCCCGGCTTCGCTAAATGAAAGTTTGCTTTGAGAGATTGTCATTTTTTTGGCAATGAAAGATAATTGTTGGCGATAAAATATTGAGGATTTCCTGTGGGGTTTTTCTTTTTACTAGAAGTCGATTTCATGGTGAAGAACAGCAATGTTAAGCAATAATGTAGTTGGTTTTGATGATACTTCTTTTTCGTAGTAATCCAATATCGGGAAGACAGAGAATTATTTCCAGTTCTTTTTAATGTTGTGTCATGGCTATTGTATAAGTATCATTTAGAAATTTAAATGCAGTATTAATTAGAACGATTTTATAATTGACTTTTTAAAGTTTGACATATTGTTTGAATGTTACAAAATATACCTGGTAAAGTTTTAAAAAATAAATGATTTCTCTATGTTTGAAATTTCTTATTTGATTTTAGAAAATGTGTACATAATACGTTTTTAGGATCTGAAAAATACAATGGACGTCATTCATGTGACGTCATAGTCACATGGTAATGATAACTACGTGTTTTTAGCCAATCTGTTCAAAAACTCATGTGACGTCGTAGTAACACGATAAAAGCAATCATGTGTTTCCAGCTCATCAGTTCATGCGCTTCGTTGTTGGCAACTTTTGATCTTTTCAGAAACTTTCCCTTAAAATGTATAAATTTGTCAACAATAACGCACAAAAGTAGACAAAAGGCATTTTATTTAAAAATATAAGCATAAAAAATTTTTTTTTTAATTAAAAAAAAATTTGAAGAGATTTTTTTACAACCTTTAAACATTGTTACCCAATTATGAAATTTGAAATGTTTGCAAATAGATAGTTTAATGATACAAATGATAGTTTTACAAATAGAACAACTAGTACAATTAGTCTGATGTCTGTTTTGAACTCAATGGAGAGCACTTGTTTGTCTTTATTATGTGACCATCATGAATTAAGCCCATTGAATCACTAATGTAAATGTGAAATTACGTTCGAAAAAAGAACAAATAAACCTAAAAGATAAATTGTTGTTTTTTATTTTCTCAGAGGCATTTTATAATATTACAAAGACGTGTCAAAGTAAATACAAACTGCATAACGTTAAAAATATATTTACTTGGTAAAATAAAGGCTAAATTGTTTAAATTTTACTTTATTCGATCAAACAATTAGAGCTGTTATTCCAAGCTAAAAAACGGGCTGGGTGGCGTAGTTGGTTTGGTCTTGTACACCCAAGTTTGCAGGTGATGATGCAGAAAACCGACAGAGTCCATGTCGAATGGTTATACAGCATGTTTAAGATCCTTAAAGTGCCTGTTTGGCTTGAGTGCTCTCAGCAAAATTAAATTCCTAGTACGGTTTCGCATCGTCGGAGCTCTGGTGCTTCTCTCTGGAAAGGAAACTGGGTGCCAAAATTACATTGCGGCAATTAGTATCCACCTATATGGTACCGCACTAAAAGTGATATCAACTCCCGGGTCATGTACTAGGTCTGCAATGGTTAAATACCTATCCGCACCCCCATTTCAAAAAAAATATCAAGCTAAAAATTAAATAAGCAGATAAGAGAATGATTTATTTTTCCACAACATTTTGAGCACATTTTAAGCAACTTGGTTATCCATCTGCTTATAAAAATAATCTTTAAATAAACCAAAATTATCATCAAACTGCTCGCAAAAATCATTTCTTTAAGCAATTGAAGTCAGTCTAAGATACTTTAATAAGTATAAAATATAAACCAGTAGATTTCTGCTTCCAAAAAACAAAAATTTTATGCACAAAAATAATGGAAGTAAATAAGATATTCTATTATTAACATTTATAACAATATATTTATGATAAAATGAAGTTATGATAGATAATGTTTGCCAATCAAAAATAACCCAAGAGGGGAAAAGTCACTAAGTAGTTATATTGTACTAATTGTAAAACTAAAAGCTGTTTTCTTCCAAATGATATTTAAATAAAAGTTACGTGCCTTTTCTCGTTACTCTTTAAAGAAATAATAGGAAAAAAATGCATTAAACTTTGTGGATTTAGTACATAACTTTAAAAACAAAATCACAAAATGAAATTTTACGAAATCTTGTTTACACAATAAAAATTATTAACTACATGCAATAACATTTCCCCCCTGCTGGTATCTCTACCTTGTCATGGTGTGTGGGCTTGTGGGCTCCAACAACCCAGAGAGCTATGCCGGCGGTAGCTTAGCTACTGGTAGAGTCTCCCAAGCCGAGCAGTGGCCGCGGTAGCCGAGTGGTATAGGTATCGGACTGTGGCTTGCTTTGTCACAGGTTCGAGCCCAGTACCACTAAAGACCCGCCGTGTAGGGCAGCGATGCACGTTAAATCTGTCGAGAGCTGAAACGTCCTCCCGTTGGTGTGGTGTGGTAGTTAGGGAGAGGGGGTGCCAGCTCAGGTGTCGTCCACGTCACTTGACCATGGTTCAAAATTACGTGGTCCGTCGCCAAAAGCCCTCGTGTAGCTGAACAGTGCGACGTTAATATTCAATCAATCAAACCCAAGCCGAGCAGGTCTTCGTTGGGTAGGAGCCAGACTATATGAGAGATACATAACTCTGATTCCAAACCTGCACCCAGCGTCTGTTCTTCATGTCAGGAGCGGCTTGGTGTCTGTGGAGCCAAGACAGACTTCTACCTACAAGGAGCTCCAGATCAACAGAAGCTGCATATTACCTCTACATGCCTGATCACATCTTGGACTGCTTAGGACTTTTGAGGGAGGACCTTTTTTCCTCTCCCCTCCTGATATTGGACTTCTTAAGGGTCAATGGTCTTTTGGGTCTTGTCTGACTCCGTCAGAGAGACTGAGGATTAGCCTCAACAACAACAATAACATTGCAGTTTAATCACCAGAAAACCATCCTGCCTCTTTCTCTCTTTTTGATATTTCGAGAACCCAGTTGATGCATGTGCAGATAAAGTAAAAATGTGCGATCAAATTGCGTTGCTTTTTCCTGCAGTACTATTAAGTACAGTGAAAGATGTAATACTGTGTGATACCGTTAAGCTTGTACAATTCTTGTTGACTTTTATTCTATGCATTAAAAAAGCAAAAAATAATGTTATATAAGTTGTTAAGTTGTGTTGAGCAGGGGTAATCAACCTTTTTTTCTGCTGGGCCACATACATATGTTAGCTTTTTCACGCGGGCCGCAACATGAAGATTAATGGAGGAGGGGGCGGGGGAGAAATGCTTTAAGAACCAAGATAACAAAGGAAATTTAAAATGTAGCAAATTGATGAAAATATTAAAGCTCCCATTTTGCTTTTTTTAATAATTATTTTTTAATTTTTTTTTTTTTTTACTTTGACACTGAAATTTTCTAAATTGGAAGCATTTAAGAATCCCTCCTTCATAATTTCTGCTTCAGGAAACGGTTTCGTATGATTACCAATAATGTAACAAATTTCAATAGGGCGCCTTTGTTACTATTACCATTGACAAAACATTTTTTTTATTTTTTGCTGTTGTAAAGATTATTCAAGAAAGCATATTTATCACCTTTTGAAAGAGATCTTCGAAGAAAAGTATCATTGAACGCGATTCCTGTTTACTGGTATCTTCTAAATACAACATTTTCGTGACAAATCAAACAATTACTGATCCATGCTTGTTTTTCACTACAGAATATAGTCAACTTCTTGAAACAACCTATTTTTTCGAATATTTTTCACTTGCAAGAGACGAAAGAGACAGTTGCAAGATATTAGTTCCACTCATAAAATGGTCACTATCCTATCATCACTAATCAGAAAAAAAATTCGCATCCATACGACATCGAGAGAAAAAATCAAATTGATACATTTGATTTCTTAACAAAGAATTTCCCGCCAAATTTTTATAAATAAAAAAATTTTTTTTTCAGAGCAATGGGTCATGACCGGGCCACTTAAAAAGCTCCAGTGGGCAGCAGGTTGAGTACCGCTATTCTAAAGTATTTGGAACACGAGAAGAATTTAAAGCAGCGTTTCTCAAACTGTGGGGCGCGACCCCCTTGGGGGCGTGTTAACTCAAAGAGGGGGGAGTGAGCATATTGAAAAGTTGAAAACAAAAAGATTTAAAAAATTAATTTACTGAAAGCAAACAAACAAAATACTTTCTGATATAATAAAATATAAAATACACATTTACACTGATATAATACACTTATAAATGTGTAAGTACTGTATAATGTATTTTATTGTTAATTGAACAATACTAAATTAAGAACAAATTTGATAATTATCAGTGGTCCCATAGGTTTGTATTAACACTTATCTTGATAATTTGTATGGTTTATAATTAATTCCTTGCCGATTAAAGGTTACGTGAATCGCTCGCCAATGCTACCATTTTCCATAAAGACGAGCGTATTTTGATGTTTTTTTAAGGGGAAGGGGAAAAGAGGAAAGGAATAAATAAGCAAATCCCCTTACATAAGTAAATCCTTCGCAAACACTGTCAAGGTCCTTTTATCACATTCTAAAGCCTTCGGAATAGTTTTATGGACAGCACAACACAGAAAAGATCGTACTTTGGAAATACGTATATATACGTGCAGAAAATTAATACTTTGACTGAGCGAGACGTTTATATACGTCGGTGGCACATAAGAGATTTAAGTCGTATATTGTAACTATAGTGTCAAAGTATTGTATTATTGAAATCAATACATTGCTACTGTATGGAGGGGCGCGATGGAAATGATGGTTGAATAGTGGGTCACGTACATCGAAAGTTTGATAAACACTGATTTAAAGATTTGAAACGAAGACAATTCATAGGGAAGGGCTAAGTTTAATGAATACATTTTTCAAGATAGTTTCGCTTAAAATGTTATCAAACATAAATAAAAAAAATATAAAAACTTTGTGGTTTTGAAAAATTTGAAAAAAATTGTAATGCCTTAAATAGAGATTCCTCGTGCATAATTCTAATCTCGTGCAAGTAACTAAAATCTGAACAAGCAATAAAGCAAAATGCAATACCTACAACTTTCTCATAAATTTTTCTTAATTCATATCTTGGTTCATTCGATTGTATAATTTAGATTCCATATTCTTGGCAATCGGTAATCTTGAAAGAGAAAAACGAATGTTTCTAGTATCAAAAACAAAAAAACATCCGATTTTTTTTCTAGTACTTCAATGGAGTAGAATTTATTTAAAATTAAAATCTCATTTATACCAATAAATTCATAGAAATATGGGGAATAAGCATTTTAAAAGGAATTAAAGTATATTTATGAAAAGATTCAAAGACAAAAAAAAAGAATTTAAAATAGTTTTTTTATTGGCTCTTCATTTCTTTTTTTTTAAATATGAATATATTTTCAAAATTTCTTGAAAAGACCATAGGTTAATCCCGTTAGGTTCCGACCATAAGTTAGTCTCTTAGTCTTTGAGAGAGAGAGAGAGAGAGAGAGTCATATATTAATTATAATATTCCATACGTATCATTTGCTTTTATTGTTCATTTCACTTTGAGAATGTATTTAATTGTTAAGGGGGGACCTTTAATAAGTCATTCTTTCGTCAAAATTGCGATTTTGATTATTTATGCTAAAAATATTCCTTATATTTCATAGAATAATTCTGTCAAAGAATTTTGTCATTTCGATAAATAATTACTGAATTATTTTTCTAATTTACTCAAATAAATGTTTAAAATGCACTTTTCTTAGTTCGTAAATTTTCACTTTTCATTGTTAAATGTTCCTTGCGTTTCCCATTACGTCATATCTCTTTGAAATTTTTACAACTTATTAAATATAATATAACTCAAAAATTTGTCATCAGTTTTCTAAAAAATTTAACGATCAGATTTTGTGTTGTTTTGAATACCTCGAATGTGTGATAATTGGTGAAATTTTTCATATAGTATAGAAATTGTATATATTATTCATCAAATATTATTCTGAATTTAAAAATCCATGCACAAATAAATTTTGATGTAGTTCATCTAAATATAAAACACAAAATATATACATATTTTAAAAATTGATGCGCAAGGAGCATTTTTAAAAACAGTTTAAAACATGTAATCTTTTTTTAAATAGGTTTACAATAGTTTTTTTTTAAAGTGTGAGATATAATAAGCATTTACTATATTGATTCCATTTTCAGCTAATTAAGCTAACAATTTAAGAAATTAGTTTTAATGGTCCATCTTCCCCTTACAGCAGGGAATTATGCAACATATGTGATAAGTTTTTATTTTTAATCTATTGTGCTTGATTAAGAGAGACAGAGAGAAGGAAGTTTTTAATTTTCCTGCTCATAAAAATGCCGCAATTCTGCTATGGTTATGAGATAATTTATCTCAGATTATGACTCAAACACAATATTCTTGACAATATGGCACATTCTCATTCCATATTCTGCAATCACCATTCTTGTCTGCACATTAGGCGCCACCTCGTCGTAGAAACTCCCATGACTAAATCTGCAATTAAGAAAATACATTACCATCTCATGTACCCTACTCGCACGAACAAGACAGATTGACAATGTCACAAATTGCGCATTACCTCCCATAAAAACAATAGCATGGGGGTTATCCTCGATAAATTGCATACCGTAGCAAGAGAAAGAACGTTTTGTAGATTCCCCCAATCACTGTGTCCGGTTTGAACAAACCCTTGGAGATTTGCATGTAACACGTAACACTTCCACCAGCTCAGTGTATGGTACATGCTTTTCATTTACATAAAACGTAAGAGTACTTTTTTCCTCAACTCTCCTAAGGGCGTTGGACAGTCCCTGGTGATATATAGGGTCGCAGTACTTCAATGTTCTTTAAGAGTTACACCCCTGTTTTCTATTTCGACATTTAATGCGGAGGGGATGCCCAAGGGAGGTGTTAGAAAAATGACCAAAGCGACTGTGTGGAATGAGGGATTGAACAGGGGCGGCGATGAAGGGATAGCCCTTCTTTTAGGGTGTGCTAACGGTATTTGAGTTTTACTTCGGATTAATAGTCAAGGGAGAAGTGTGTGTGTGGTTATTATACAGGATGGATTAGGGAGTGTGGCAAGGAAATTGAAGTTGTGAGTGCAGTGTGAATGTAAAATTGGTCTCTTGAATTAAGTAATGCAACAATGTGATCAGTGAAATGGCTTGGGGGTATTTATATTCATCAGGTGTAAAGCAACGCTACGTAATTATTTGATTTAAACATGCATGTATGAGAAAATATAATTACTTAATTTGCCTGAAATTTTCAATGATATAACTGTAATTTCTTGTGACCGAAATTATTTACATTAAAAAGTAATTTCTGTCACAAAAAAGTACAACTTCATGAACAAATATTTTTATTGATAGTAAGACCACACCAAGAATTGAAAGTAAACCTCAATTTTCTGATTATTCGAAAGAAAATTCCATTTGGGCAATTTTTTAAGCAATTAATGTTATTTTCCTGATAGTTGTATTAATGTCGCTCTATATAAATCAACACGAGAGCTATTGACGATCGACCTCGTAATTTCGAGCCTCGGTCAAGTGACGAGGGCGAGATCAGAGCAGGCCCCCTTTCTCCTAACTATATAATACCAACGAGGGCATATTGATCTTCGACAAACTTAACGTGCGTTTTCTACACTACAGGTCATTCGTGGCACCAGGACTTGAACCCGTGACACTCCGGTCGTGAGTTCGTGACCATAAACACAAGGTTATTACGGCCACCTTTTCGTGATAAATGGCTCAGCACTTTTTATAAGGGCTTTTTACTTTCATGTTCTTCTCAAAATTGAAAATTTATGTATTTTTGTCTTCGAAATAATCCTAGTGAATCAATTTTGTTTCAACAACGTGTTTCGCCGTGTGTTGTTGCTTATGTTACCTGATTGATGATGTCAGATTGAGACTCAGTAAATTCATCGAGGCAAGTGGCTAGTTGTACTCCTGTAATTACCGTAACTTTGAGCACCAATCAGTGACAATACGTTTTGGATCAGTTCCACCCCGATTTTGAGGGAAAACACACTGGGGGGTCAGGCTCCTTCGATCTCTCTTCTCCTTTCTCCAACCTCACGAGAGGACTTGCAGCTCGACGAATAATTAGAGTGTTCCCACACCGCGGTGTGAAGGCATTATACATTTACAAACACTTATGCCTTCCACGGGATTCAAACCCTGGCCCTATAGCACAGCAGTCAGCATTTTTTAACACCCTTCTATAAGCTTCATTTGTATGCAACGGAATCTTTGAACTCAATTTTTACCCACTTTAAAAGGTTAGACTAATTCGAAATTTTGCCTAGACCGATGACAATGCAATAATTTAATAATTTTGTTCCATTTTCCTTATCAGGATCATTAGGAGTAACTATTTCCCATTTTCAGATCCCATCCCACAACTGGCGACTAATTCCAGATCCCATTTCCAGATTTGGCGACTAAAAGATATACAATTTAGTTCGATTAACTGTAAAAAGGTGTTTTTAATTTTTTAAAACTGTGTTATCTTTTGATTACATAGTAAGTAAACAATTGAAATGTTCTCCTTTTCAATTACTTATTCAAAAAATTTCTCAAATGGAGAAGATTTTTCAAAATTATTTGTCTCCTTAAGGTATCAAACTACCCTAAAATCATGATTTTTTTCAAAAATTGACAAATAATTTTTTTATGATTTTATTTTATAGGACATTTTATTAGCTTTATAAAAATACCAAATTTTTTTATTTTCCAATCATTAGAACAAAAACTACAAATGTTTTATTAGTAAAAACAGATGCCATAACTTTACACAAGATGTCAAACTTTAAAATGCGTTTTACTCGAAATGTGTTTTTTTTTCGAAAAACACAAACGGGGACAGCGATAGCTCAAAAAGTTTTTTAAATAATTTGCTGAATTTTTTTGTGTATATTCTGTATAACAGTAAAAGTGTTTTAATCTTCAGATTTATCAATCACTGTTTTATTTTAAAATGTACAGTCCTTTATGTGAATATAATCACTGTTTTTTAAGCAATTTTCTGTAGTCACTAAGATAAAGTGCTCTATCTTTGTAAAAATTAAAATATCTGAAGGTCATTTCAAACATGAATAACAAAGTAATACATTAAAACTGAAAAATTGAGAATTTGTTCATAAAATGTTTGTATAGAGTTGGGCCCCGTTTGTGTAATTTTTTGTACATTTTTGCCAGTTTTTTCACATTTTAACAGTAATAAATACTTTTTTATTTTCAATTTTAGAATTTTTTTCTTAAAATATACTAAATACATCTAAAAATCACAAAAAAATCCCCATATCTCCATTTTTTCAAAAAAAAGTTGTCGCAAGTAGTCGGATACCTTAAGTAAATATTGAATAAGCAAATTAACGCACGTGTTGCGTAAAAACTTTGCAAGTTTTGTCTATTACAAAATCCCACCTCTTCAAACCTTACGTTTGTAAGAAAATACATTATACTTGAAATTTCTTTCATAAAAAATTTCAAAGCCATAAGCAGTGTCGTATAAAATACCATCAGATAACACCTATTTGTGTGTTTGGGGGGGAGATGAAGGGTAAATATGTGTGATTTACAAAATTTTTAAAAGCAACTAACTATACTTATTAATAAAAAGGAATTTCTTATTCCAGCTTATGGAATATTCAAAACCTTTATGTGATTCTGAAGACACCTTCATTTCTGCTAGTTTTAAAGTATATGATACTTTTCTAAAAATATAATTGTTAAAAACTTTTGGAATATTTCATTTATTTTTGATTCCTTAAAATGTTTTTTTCTTTAAAAGCCTAAACTAAAACGTCTTGCAAGAAAAATATTGTAATGAATGAGTGTCATTTTCATTTAGTTCAAATAATTTATGTTTGATTCATAATAAGAACAATTAACAATTCAGGAAACAAGAGACTTCTTGCGTTATTCTCAAAACTTCCCTCTCACCCCTTTTTTTCATTCCATAATTAATTTAGATAATTATTCCAACCTAATCCCAGCAAGCTTTTAATCTCCGAATAACTCAATATATATAATCCTAGATACTAATACCTCCTGAAATAAACAAAGACGCATAACTCAAAAGAATCAATACATTCCACTGTGTGCCCATCACTGGAAAAATTCATTAACGAAACGCCATACCATTTTCAGGACGAAAAGGATTTTTACTTTTCGTTTTCCAATTCGAATCTCGTAAAAGGTTCTACAACGCACACATACATACCGCATCTATCATCCAACCAACTCTTTCCATAAATGAGGTTTCCTGTAAATAATTTACTGAAACAGAAATGCGTTGGAGATCTGTTTTAACTCGAGAAAATTCTTAATATCCTCGCACAAAACACGATTAAGCATGTCGGTGGAAGTTGCTCGTGTGTTTGGTCCAAGATAAAATGGCGTCTTTCAAAACAGCGCGAGCTTCTATTTCTGGAAAACAAATCTGGTTAACGCGTTTCTGAGGATTAAAACTGCACCTCGTACGTGAAGAAGAAGCAGTTCTATAATCCGATTAAGGTAGATGTGACGGAAGGGTTGTTGTTATTAGAGGCAGGCTGTTTTCTTCAGTTCGGAAACTTGAGCTTGATTTCACTGTGAGAAACATGCGCCGGTAAACTTGTTATTTGAGTCGGGGATAAAAGCATTAGGTATTCGGGTATATCAGATATTTGATAATTGTTGGAAAAGATGCACTGACAGTGTACTGTATGGAAAGGATTGATCAACAAAGGTATTATATACTATTTTAGGATTGTTTATAAAGCTTCAACGGAAGATATAATTCTCTTATTTTGCATTCAGAACGTTATTAGGAATTTTATGCTTGTATATATGTGATAAATACTGAATTTAAGAAAAGAGGGTGAGGAATCTTTAAAATTTATTAACTGTGAACAAAGATTTATGTTTAACTTATATCAATTAAATAATAAGACATGATATCTGTTTTAAAATATATTTCTCAACGTATAAACCCATGGCTACGTATTAACTTAAATGAACTATTCCTATAAACATTGTCAACCTCATAATAAAACCATCGAGTGCAATGCTTTTTGTTTCATTCTATGGAATACTAGCTACATTTATATTTCGACATAAATATCCGATTTTTACCGTAAAATAACAAAACTGGGAAAAGTTTTGGCTGAGGTTTAAGGCAGCGTGAGTCCCCCTAGAGGCATGATAACTATATGTGGGGGTGGAAGCATATCGAAAAGTCGAAAGTAAAGTATTTAAAATAATTATAAATTTTCTGAAAGGAAGCAAAACAAAATTCATTCTGACATTTAAAAAAATAAAATACACAGTTATATACTGATAAATGTATCAGTACCATATAAAGTTTTTGATAATTTATAAATCGCAAATTAACACAAGTAATATAAAAAACTTTTTAAGTCAATTCTTACTTAGATCAACAAAGAAAAATTTTATTTTAGCTACTTTTTATTAAATAGTTACAATTAATATAAATGTGTATATACATAGGACAGAATCACAACATTAAGTGGTAATTAATTTTTATTAACTCCCATTAAAGTATCGTATTGTCATCCAAAACAATCGTGTATATAAAATTTCAGTTCAACTGAATGCTTTAAAACGTGAGAAAAAAACCTTTTAAGTTTTGAAACAAGTCGCCAAAATGGCCGCTAAGTCGCCAACTTGGATGTATTTTTAATTCTTTAAATGGGGTAAAATCCTAGGAGAGCCCACACCCTTGGCGACAAACCGAAAAAGCGCCAAGCCAGAACAAGATGGTGCCAAGCGAAGCCGACAATGGCGGCAAAGGAATATAGCGGGAAATGGTGGATGCGTAGTGAAAATATATGTAAACAATACAGAAATTAAACATTTAATATAAAAAAAAATAAAAACAGCACTTACTTTCTTACTGGTGATCTTTTCCGAGTGGAGGGAACAGCGTAACAGATTTTAAAAAAGCCTTAAAGGTCTCATCGCTAAGCGAATGATCGTGTGAGCGCCGCCATATTTATTCTGCGAGGTAACGGTCGAACATACATTCGGCGTGGCTGGTACGATTTCGAAGAAAGCGTTTTATTGCCGACCATGTTACATCATGCCGATCATTACATTTAGGACATTCATAACTTGAAGCAATCAATCCTTCCTTCATACACCATTCAATCAATTTTTTTTTTTACCTTTCGCATTCAACAAAGTAAAAAATTCTAAAGTATATTCTCACACGCAGCCAGCCCGGAGCCCAACAACAAAATGAAATTCGAAATGCGCGCCCACAATATACGAAAATGCTAGAAATAGTTAGGGTTGCCACATGCAGTGTTTAAAAAAGTAGGGTTACCAAGATGGCACAATTATCGCCAACCAAAGTAATTCGCGCCAAGGGTGTGGGCTCTCTAGAAGTGAACCCTTTAAATAATTAGTTTTAATCAGTTAATTTTTATTAATTATAATTAAATTATTGTATTGTCATCCAAAATAATCATGTATATTAAATTTCAGCTCAATTGTGCGCTTTAAAATGTATTTTATTAACGATTGAAAATTTCACCAAGATAAATAAATAAATAAACAAATACATAAATAAATATAGAGAGAGTGTGAGTTAGTAGTAGGAATAGAAAAATAAGTTCAGTAATTACTAGTGACTCCCACGTGCTTGTAATATGCATACAAAATTATATACCAAATTTAATACTTATCTAAATAGTTTTTACGGTTTATAATTAAAGTCGTATTGTATCTTTAGCGCGTCAAAGTACATTATTATTGCATTCAATACATTGCTATTGTAGAAGAGGGGGCAATGAAATTGGGTTGCAGATATTGAAAGTTTGAGAAGCACTGGTTTAAGATCATCAAAGTTCTATCCAAGCAAACTTCATTTAAGTTTCATAGTGAGCTATCATATTTAATACCGTATGAGAATTAAAATGCATAACAGTAATCAGTTGAAAAGCAAAGATTTTTCTTTTCGGATCAGTTGACAAAGAAGCAGCAAGGGACAGGTTTCAGACCCGAAAAAGGACAATTTAAATCCCGGTTCCTCAAACTATTTGCCACAAAACTTAGATACCTCATTACAACGATGAAACTTTATCGATACACACTGTCTGTTTTAAAGTATCTGGGCCCTCCTCCCCCTCTAAGAACTGGATCTGGTAGGTTACGTAATTTGATGCAAATTCTAAAGCTATAAAGGGACGATTGTAGTTTTCCATGTCATATTTATCCGTTTGTGAGGCAATAAGTAAAACAAAGGAGTTTAGTGACTTTGATTGCAGCATTGTAGTAGGATGCCATATATATATATATCTTTGTAGGAAATGAGATCGTGAAATTTCGGACATTTTACAGAAGCCAAAATCCATTGTGGATGATGCAATTGTGAAGGGGAAATGTCGAGGCAATAAAACTGCAGATAAGCGAAGTGGCAGGACAAAAAAAATTAGTGTAAGCAGCTGTAGAACTCTAAAAAGGGTAATGAAACAAAATCACAAGTCCCTGTTAGTTGAAACCACTCAGGAGTATCAAAGTTCAGCAAGACTGTTCGTTAAGAGTTTTAAAAAAAACATAGTATTCCATGGTCGTGCAGCCACTCACAAGCTGAACAGCACTGCACCGAATAGGAAACGTAAATTAAAATGGTATGAAGCTCATCGCCATTCACTGTGGATATGTGAGAATTTTTTTTAGATTAATGAACTAGCTTTACAATCTGTGATCCTATAAGAGAGTCTGGGTTTAGCGGATGCCCTATGAGCACTGCAACCAACCGACCTATGAGTTCCGACCGACAATTTTGGTGGTAGCAGAATCTTGGCATAAAGGTGTTTTTCATGGCTTAGCCTCAGTTCATCTGATTGGAAATAGGAACTCTGAGATATATGAACCTTCTGGACAAAGCTTCTTTCCTAAATATATGGTTTCCAAAAGGACGGGGGCAAAAGCCTGACTGACTCTAAGTACGTATTTGGGTTTGGGTCACAAAACCTGACTTTGAAAGGGGAGCTAATATTCTCCGTTACACCACTGCAATAGGATAACTTCCATTCACACATAGAGACATACGAAGCCATGGTTTGACAATATGAGTGTTCAAAAACTGGTCTGGAATTTTTAGAGCCCCATCTAAGTCCCATAGAACACCGTTTGAGCCCAATTAGAACGCAGATTACGTAGATAGCCAAATCGACTGTCCTCACTAACGGTACTTACTTCAGCTTTGATACGCGCCTGGAAGTCAATTCCTATGGCCATCTATCGAAACATGGTTCTCGAAGTCTCCCCAAAGCGTGTGAAGACTTTTATCAATACGAAAGGTGAACCTACACCATATTAATATATACTTAGTCACAAAAGTAAGTTTGCAGAGAGTATGTGATGATGTCCTATGAAAAAAAAACAGACCTACAATATTAGAGTTTTCAAATTAACGATTTATTTCGATTACAGCAAAATCGAGCTTAATTACAAAATGAAAAATATTTAAAAATACAAATATTTAATTAGCAAGATGAGCTTAACTTAAAATAGGATGTAATTTACATCATAGAAGTAAGTATGCAAATTTTACAATTTTTCAAAAAAATTAGTCATTTGTTGGACAGTCTTTGGCCTTAATAACAGCTCTCAATGTAGATGGCCCTGATTTTAGTAAATTTTCAGTGACAGAAGATGGTATTTTCTGTCACTCCTCCAAAAGGGCTTTTTTTAGATCATTCTTAGTTTTGATCTCTTGCTTTCTAATTTGGCGATCGAGATAATCCCACTTCAATGGAGTTAAGATCAGGTGACTGCGGCAGGGTTTTTAAAGAGTGTTTTTTTCCAGATATAGAAATTTAAGTTGGTATTACTTTCCAAGATGGCGACCGATTTAACAGCTGTCAAGTGAATTATTCTCAGTTTGGTTTGGCAATTCATCATGAATAGACTCACGCCTGAACAACGCTTTCAAATTGTGCAATTTTATTTCGAAAATAATGGTTCTCTGAGCGGAATACATATCGCGCACTACGTCCATTTTATCGTCGACAAAATCGTCCATCAGAGCAGTTAATTCGATTAACCATGGAACGTTTTCGCACCCCGTTTACTCTAATTGATAACTCGCATTCCCAGAGACGCCGTACGGTGCGTACAGAAGAAGCTATTGCTACTGTAGAGCGTAGCATTAAGGAAGACAGGAATGAGTCCATCCCCCCTCGAGCACAGGAATTGGATCTGTGTCCATCCACTTTATGGAAGATTTTGCGGAAGGATCTTGGTTTGCGTGCTTACAAAATCCAACTCGTGCAAGAATTGAAGCCAAACGATCATCAAGCAAGACGTAGATTCGTTGAATGGGCCCAAAACGAGATTGCCGTTGTTCCCTATTTTTATAAGCGAATTTTGTTTAGCGATGAAGCGCACTTCTTGTTGAATGGCTACGTCAACAAACAAAACTGCCGCATTTGAGGGAAGCTAATCCACAAGTGTATATCGAAACACCGTTACATCCAGAAAAACTGACTGTTTGGTGCGCTTTATGGGCTGGTGGAATCATTGGTCCGTACTTCTTCAAAAACAATGAAAAGGCCACAACGTTACAGTCAATGGTGATCGGTATAGAGCCATGATTACTAACTTTTTCATTCCTGAATTGAAGAATCATGATGTTCAGGAGCTGTGGTTCCAACAAGACGGCGCAACATGTCACACAGCTCGTGCCACAATCGATTTATTGAAAGACACGTTTGGTGACCGCCTAATTTCACGTTTTGGACCTGTGAATTGGCCTCAAGATCTTGTGATTTAACACCGCCAGACTATTTTCTGTGGGGCTATGTAAAGTCATTGGTCTATGCAGATAAGCCACAAACGCTTGACCATTTGGAAGACAACATTCGCCGTGTTATTGCCGATATACGGCTACAAATGTTGGAAAAAGTGATCGAAAATTGGACGTCCAGATTGGACCACATCCGAGCCAGCCGTGGCAGTCCTATGCCAGAAATCATATTTAAAATGTAATGGCTCAAGATTATCTTTCGAATAAAAAAATTCATGTCAATCGAATAATACATCGTTGTTTTATTGCAATTTAAAGTTCTATACCTCTAAAAAAACACCCTTTACTTGTTTTCGCACGTTATATAGCAGCCATTCCCGAACAACCCGAGCAGTATGTTTGGGATCATTATCTTGTTGGAAAGTGAAGGATCCATCGAGTCCCAATTTAGAAGCACTTTAGCTTAGATTATTCTTTAAAATATTCAAATAGCTATATTGATTCATTATTCCGTCGATTATAACTAAATTTTTTTACTCCAGTTGCTGCCATGCAACCCCAAACCATAATCGAACCACCACCGTGTTTTACAGTTCCTCTCATGTTCTTTAGTTCTAGAGCTGCATTTACTTTCCTCCAAACATTTTGGTGTCCATCTGACCCGTGGATGTTGAATTTACTTTCATCCGAAAAAATCACGGAATTCCAAAAATTTTTGTCCGGCTTTTCATTTTCTTTTGCAAAATCCATTCTCTTTTTGCGATTCACTTTGCTAACAAATGGTTTCTTCGCATATTTCGACCATGGTATCCTGCCTTCCGTAACACACGGCGAATTGTTTCAGGATTGCTTGACTTCGCAAAATTGTTTTTCACATCAGTTGTCAATTTTGGTCCGCTAATCTTCGGATTTTTTTTCATATTTCCAACTATAATTCGCCTTTCTCGCTCAGTGAAAATGGGCAGTCGTCCTGTTCTTGGCTTGTTTACAGTATTTCCCTCAGCCTGGAACTTTTCAATAATTTTTTGCACTGTTGCAGGACTTTTGCCTATGATTTTTCGCGATTTGTCTTTGGGACTTGCTTTCCTTATAGAACTTTATTACTGCATCCTTTAGATCTTTTGATAATTCTTTTCCACGTGGAGGCATTGGTGAATTGTTGATGTACTTAAAGCTCAAACTTACAAGCTTTGTAGCAGAACTTCTAAACTTATCACTGAAATACGAGAAATCACTGGAGAAGTTTCATTCAGCCTATTTAAAAGTCAAAAATTCAGAGTACATAATACTTTTGTGATTTAAATTTCTACTGGTAGTTAATAAAATTACTCTTAAAGTTTTTTAAAATATAATGACTTGGTTTATTTTCCATTACTTTATGACTTGAATCAGAAGCTATAAACAACACTCTCCAAAATAATATTTTTCTTATATTTATTTGAGAACTAGAGCTTTCTCATTTAAGCTATGAGTTGCATACTTACTTTTATGAGCAAGTGTATACATCAAGACTTTCCGAGTCCTTACCACTCAGTGTCTGGATACTTTTAGCCAGATAGTATATCAATTCAAGAACCCATTCATGCCTTAAACCATGAAATTTCTTATTTATAACCTTTAACTCTTTATCTAACGCATTAGGATTTTCTGCAGTTTTTTTCTTGCAATATTTTTTTGGATCACTACATTGAAAATTAAGGGATATACATAAATAAAATACTCTACTTTGAGAAATTTAATCCATTAGAGCTATTTAATTAATTAAAGATATTCCACTGTAAAATTAGTTATATACACTGTTCATTTAAAATACATAGCCAAACCGTTTTCTAAGGTCCTCATTAACGTGCAAAAAAGTAAGACTCATTTTGCAATTAACTGTTTTTTCGGGACAAAAATGATAATCTTTGCAATTCACTGAAAACGCAATTTCTGCTATAAAACTATTCGCTTTTCCCGCTAAAATACTCATCATAGAACCCGTGATGCCTTATATCTTCGAAGAGTGGATTTCAAAGAATATTTCTGCTAAGTATCGTCTGAGTATTCATAAAAATGGTTATTTATGTAATTTTAAAGTGAGTGGTACTTATAAGTACAGTCGGTAGAGATAAAGGATTAAGCTGTTATTGGAAATTAGACATTAGTATTCAATTTACCTGTTCAAAAAAAAAGACAGAAAAATATTTTTAAAATTTCATGGGAAAGCACAAACATCCTACCTTTGGAAATAAAACGAAAAAATTATAAAGAATTATTTCTCAATGGGTGTTATAATAAAATTTTGAATTTTGTTTTATAAAATTCGTCATGTACTGGGATATAAATAGATTCTAATAAATTTGCATTTGTTAACTGAGAAAATAATGGAACAAAAGTACATCTAAGTAAAAATGCTGAAATCCAGTGAAAGACACACAAAATGCGGCTTATTTTATGAAATTCGACTTTCTCTTTACTGGAGATGCACTGTAATAATCATAAATCTGGAGATATTTTCCCCCGTTTTTAAAATCCGCAGATTTTTGAAGGAAGGGGAGTTAAATCAGATAGAACCACTGGAGTGACAGAAAGTAATCCCCAAAAAGACGAGGGAGGGTTACCTTGAAATCACAAACAGGATTTCAGAGTAATCGGTCTCGGGTTATACATAAAAAGAGGGAGGATTGATATTGGAAAGTTGGAATCTATATATAAAATTCGGTTTGCATGTTTTTTCTAAGCCTATCTCGAACAAGTGAAATGTCTGCAGTGGGTTATAGTAGTGATAAGGATGTCAAGGAAGAATTTTTAAATTAAATTGGGGGAGATGGGTTTTTTTCTGTTTTAAATTTAATATTATTATTTGAATAAAAAGACGTGTACATATTTTATCTAATATTCAATAAAATGGAAGAAATAAATTCATCAAATTGTCAAATAAAATATTGCTCTTTAACTCTTTCATGCGCTGAATTTTTGACAAAAATAATGCTCTAGAGTGAAATAATTACAAATAATTTAGATAAAACTCACAAAACTATAATTATTGAACAAAATCTAGTACATATTAATAATATTAAACACTTTTTCAAGTAAAGGGTACCCAAAGTTTTAAAAAATAGGTGGTACATATTTTGTAGCACCACACTTCAAGCAGCATGATAGTTCTGGAAACATGATTTTTTCTTCCCTAGGCACAATGGAATTTTAAGGACAAAACTCATGCATTCTGTTAGTTTATAGTTGAAAAGTAAATAAATTTACTTCTTCGTCTTATACTGTTATTCATCCTACATAGTAAAACATTTTAATTTTTCCTAATCTAATGTTGTATGCTTAATTTTAGTTTAGTCCTAATTTACCTAAGGTTAGTTTTAATTTTAAGTATTCTATTAAATGCATTATTTATTTTACCTAGTTTTTATTCAGTCAACATACATAAAAAGTAGTAGTATATAGTTGTATTTGCTTTTTCCTATATAGCTCATTCAGGACATTTGTGTAATTTTGAATGTACTATTATTTAATAATAATAATTATGTAACGGTTCTCTTACGTCATTACTGGGTAAACCAAAATAATGGATAAGATCTCGGCGTAATTTAAAATAGTTTTAATGACATAAAATTACACAGTTACAAAGGACAGACATTTAGACACAATATAGGTTAAACATTTAGAGGGAAAAGGGGGAAATTAACTATAGTACATAGTCCAGGATTGGACAGCGAGACGAGTCAAGTTCACTCGTTCAAATCCCAACTCTCTCTGGCGGTAATACAGGGCTTCTCTCTCTCTCGGTCGGTAATGCTTCCGTTACAAGTACCGCCATCTACATTTTGGTCTTCGAATTAAACCGTGTGTTACAATTATTATTATGTGGCCGCGATAGCCGAGTGGTATAGGTATCGGACCGTGGCTTGCTTTGTCACGGGTTCGAGCCCTGTACCACTAAAGACCCGCCGTGTAGGGCAGCGATGCACGTTAAATCTGTCGAGAGCTGAAACGTCCTCCCGTTGGTGTGGTGTGGTAGTTAGGAGAGGGGGTGCCAGCTCAGGTGTCGTCCACGTCACTTGACCATGATTCAAAATTACGTGGTCCGTCGCCAAAAGCCCTCGTGTAGCTGAACAGTGCGATGTTAATATTCAATCAATCAATCAATCACAATTATTATTATTAAAAAATCTAACTTATACACAACAAATCTATCTGATACAATAAACATGTCCATTGTTCCGAAAAAATAAACGGAATGCATTTTCCATTTGTAAAGAAGATGACCTTCAATAGCGCGGGGGGTCTATTTTTTGGACTCTCATATTTTCTTACTAGCAATGCACACACATGTGAGGTACTAATTATTGTAACAGTGTCTTATTTAGTTACATAATATATGTACTTACCTAATTGTATCAAATATCACAAAAATCACTATCATTTATACTTAAAAATGCACAACACAGTCACTTCCAAAAAATACCATTCAACAAACTCACAGCTGATCAAAGAATGAACTACTGCATAAACCCATTGCATACAATTAGCTGCTGACATCTGTTAAAAATTTGAGTAACTGGTAGGAGTTGACCTCTGTGGTGGCTCAGAGAATGTACCATCTAGCATCAATTTCTGAGGCACTCTAAAAAGTGGTACGTTTTATGTACCACCAAACAATAAATGAATAAGAATTGACGGTACAACATATGTACCAACAAGCATGAAAAGGTTAGACGGGTTAGGTTTTTACCTTCTCCACAAATGTCGTGGCCAAGCTACCCCAGTGATAAAGATTATAAAATGGTAGCTGGCGTGATATGAGCTCGAGCTCAATGTCACAGAAGACTCGCCGTGCAGTGGGAATGCTGCACGAAATCTGTCTAAGCTCAATCGCCCTCCCGTTGGTGGGGAATTTAGGAGAGGCGGTGTCGTTACCCTCCCTTAACAGTGGTTCAAAGTTGCGAGGTCCATCATCAATGGCTTTCGTGTAGCTTTATAGTACGATGTAAATATAACTCTCATTAGCTCTCCCCAAAAGTCTGGAGCATAATTTATTTATGTACTTCAGTTTCATTTATATTAATTGGCCACGATAACCGCCATGACCATGGTCATAATCTCATGACCAGTGATGTCGAGTCACGCGTGTTGGAAATCTAATGCCAATGGAGACCCACCTTGTCTAAAGGCTGATGCACGTTAAATATATCGAGACTCCAAGTCCTCTCATTGGCATGTTGTGGAAGTTAGGAGAAGAGGTACCAGCTCAGGTGTCATCCTTGACACTTGACTGTGGTTCAAAATTACGGGGTGCGTCGCCAGTAAGCCTCGTGCTGCTTCACAGTGCTACGTAAATTAAAAATCAAATAAGATTACTTTATTTTTAAATAGAATAACAAAATTATTTCAATGTTCAAAATCTTTAAAATTTTATAAAGTTGGAATAAATACAGCCATTTTTAAAAGGATTTTTTTATTGGTTTAAAAGCACCTATGAAATGTTTCAAAAGTTTAACAACATGCAGCTGTCAACATTTTCCTACCTAAATTTATGTTAACTAAAATTTCTGCGTTTTTTAAAGGAGATATATTAATTTTAAAGAGACTAGGGGAACCCTTGTCCCCCTAACGGGAGACTGACACCTATTGTACAAATTATACAACTGTTCATACTCATTTCTGAAATTGTAAAGCTGTAATTTACATGTATTGAGTAGTTCTATTTATTGGATCATTTCTTCGCAAGATTCGTTCTTGGCACTCCTCTTCTGTTAAATTCATCGCTGAAGCTGCAAATGTCCAACACTTCATTGATAATGTCCTCAGAATTTGGTAAACCTGCAGCTGCTTGGAAGGAAAATTGAGTATTTAGTTCCGTTGATTGTTTATAACTCTTCCTATAAGACTACGCCTTTCTTCTCAGGCAACGATTCCAGTCTACGCAATCTTTGCGATATTTTTCTGCGACAGCTAGCAATAATGTACTATCGCAATCGTATTGGCGACATTTTCTTAAACGAAGCACATAGTTGTCAATTCAGCGCGTACGCCACATGCGAAATCGGAGTTGTCAACTTGGTGAATTATCTTGAACTTGAGCATTTTGTTGCGATTGTACGTAATGAATTTATTAAAACATCCCCAAAAACGTTTTTTATATAGAGAGATGTATCTACGTGTTATTTTTCTGAATATTAATAATAAGTACAAGCTTTTATTGTTAGAAATACTTAATGACATGCGTACTTATATTCCTTCATCATGGTAATGCAAATCAGAAAGATTTATAAGCATGACGGAGTTAAAAGTAAAGATTCTTATAATTATTTAATATAAATATTAAATGTTTATATTCTTTATTAAAAAAATTTCAAATTTTAAAAAAAATATTTATAATTTTTTTAATAATTCAAAATTAATTTTTAAGATAAAGTTTATAATTATCAATGAATTTTCTGTTGCTTTTTTCCGATGATTGATAATTAAGTTTTCGCGAAAAAAGTTTGTGACGATTTATTTCTTCTCAATTTTCCAATGATAACGTTATTCACTCTTTACTTATTGTGACCCTACAAATAATCCGAATATCAAATTTTAACAGTGAATAAAAATTATTTTAGGAAGCATTTAATTTTAATTCTCACCATTAAGCCACTGATACTTTTTGACATTTTTCAAAATTATCTTAATGTAACAATCCACAAAAAAACTTAACAAGTTTGTATCAAAATTGAAATAAAAACTAAATCTCTGTTTGTAAAAGCTAAAATTTATTTCTTCACAAGCGAAATATGAATCGCAAGATATATGTTTCGCGAAAAAGCTTAACTTTCAGAAAAATGGTGGAAGGAAAAAAAACACAGAAATAAATTAACTGACTAAAATAATACCACGGAGAGGATTATTAAAGGTCCACTTTGTCGTTTCTTCTCCCCCTTACATTTTTAGCTCTGGTTTTATACAAAATAAACAAATTTAAAAACTGAATATTTTAAAAAGAAGTCCAAGTGTTACAAAATAAATCTTTAGGTTAATAATTTATCCAGTCAACTATCTTTGTCGAGTGTTATTCCTCCAGTGAAAGCGTTTGAAAATAATCCAAACGTGGTTGAAAATTAAAAAAAAAAAAAAGAGACTCTTTGGGGAGGGGAGGGAGAATAA
Source organism: Trichonephila clavipes (assembly GCA_019973935.1). Taxonomy (NCBI): domain Eukaryota; kingdom Metazoa; phylum Arthropoda; class Arachnida; order Araneae; family Nephilidae; genus Trichonephila; species Trichonephila clavipes. The sequence goes on along the minus strand of BMAU01021220.1, from coordinate 787,362 downwards.
TATTGAAATCTGCTTTACATTAGATAAGCTAAAAGCAACAAGAAATTTCGTTCTTTGTGCGCAGATTTTTTTAAAAAATTAATAACGCCTTTCGAATATCTTTAGTAAAAGCATTCTAAAGAGGTATAAAAGATGCAAAAATAGGTAATCCTATTTATATATGGTACATTACTGCAGCCTTTAAGCCATGCCATGATAGGATTGTAAAAAGATTTCGAGAAATTTAGAATCCTCTTTTGCGTAGCGTTATTCTTTTTCTTTTTTCCAATGTTTCTAAGACAGTAATTTGTTTGAAATAATTCTTTACAAGCATAATTTAATTTAAGAAGAAAGAAATATATTTGCTTTAAAAAAAGAAAAGAAAGCAAATAATTTCCATTTCTCTTCTCTGCTATAGTGAAACTTGGCTTTAACGATTATTAACGAATGGAGAGAAACAAGCAGAGAATTAAAAATATTTTTAAAAAAACTCCTTAAAATCGTCTGCGCCTGTTTGAAATCATATCATTTAAAAACAGCTGTGGAGAATAATAAATAATTATTTTCCAGTATTATTTACATTTGTTATTAAAAACTGAAATATTCCCTAATATTTTCCTTTGAAAGATATGACAAAAATAAGGCAAAACTATTATTTAAATCTAATCAAAAACTGTTCTTATTTCTAAAAGAGAATTTTTTTAATCCTACGATTTTTATAAATAACTTCTAAATAAGCACTGAATTATGCTTTCAAGTATTATTTTTGCATGTAGAAATAAATTCAAATTTAACAGTTATTTTCGAGTCAGGAATATGATTATTCAATTATTAAAGCGATATATAATCATTCGAAGTTCTAAAACAGTTTTCTTAGTAATTCGGTATGAAAGCCACAGTGTAAATAAATTTATTCTCTAGTAAATTGTGAATTATAAATTTTATTTACTAAGGAACTGATCACGGAAGTTAAACTGCATAGATCCAAAATGAAAATGAATGATTCGCATAGATTATTATATTTGTTGCAATTTCTACAGTACTGTTTGTGACTATAGTTAAAATGCACTTAAATTGAAGATATTCTTATTCTATAAAAATATTAGTAATTTTATTCATCTTGAATAACTTCTTACTGGACAGTTGTAGGACTTGATTCATAAATATAAAAATGATAAAAATAAGGTAAAAACATGGAAAATTTTCTAGAAAAAACAACAAAGATTTTTTTTTTACTTGACTACGTTTGTAATCGTAATTGTCAAAAACGATATAAGTGAATCTTTTTTTCATAATTAGCGTTAATTGAATTAGAATATATGCATAAAATTGTTTTAAGAATATTATTACAATAAATAAAATTTAAAATGCAATTTTTTGACAAAAAATAAAGAAACAAAGTTATATCTTCAAAACATTCTCCTTTTATGAAAAATGCTTTTGTAATAATATTTTGCCTACATATAGTTAAGACTTCGGTGCAAAGGTGAAAATAGGATTTTTGAAAATATATGATTCTGAAGTGAATTTATTCATATTTTAACATATTTGTGTGAGTAGAGAAATTTTAGCAAAAAACAACAGTTGATAATTCACTTCATCATAACTCTGAAAATAATATGATTTTTTTCAAAAATCTAGTTCAGGTTCCTTATAGGTCCTAGCTATGTATAGGCAAAATATTTTTATTATAGAAGCATTTTTTATAAAAGGAAAATGTTTCAAAAATATGTCATTCTTTTTTTTTCTACCAAAAAACTGCATTAAAATTTTTTTTCCAGTAGCAATATTCTTTAAAAAAACTTCATGTGTATTTTCTTATCCAATTTACACTAAATATCCAAAAAAATTATTCACACATACTCTTTTTTAAAATCTTCGTTCCAAACGTAATGGGTCACCTGAACGAAAAAATAATATATTCTATGAAAAATATCCAAGAAACACACACAATTCAAATTCTTTTTTAGAGATTCTGAGTTTTTTCTTGTAATTTTTTTCCATCAAAATACAAAGCAAAAGAAAAATTAAGTTTTTGGAACTTTATTTTTTGTTATGTAATTTCCCCCAATATAATGCAAAACATATGGCGCGCACAAGTAATTTACCTTTTTCAGGTCCCTTTTCAAAATTCCAGGTGGATGCTTCTAAGCATTAAAGCGGTAAGCCGCAATTATGTTTTTGCCCCCGTTATCCAATTAAAAATCATCAGAGGTAAGTTATAATCACTACTTAGAAAACGCCAGGTGGTTACTGAAATTGATGGAAAAGACTGCACATTTTTAAGTTATTCTAGCGAAATTTTATTATGTTTTATTCAAGTAGTCATGGGTCCCAAAAAAGATTAAATTTACCAAAAATATGATTTTTCTATTGGAAAAAAAATTATTATTATTTTATCATTACCACAGCGTTTCTCAAACTGTGTAGCGCGCCCCCTAGGGAGGGACATGATAACTCTACGAGGGGGACGCAAACATATTGAAAAGTTGAAAATAAAATATTATTTTAAAAGATTATTAATTTTCTGAAAGTAAACAAAATAAATACATTCTGACACAGTAAAAAATAAACTACGCATTTACACCTATATAATACACTTATAAATGTATCAGTACTTACTGCACAATGTATTTTATAATTAATTTAACAATACGAAGTTAAGAACAACATTAATAATTACCAATGGCCCCATGGGCTTGTCATACAAAAAATTATATACAAAATTAAACACTTATCTGGAAAATGTTTAACTCTTATCTTGATAATTAATCCAGTGCTTCTCGAACTGGGAGGGGGGCGTGATAACTCTACAAGGGGGGCGCGAGCATATTGAAAAGTCGAAAACAAAATATTATTTTTAAAAAATTATTAATTCACTGAAAGTAAACAAAATACACATTCTGACAAAATAAAAATTAAAATGAACATTTACACTGATGTAATATACTTGTAAAGGGTGTTTTTTTAGAGGTATAGAACTTTAAATTGCAATAAAACAACGATGTATTATTCGATTGACATGAATTTTTTTTTATTCGAAAGATAATCTTGTGGCATTACATTTTAAATAGATTTCTGGCATAGGACTGCCACGGCTGGCTCGGATGTGGTCCAATCTGGACGTCCAATTTTCGATGACTTTTTCCAACATTTGTGGCCGTATATCGGCAATAACACGGCGAATGTTGTCTTCCAAATGGTCAAGCGTTTGTGGCTTATCTGCATAGACCAATGACTTTACATAGCCCCACAAAAAATAGTCTAGCGGTGTTAAATCACAAGATCTTGGAGGCCAATTCACAGGTCAAAACGTGAAATTAGGCGGTCACCCAACGTGTCTTTCAATAAATCGATTGTGGCACGAGCTGTGTGACATGTTGCGCCGTCTTGTTGGAACCACAGCTCCTGAACATCATGATTGTTCAATTCAGGAATGTAAAAGTTAGTAATCATGGCTCTATACCGATCACCATTGACTGTAACGTTGTGGCCTTCATCGTTTTTGAAGAAGGATTCCACTAGCCCATAAAGCGCTCCAAACAGTCAGTTTTCTGGATGTAACGGTGTTTCGACATGCACTTGGGGATTAGCTTGCGTCAGTTTGTTTGACGTAGCCATTCAACCAGAAGTGCGCTTCATCGCTAAACAAAATTCGCTTATGAAAATCGGGAACAACGGCAATCTCGTTTTGGGCCCATTCGACGAATCTACGCCTTGCTTGATGATCGTTTTGATGAATTGCCAAACCAAACTGAGAATAAATCACTTGACAGCTGTTAAATCGGTCGCCATCTTGGAAAGTAATGCCAACTTAAACTTCTATACCTGGAAAAATAAACACTTTTAAATGTATCATTACAGCACAACGTATTTTAGAAATAATTTAACAATACCAAGTTAAGAATAAATTTAATAATTACCAATGATTCTCCATGGGCTTGTCACATATAAAATTAACACTCATCTTGATAATTTGTACGGTTTATAAATAATCCTTTCACTGCCGATTAAAAGTTGCGCGATTAACTCCCCAATGCCTCCGTTTTCCACGTTGGGGGGGAAGGGTAAGAAAAGAAATAAATAAGTAAATCCTTCGCAAACACACACTGTCAAGGTCCGAAAATTGCATTCCAAAGCCTTCGGAATAATTTTATGGATAGCAGTACTCAGAAAAGATCGTACTCCGGAAAGACGTATATATACGTCCGGGGCATTTAATGCACGGGTTGAGAGAGACGCATATCTATTCACCGGTGGCACTTAAGAGGTTTAAATTGTATTGTAGCTATAGCGTCAAAGTTTAGTATTATGTATAGAATTCATTGTTATTTGTGTAGGGGAAGGGGCGTGTGGAAAATTATGATTGAATATTGGGTCGTCAATATTGAAAGTTGAGAAACACTGAATTAATTCCTTAACTGTGTCGATTACAAGTTACGCGATTCACTTCCCAATGCCACCGATAAAGGAATAAATACGCAAATACTCTGGAATAAGTAAATCCTTCGCAAACACTGTTAAGGTCCTTTTATTTCATTCCAAAGCCTTCGGAATAATTTTGTGGATCAGCACTGAAAAGATCGTGTTTTGGAAAGACGAATATATACGTTCGGGACAATTAACACTTTGGCTTAGCAAGGCGTTTATATACGCCGATGGCACTTAAAAGGTTAAAATCTTATATTGTAGCTTTAGCGTCAAAGTATAGTATTATTGAATTAAATACATTGTTATGGTTTGGAGGAGGCGCGATGAAAATTATGGTTGAATATATATATATATATATATATATATATATATATATATATATATATATATATATATATATATATATTGGGTCACAAACATTGAAACTTTGAGAAGTGCTGCATTAGCATCCAGAATTATTCAAATTGGACATATTTTCTGATATCTAATATATGTACATGTATGTTGGGGACGATATTTTTCAATAATTCGTTATTTTCATTGCATTCATTGATACTTAAATATTATAGCGTCATTTAATTTCGCCAAATCAAAAAATGCTGCCAAGTGCTCTTATCATTGCTATCATTGCTATTACGATATTTTTCAATGATTCGTTATTTTCATTCCATTCATTGATACTTACATATTATAGAGTCAATCAATTTCGCCAAATCAAAAAATGTTGCCTAGTGCTCTTATCATTGCTATTATTATTGCTTTCGAACATGTGTGAGAATGGTTACCACTATTGGCTGAATATTCGGTATTTAGCGACGTCTTTGAATTTGGCAAAGCTGGTAGACGCGATCTAATATATGTATATAAGCATTCATTTTATTAAAATTAATTTTGTTTTGTGTCCTTAATCCTTTGAACAAAAATTATAGAATAACATTTTAGCGAAGATACGCTTTTTTACATTTTTTGTTGTTGTTGTTTTTCCTTTGCATCTCAATTTGCATATTTTTTCTGAAACAATAATATCCATCAAGCTCTTCTTGATAATTAAGCACTTTTCCTCTTAAAAGCTTTTTTAACAGGCTCTTCATTATCCTCTCGATCACTGTCATAAGTGTTTTTTCACTTCACTTTAATAATACTCTACGGGATGTCATACTCATGTCAAGAATCAGAAGTCTTACAAATTCCTTTATCAATATTTAGATAATTACAGAATTTCCAGAGAAGGGAAAGGTATAAAATTTCAGCATATTTTTTTTCTGGTGACGTTTTAGATCTCGCTGAAGACATTTACTGCAATAGATGAAAATATGACTTCTTAAAATTTCTCAAGAAGGGTTGGTTATCCCTTTTGTTATAAAAATCAAAATAAAGTCTTTGATATAGAATCAAAATTAATATCGTAATCTGCAAACAAAAATCAAGCGTAAATAAAATATTTTGGAAAAATTTTCTGTTTTCTCTTTCTTTAGCAAACGATATATTCATTCAGTTTTATTAAAATTTATTTCTCATTTTAATACTATGAATTCATATGTAAAATAGTTTATTGCTAAAGAAAAAATTTATTTCATTAAATAGACAATATAAAGCTATAAAAATTAGTTTTGACAGAACACGAAATTTTTTATATACTCAAAGTTAATTTCTAGACTACTGATTTTTCATTAAAATTTGTTTTGGAAATTTTTTTAAAAAATCATCTTAGAGTCTAGTGAGATCAATGGTTAAAAAGATCATAATTGTTTCAACAAATTGCAGGAGTAAATTTTAAAAATCCATTATATTAGACATTTTTATTTGTTTACTTTTGCAAAATTGTACATGAATTATGTTTTATCAGAATATCTAAGGATATATTACTCATAAATACACCAGCATATAATGAATTATAAGGTTAAAATTTATAAACCCTTCATCTTCAAATATTTATGAAGACATATTTTTCACATTTTTTTTTTTTTTTTGTTTTACGCCTATTTCTTTAATTTTCGTTTATGCACATAAAAGTTTTCGAAATAATTTAAAATTTCAAACTGAAACATAAAAACTTTCTAATCAAATGTTTTCCTTTAGTTTTTTCCACCCTTCAAGAAAAGTTTTTACTTTGTATTGATTTTCAATAAGGTATGTAAATTATTATTACTTCAAAGGTATTAAATAAAAACATGTACACCTTAAAATGCAACGGTTATTTTTTTAATGTTAATCACATCTGATTTTGTGAACATAAGCACTTATTATATAATTTAATTTAAATTTCTTACTTTTTTTTCTTTACAAAACGTAATTACACAAAATTACGTATGTGTGACAAGTATCCTTTCAAAATATTATTAGTGATCAGAACTTAAAAAATACATATGAGAATTAAAAGTGACGGCATTTAATTCAAGAGACTCAATCAATGAAAAAGCTATTTGGAATTCATACGAATACTTACAATTAATAAAAAAATTATAATTGTCATACTTTTGTTTGTAACTGCAAAAGTGATTTCAATTAATTTTTGAAACATCATTTTCGAGGTAATTGAATGCATTTCTTTCTCTCTCTCTCTCTCACACACACACACACTGTGATTTCAAAAAAGGGTATACCGTAAAATACGGCGTATAATGCGCGCTAGTAACACAAAAAATTAGGTCGAAATTTTACGTTGAGCGTTATACGGCGGGTATAAAAATGAGAGCTTTAAAATTAAAAAAGATACACAATACAAAAAAATTAGACTTCGACATAGATCGAAACACTGTTTATTTAAAAGAAATGACTTTCCTTATGGGTTGTAATTCTAGTAGTACACTATTTTTTTCCTAGAGTTTGAAATAATACCTCGAATAAATGACTTGAAAACATAAGAGCATTGCGCACGTACATTTCAGGTTTCTTCGTAAAAAAGAGAATGGTTGTTATACGGCGAATATACATAAACAATAAAAAAAATTGCAGTTTGAAAGAATAGATGTGGGTTATACGCCGAATTTTACGGCAAATAATTTTTTGATATTTAGTGTCAGTTGAATAGGAATATGCATACAAAATTGTTTTTAAAAATATTATTGTAAGGAAAAATTATCTAAAAGGAACTTTTCTCGCAAAAAATGAAGAACGAATAACATATTTTCAAAACATTCTCCTTTTATCAAAAGTTTCTAGTATAGCTAGGAATCTTCTCTATAAAGCCTGGAGTAGAAATTTCGAAAAATTCACATTATTTACAGAGTCTCTATCAATCCTAATAATAACCAGTACTTTTTGTTTAAATTTCTCTACTCTGATGTATTAAAATTCATATATATATATATATATATATATATATATATATATATATATATATATATATATATATATATATAAAAATCCACTTTTAAATTACATATTTCAAAAATCCTTATTCCAGCATTGTAGAGGTCTTAGCTATATATAGGCCAAATATTATTATAATAGAAGCATTTTTTGCGAAAGAAAAACTTTTTGTAAATACGAAGTATTTCTTTTATCTTTTTTGCCAAAAAATTATACAGTAATATATCAACTTGCGCTACCCCGACTTACGCGAATCCGGAATTACGTGATGTTCAAATCTCGTCGATTCGTCTTTTGTTTGAGGGGGAAAACATTAAAATCGGTGGAAATTGGTAATGTAATTAAAAAATCTGCAAATCTTGCCAGGCAAATAAATTTAAGATATCCGACTACGTTCGGAACCGTGATTTTAAAAAAGCGCTTAAATGGATAATTTTCATGATATTTAGTGTCACTTAGATTAGAATACATGTATAAAATTGTCTTAATGACATTTTCACACAAAAAAAATTATTTAAATACTATCTTTCGGCAAAAAATTAGCTTAGAATAACCTTTTTCAAAATGTTCTCCTTTTGTGAAAGATGCTTCTGTTATAATAATATTTTTCCTGCATATAGCTAAGAGCTCTGTACAGAGGCTCAACTACGGTTTTTGAAAAATTCACATTATTTTCAGAGTTACAACCCATTGAAATAATTATCGGCGTTTTTTTTATTAGAGTTTCTTCCCTCTGTTGTAGTAAAAATGGATAAATCCACTGCTAAATTATATATTTCAAAAATTCTAGTTGAGCCTCTGTAGAGAGGTCTGAGCTATAAACAGGCAAAATATTATTATAATAGAAGCATTTTTCACAAAAGGAGAATATTTTGAAAATGGGTCATTCTATGTTCATTTTTTGTCAAAATCTTGTACTTAAATAATTTTTTATTGTAATACTATTCTTAAAATAATTTTATGTACATTTTCTAATCTAAGTGACACTAAATATCATAAATATTATCCATTTATACGCTTTTGCAAAATAACGTTTTCGAACGTAGCCGGATACCTTAAAATTGAATAGTGATGGCATTCAAGAACTGCTGGATTCCCTACAATCCGGAACTTAAATGGATGAGCTCATAGAAATGCAAAAGCAAGGACAAGATATTGAAGAACTTGAATCTTTCGATCCTGTTCAATCAGAAGATCGAATGACGGTTGGGAAATTGACAAGAAGGAATTTGGACAAATGGTTACAAATTTCAGAAAATATAAACTCCAACAAAGAGCGTATCATATTTCAACAACACAAGGAATAAAAAAATTATTAGTAAGCTACGTAGCAGATTTACGAAAGAAAAAAAAAAGTTCAAGCCGGCATACTACTTTGTTGGATTTTATGAAACCTTTTCTACACATCAAAATAACTTCGGTTATTGATTTTGAATTTGTGTGTGTTATTTAAGATTTTATTTAACATTATTTTTCCGAATTATTTTTATCTTTCGTTTCCGCCCCCAAATAAATATAATTCATTTGCAGAACCATACTCCGATTTACGCGAATTCGACTTACGCAATTATCACTCAGAGCCACCAATCGCATAAGTCAGGGATATTACTGTATTTTTGAGCCGTTGGTAGTCTAGTGGTTAAAGCATTGGACTCCAGGCCGGATAGCCTGGGTTCGATGCCCGTGCCACCAAATACCCTCCGAGTGCACATGGAGTACGTGCTCGTTAAATCAGTGGACACGAAAGTCTTGTGGGCTGAATCCCGAGTGCAGGGGACTGAAGAATATTTCCCTCCCCTTCGGTTCCCTGCCAAAATTGTGGAGGTGGGGATAGGTGGTGTCGCCATCCATCGTCCTTCCGGGAAATTTCGCCGAGCTAATTCGTACTGTCATCTGTATGATGCGTAAGGCCCAGGCCAACGACAGGCGTTCTTCTGTCGTACAACAACAACTGTATTTAAATACAGTTTATTTTATACTAATAATATTATTAAAAAAATTTAAAGATGTACTCTATAATTCAACTCTGACACTAAATATTAATATATATATATATATATATATATATATATATATATATATATATATATATATATATATATATATATACATATTCACACACACACATTGTGTGATACGCTTTTGCAAAATTATAGTTCCGAAAATAGTCAGATCTTAAGCACACGAAGGGTTAAAAGATATACATCTAAAACAAATTAGAGAAAATAAACTATTTTAAACTTAGAGGTAATATGTTCTTTAATACAGCGACAACTACTTTCATTTTGAAGTTTAAGATTAACTTATGGAGTTTTCAAAAACTCCTGAATCCCAACCTTATGCCCATATAAATAACTTTCCATTACTATCAAATTTCAATTTAATTCTTTCATATAAACAGTCTAAAACAGCTACTTACCACGGTTCATTTTCAAAATGATCCGTAGCTCATTTTCAAAATAATCCGTAGTTCATTTTCAAAATAATCCGTAGTTCATTTTCAAAATGAACCATACGTAAGACAATCAAGTACCAAATTTCCTAAATCAATTTCACTCTCTTCTAAAGATTGGTGATTTTTAAAAAATATATACATAAAAAAAGAAAAAGATGCATAATAAAAAGAAAATAACTCGCCAAAATCACCACATAAAGATATTAAAAAGCTCTTATAACAGCCAATTTCCCGAATACCAATTACTCATTAGCCGTCCAGGTATTATAACACAAAAAGTAAACCAAGAAAGCAATGGAGAGGGGAAGAAAAAAATCGAATTGATTGTGGAACACCGATCCAGTATGGCCGCCGTCTAACGGTTCCAGTGCTGCCATTTCGCGAAGCACAATTCCGCGTTGCCTAATTACGGCATGTTCATTAGCGAAGTTTCGCATGCGAAGAGCACTAATTATGGCCGAAACAAACTCCGAGCAGCGTAAAAATTACGGTCGGTCGTATTTTAAAAATAATGACTTTTAAGCGGGGAATAATATTTCGATGGAAAACGTGCGGTTTTCTTTGCTGTTTTATTTTGTCGCTGGTAATTATTATTATTGAGCATACCGCAGTGACGCTTCTGTTTCGCTTTCTATATCCATGGGTAACTTAAAAGGTTAGTTAAACGCCGGGAATGCTACAGATTGCTTCTGCAACCATAAACATGGCTTTGGGAGTAGTTTTCTTTTGTTTCTTCTTTTTTTTCTCTTTGTTCTTAGCATGAGAACGGAGTTTTGGGAGCGTTATTATTAGGAAATATCATTAATAACGATGATATTTTCCTGGAAGCAAATGCAATTATTCACAGATGCGTAATGTGGAATAACGTTAAGGTAACACGAGAATGAAAGATGGATGATTTTATCAGAGACGAAAAATTATGCTTCCTTATGGAAATAAAGTAAGAAACTGTTCGAATAACATAATTTTACTAAGTAATTGCTTAAGACGGTCGTTCTTTGTTTTAGGCAGGTTTTATTCAAATTAAATGGAATATTTTGATTCATTTGTTATATTCTCTTTGTTGTACTTAATGTCTGTACATTTTTCGTACTTCTTTAATTAATCAGATTTTGGAGTTTTAATCTTTAATTATTGCAATCTTGGTGCTTTTAGACTGCCGACAGAGGAACAGCTGCATAACAAAGGCTTTTTTTCTTCAAAGAAAACCTTTTGGGCGTACTTTTTGTAACTTATCATATTACCTTTGTAATGGATCTGTTCATCTGTTCGCGAGCCTCCTACTAATCCTCTTAGGAAATTTACTTCTTTTAAATATAGTTTTATTGAAAACTTTCTCTCGAAGAAGATGCGGTTTATGTAAAATAAGACTTATATCTAAGCATTAACTTTTAGGTTCGAAGGAGATAGAGAAGTTTGGAGCTAGATGATAGAAGTTAGCGATTAACGTAAAGTAGTAGAAAGCTATTCGATAGTGACTAGTGATTAACTGCTTAATATTTAAAATTGATAATTGATGATTTGATTAATTAGATGTATTTAAATTGGAGTAGTGCGGCTTGAAGTACAATAGATTAGAAGGAAATCACGATTATTTGGGACGTGAATTGCCAAGTCGTTCCAAGAGTAGGTGATTCAATTCATAATTAAATATTAATTATCTCGTCTACCTTGCTTTTCCTCCAATACTTAATTTTAGGTGCATTTCATAGCCTGGGTTGATGAGACTTGTTAAGCTGTTGAAACTTAATGCAAGATTAATAAATTATATTGTTTTAATTATGGCAAATCTTCATTCTAACTCTCGAACACTGATGGATGTGAGGGGGCATCCATCACACCTTTTTTGTCAAAATGGTTAGTTAAATTAGTGATATACTTTTTTTACTCGAATCTAAGCCACCTTCGATTCTAAGTCGCTCCCCCCAATTATCTACACGTTTTTGAGCAAAAACAAAAAAATGTGTAAAAGGTTCATCAATATCAGATGCTTCAGATTTTTTTAAAAATTAATGAGAAATAATAAAAAGTTAATAATTTATTATTTTACCAGCATGCAAAACTTTCAAATGCATACATGGACTTAAAATTACTCTAACCGTCAGTATCATGTTTTGAAAGTGATTCGTCACTCCCAATGTCACAAAGGACTTCGGAATTAGAGCCGGCGTCGCCATGTTTCCACACTGTGTCATTTTCCGTGCCATCCAATGCATTTGTAACGCAATATATTTTTTTAAAGGAATGCATTATAGAAGAATGTAAAATAATTATTCAGGACTGTTGAACATTTATTAGGTGTACAACTTTGCTTCCGCCGTTTTTTTCAAAATTCGAGGCTTTATTGTAAAAAACTGATTATACGTTTATGATTCAATAATTGCGTTCGATAACGATTGTCTGTGATTGTTTCAGTCGGTTTTAACAACTCATAATACACTATACGCCGAGCTGGTACCACCAAATGCCATGCTGGTACCATCAAATGCCATGCTGGTCTTCGACGTCAAAATCACCGTTCTTGAAGCGTTGAAACCACTCTCGGCACGTTCTTTCACTAATAGCGGCCTCACCATAGGTATTTAAGAGCATTCGATGAGCCTCAGCCGCAGATTTCTTCATATTAAAGCAGAAAATTAAAACCTCCCGCAAATGACGAAAATCTGGCTCGTAAGCTGACATGTTTAATCGAGAATAACTTTATGATGCAGACACAAATCGACTAATATTTCGATGGTGTTATGTTTACAAATACCTAAGCTTATTGTATGACATCTACGATCTATTTATTTCGACTACCACTTACCGCTACAGCCATCTATTGCAAAACGGTGGAAGCAAAGTTGTACACCTAATGTAAGCAAAAATTATATGATTTCGCTTACGCCATCGATGTATATTTGTTTCATCCGTGTCAAATTTTCAGTGGCTGCTTCTCTTTTTCCATTTTGTTCTGCCGTTAAAATTTCCTTCCTTTTCGCACTTGCGTCATAATGAAGCTTGCTGCTATTACCGATATCTTTGCTGTTTAGGTGATTAAAAGATAGCGTAAATAACAAAATCTTCTTAATACCAGCAGACAACGATATTTAGGATAGACTGAATACTGGAGATAAACTGCCGAATGGGATAAGTCATCGATGCAAATGGCCAGAATGAACGGTTACATGTTTCCTTTTAAAAAGTTGTGGAAATTCAATTTCCCCCGTACAATAACTGTTTTGTCTTATATTCTAAGCCGCATTCGATTTTCAGTAGCATCAACAATGGAAAATAGTGCGGCTTAGATTAGAGTAAATACAGTATTTCTGGCACCTAAAATGTTTAGTTATTATATAAGGTATTCTACTACGTTCGGAACCGTGATTTTGCAAAAGCGCATAAATTGATAATTTTCATGATATTTAGCGTCACTTAGATTAGAATATATGCATAAAATTGTTTTAAGGACATTTTGACAAAAAAAATTTATTTAAATATAATATTTTGGCAAAAAATTAACTTAGAATAATCTTTTTTCCAAACGTTCTCCTTTTGTGAAAAATGCTTCTATTAGAATAATATTTTGCCTGTATATAGCTCAGACCTCTGTACAAAGGCTCAACTAGAATTTTTGAAATATATAACTTAGAAGTGGGGTTATTCATATTTTACGACAACAGAGGGGAGCAATTTTAAGAAAAATACGACAATAATTATTTCAGTTGGTGGTAACTCTGAAAATAATGTGAATTTTTCAAAATTTCTAGTTGAGCCTCTGTAGAGAGTTCTGAGCTATAAACAGGCAAAATATTATTATAATAGAACCATTTTTCACAAAATGAGAACATTTGGAAAAAAGATTATTCTAAGTTAATTTTTTGCCAAAATATTATATTTAAATAATTCTTTTTTGTCAAAATGTCCTTAAATCAATTTTACGCATGTATTCTAATCTGAGTGACACTAAATATCATAAAAATTGTCCATTTATGCACTTTTTTAAAAACACGTTTCCGAACGTAGTCGGAAACCTTAAGTATCTGATTTTAATGATGTTAAGCAAAAAAAAAAAGTAATTATTTTATTGCTTCTTATATGCGCAACATAAGGTTCATTGGATAGTTGGTATTAGGTTAATGTACATCACAAGTCAAATTTTCTTTTCTTGTAGTTTGTCTCCATATTTTCGTTATGTTTTTATTATAACACCCTTTTCATAAGCCTCACTTCTATGTAACGAAACCTTGAACTCAACTTTTACCCACTTTAAAAGGTCAGATTAATTGGAAATTTTGCTCACCTGTCCAGGACAGTTGACAATACAATAATTTAATAATTTTGCCCCATTGTCCTGATCAGGATCATCAAGATTAACCATTTCCCATTTTCAGATCCCATTTCCTGATTTGGCGACTAAAAGATAAAGTTACAACTTAGTTCGATTAACTATGAAAGGGTGTTTTTAGTTTTTTGAAACTATAATTTATTTTTGGCATAAACTCGTTCATATCCCTATAGGACCCATTTGCAGAGTCACATTTTAACTAAGATTCCCTCAAAAAGGTTGCATTTTGTTCTCTGCTTAGAATTTCGTAAGTATTAAATAACCAAGCAATTAAGATTCAAGTTTTTCGTTAATTTTAAAAGATTAAAATTTTCTTAAGGTATGATATGATATATGTCTACTTATTTTTTAAAACTAATATTTTGATACTTTTATAATTATATTTTATCAAAAACAATAATTAAAAATTATTTAAGAATTTGAATACCATATCTAATGCCATTATACTGTTGAAATTCTGTAATCAATAATTTAAAAGTGATTTATTTTTAATCACAGTTTGTACCCTTTTTTATCTGTGCAGAATAAATGTTTATTTCTACAAAATAATTATTTCTGTTTTTTTTTATTTAATTTCACAGGTTCTAAAAGCGATAGCTATTAGCCCATTAAGAAAACAGTATTTCAGCCTCTTTTTTAATTTTTTTAAAAAAAATTATGTACAAATATTTAAAATAAATTCATTGTTTTCTAAATTGAACAATGAGAAATAGCATTCAATTAATT
Source organism: Trichonephila clavipes (assembly GCA_019973935.1). Taxonomy (NCBI): domain Eukaryota; kingdom Metazoa; phylum Arthropoda; class Arachnida; order Araneae; family Nephilidae; genus Trichonephila; species Trichonephila clavipes. The sequence continues at coordinate 772,132 of BMAU01021220.1, read as the reverse complement.
TTGTTGTCAGAAACAATTTTAAAAATTAAAGAGATGCATTCGTGTCTAAAAAAACACGTCCAAACTTTTTTTTTATTGAAACGAAACTCAAAACATTCAAACTTTCAAACATTCTCCCCTCTTTTTTCCCTAAAAACTAATTTCACAACTTCATAAGCTATTAAAAGCATTAGCAAGTTTACCACCAGGGAATACACACTAATATACATTCTCTTCGAACGGCTTACTGCAAAACATACTTTTCCCTCCGGTATCAAATTGCCTGGGCTAAGTATTATATACTTAAAAACGTGCATAATGCCATTAAAGATGTCAACGCTTTGCTGTGACTTGGGTTTTAACCTATACTATCATTAAAAGAAGTCCAACTGCGGAGATAAAAAGGGGAAAAAATGGTAGGAGGGGAAAAAGTAATTCCAGATCAGTGATTAGAACTGTAGTGTTCATTTTATTAACCTTCTGAAATGCAGTTGATGGGCTGTGGAGAAAAAGAAGAGGCAGGGTTGCCAAATTGGCGAGTTTTTGCGGCTTTTTGTTAATTAGGCACATTTTGATTTTCCCTTTAATAAGCAGTTTGTCATTAACTTTTGTTCTGCATTAGGCTTAAGATAATAGAAAATGGAACCATTGAAACAAATGCAAACTTGTTGACAAAATTGATATAATTCAAACCATTAAAGTGATTTGTAATTATTAATTGCAATTAATTGAAATTGCCAAAAGATTTTTTTGTCTAATATATTAAACTTACGTTGAAATATAGCTTACGGCCAACAGAAATCTCACAATTATTACAGAAATTAAATACACAATTTAAAGTGATTGAATATGTCGTAACTGTGATTTTTTTTTTTTTTTTTTTACGAAGGCGTATTAATGAACTGTTTTTCTTTTATATATTTGGTGTCACTAGAATTACAATATACACATAAAACTAAAATTTAAGAATACTATTAAAATGAAATCAAAAATTTTTAACGGCAATTTTCAAAAAAAAATAAGAAAAAAAATTACATATTTACAAAAGATTCTCCTCTTATAAGGAAATGCTTTTACAATAATATTTTGCCTATGTATAGCTAAGATTTCTCCACAGAGCTTAAACTAGAATTTTTGAAAAAATTATCTTATTTTTAGAGTAACTATCATTCGAAATAATAATAGATTTTGTTAAGAGCTCTCCACTTATATATTCTTTTATCTTAAACTATTGATAAATTCATATTGATAAATTCACTTCTAAATTAAGTATTTAAAAACTTCTATTTAAGACTCTATAGGGAAGTCATAGCTATAAATAGCTAAAGTATTATTATTATTAAAGCATTTTCTATAAAAGAAGATTGTTTTGAAAATATGTCATTTTTTCTTCATCTTTTTCGGCAAAAAAACTGAATTGAAATAACTTTGTATTTTGATAATGTTCTTCAAACAATTTTCTGTGCATATTCTAATTCAAGGGACACTAAATGTCAATAAAATTATTCATTTGTACGCTTTTGCAAAGTTACGGATAGGAATTTTGTTATCTATGATTAAACTTTACCAATGCAAAAGTCTAGAAATTTGCCATTGTATAGGAAAAAATCAGACAGCCGTAAAAATGTATTATATGAAAATATTTTATAACTGCTAAAATATCCTACCTAACGTTATAAACGCGAAAGTTTGTATGGATGTTTGTTCCTCTTTCACGCAAAATGAACTGAATGGATTTTAATGAAACTTTACAATAATATAGCTTATACATCAGAATAACACATAGGCTATAATTTATAAAGATGCCGTTTGAAGTGTCTAAAATATAAAGATAATTGTCATGTAAGTAGGAAAAAATTCTGCCATCTGCAAAAAAGCCCGCGACAGCATATATCTATCTTTTATGCATGAAGCAAAACTTTCCCTTTTGTTTTGTCTACGCCAGGCGACAGTGTGCACTCGGTTCTAATTTATTGTTTTGATCGGTGTAATCACTATTTTTTTATTTCAGAAAAATCTTACTTTTATCGCTTCTGGTATTCAAAGTAAATAAACTTTGTCCTTCACACTACATCATTTGTATAAATTTGCATAATTTGTTTGTGGTTAGTAATTATAACGGTATAATTTTAATTCAATAGACAGGTGTTGCATTTTTTAAGTATAAAAATAATAAAAACTACCGTACTGTATTTTTGGAAGTGTAGAAAAAGTACCTACGAAGAATTATGCCAAACAGAAAGTAATATTAACTTATTACACTTCCAGATATAAATATTATTTAAACTATTTTAAGCGTATAACGCGGTGGGCGCCAAATTATGAGGGAATGTGACCCAAGGTAAAAAGGGACACGCGGGGAAGGGGTTCTTTACAAAGTCCACTAGTTAATTAAACACATTTATTAGACAAAACAAACATTTACATACATAACTAGAGAACTAATAGTTAGCATAGAATTGAAAGGGATCGGAGCGCAGGCTCGTACATCCTTACAGTTCCGAAAGTTGGCCATTACTGAAGATTGTTCTGTCCGCCAGAGGGAGTGACAGTCTCTCTACTGTTAATATGGCAAGAGTCTAAACAACGGGGGGTTACAAGCGTTAATTACACAAAATTTGTAACAATGTGTTTCTTTAGTTGAGCAGAGATCAGTTTAAAAAGGTGTTTTCAAAAATCGACCCACAAGAGAGTTACGGGGAGTTAAAAATAAAAAAAAATCATTTTAATTGTCTATTAGATCTACAGACTTAAAATTTAGCGAACGTTTTCTTTCTTTCTTTTGTTCAGCTGAGATATGCAAAAAGCTTTCTTTTTTTGTTTAATTTGCAATTCACGTAAAATTAACTTATTAAAAACTTCTTTATCCTTTAATCTGTATTGTTTCATTTTTCCATTCACCTGTGCGAAGAACGGGTATACCAGCTAGTGTACTATAAACTGCTGAATATAAATAAGTCTAGATTTGTTTTAAGTTTAAATATATACATACATTTTCTGAAGAACAAAATTACCCATATTTCTCTCTCTTTCTCTCTCTCTCTCTATATATATACGATCATTATTAAATAAACCGCAGTGTATAGTCCAGAAAAAAAAATAGAGAAATTATGATGTGTGTACTTTTGTCATCTAAATCAATTTATTTGTGTTAGAGTAGCAAATAATTCGATAACAAACAGGAAATAAGAAGAATCATAATTTGTATTGATCCGATTATTAGACAAACGATCAGGAGAAATGCTACCACTTTCTTTAATAAAATTGACAATTCTGAAAATAAATCAATCCATAGCATCAGAAAATATACTCCTGTCTCTAATTTCCGCAGACCCAGATCAATCCTAATTGATCTGGCTTTTCTTTAATTCCCTCTTTTATCTATGTTGTTTATCTTTTAACTTTATTCTTAAATTCTCTCCATTTACTACTCAATGTTTGGTCGAGCTTCTCACCTAAACTTAAATGCAAAAATAGCTGACCTCTCTGATTAGCCTTTCTCAGAAGCCCAGAGGCATAACTAAGAACATTTGGGCGCCCCTGCAAAGTCAAGTTTTGGGCCCCGAAGTTGGATTTTACAAAGAAGACAGTCAGGCTTTGAGTCCCCTAGAACCCTACCCCCCAACCGTGATGCGGGGGTTGCGGGGCTGTACGTAACGCCACTGCAGAACCCTTACCTGATACAAGCTCATTTTAAATTTTTACATCTAAATATTTTCTCTTTTACATCGTTGTTATCTTTTTCGGGGCACATAGTTCTGTCGGACTCTAATCTCCTTTCCTGGAATAAAGATGACTAACGAGTTTACCAATTTGCCTATTTTAATTAAGAAATGAATATGAAAAAGTTTACATTAAAGAATTAATAAAATACATTAAAATAAAGAGAAAATTAAACAAAAATGAGAAAAGCTCAAAAATGAATGTCTGAAAAATCAGGCAGTGGGCGGAGTTAATCTGGACAATCCGGGTGCAGCAAAGAACTGAAGATCCGAAAGCGCGGGAAAATAATCATGGAAAAGGAGTTCAGATCAGAAAAGTGAGAGGGAGCGTTAGCATTGGCCGAGACGAAAGTTCGGCTAACAGGGTAAAAGTAATTCTGAGAAAGTATTTTCTCTCTTTAATTCGAACTGCTTTGCTGCAACTGGATTGGATAGGCATCGCTCCGCCCACTCCAATCACCAAAATGTTTTCTAAGCCTTTTTTTTTCATCAATTTTTACCTTTATTTTATTTTATATTAGTAAATTTATTCATACCAAAGTAATTTTTTCTTATTATTACCCTTCATTAGTTATCTTTTAAATTTTGAATATTATTTATTAAAAAGAGTAATTTGAAAGCGTTTCAATGTCCTCCAAAATGTCCTGAAAGAAGAAGAAAGTTCGGAAGAACTAAGGGCTCCAACCCCCAAACTACAACTACAACTATTAATTCATTAGAACCGAGATTCCAATTATAACACTTTAGAGGATAATCATATTCCATTTGTAACAGTATGAAATACCATAGTTGACCTCATTGGAGCCAAATGGTAGGTTTAACCACTGTCACCACACTGTCAAGCAGAGTCATTGAATCATTTTCTAATCATTGAATTCCATAAAATACCAAAGCCTTTAAAGAATGGAATTTTCAACAGAAGGTCGGATGGACTACGAGGCATCATGGCAGGTCTCATACTCAGGTATCATTCTTGTCACTTGACTGAAGGTTAAAATTATGGGGTCCGTGTCACTAGCCATCGCATAGCTACCGGACGACATTAATTTAGACCAATTAATCGCAATGTTTTAAGTATCTATATTAAAGTAATTATAGATTTGCCGAAATGATTAATGTGTTAAGGTTTTTGTAGAGTTTAAAATTGAGAACGGTATAAAATAACGATTTGTGGTAAATTGTGGTACGGAAGTTTTAGAATATAGAGAGATATTTTGAGGGGAAAACGTTCCACTAGGAGAGAATACACAAAGGAAATGAATCACGAAACAAAAAATATTATATGTCAGTAGTAAAAGATTTTAACATCTTGCCAAAAAGAAAATTGTTTTCAAGACATTGTTACGTAGAAAGAGTTATCAATGGTGCACACTGCAGGACTTACCTCCCCCTCCTCTAGACCAACAAAGTGTTAATTTTTACCATAGAGATTACACATCGGGATTTTCGCCAATGTGTTTTCAGAATGGTACCACTCTCCCATAAGAGAATCTGTGTACGCCAGTTAAAATATCAATGGTATGGTGCATGTATTAAGCGCTTAAGAGAATTATTACTACGGGTATTTGAAGTCAGTAAATTAGTTTTAACCAACGTAGAATCGGGTGTATAACGCACATATTTAACACAAAAAATGAGATCGAAATTTATGGGGGCACATTACACCGGGTATAAAAATGACAGCATTAAAAATAAAAGATGAGCATTGAAAAAATTAGACTTCTATGAATATCGAAATACTGTTTATTTAAAAGAAATGTCATTCCTTATTATGTATAGGGTGGCAGTTCTAGAAATGTTTTGTTTTTCCTAAAGACTGGAATAATACCTCGAATAAATGCTTTAAAACATAAGAGCATTGTGTATGTATATTTCAAGTTTCTTCGTTAAAAAGGGGGGTACGCGTTATACGGCAAATTTACCTAAAAATTAAAAATTTCAGCTTGGAAGTAAGTTAGGTGCGCGTTATACCACAGATTTTACGGTACTTTAAAGTAGGAATTGTGCTTTTTATATATTTTTAAGATTGTGATTGTGACGAAAAAAATTTGTGGTAATAAAAGTGAACTAAATTTGCGTAGATGAGTTTTTTTTATCATTTTTCTTTTTTTAGCTCAGTTCCCTTTTTTTTCCTCTCTCTCTCTTTCTGTCTTTCTCCTTCCTTCTCTCTCTCTTTCTTTTTTTTCTTTCATTCCAAAAAAATTTTCAATTTTAAAGCGACCCTTAGTATTTTCCCCAATCTCGCTGTATCTTCAGTGTTGCTTTTTTATGTATAAATTTTTGAGCTAATGCCAGATTTTAGGACCACCCCTCTAGTATGCATCATTGAAGATAAGTCAGTTTTATCTGGTAAGCATCGTCATTTAACAGTGGCTTACTCCCAAACTTTGGAGCTGATTGCTTAATGAATCATAAATTCTCTTATAAATTAGCTTATAGCTTTTAATATAACTCTAAGTTTAAAATTTCGTGATAAATTTTACTGATGCAACTTAGAAATGTTACAGTCAAGGGAAAAAAAGAACATAACATTAAAAGGAATTATGCTAGCACATTTTATATTTGCCAAAATACTCGATAAAAAATTATAAATTATATCATAAAGTAGCGATATAGTGTACATATATTTTCAGTTATCGATCAATTGATTTATTTTTGAATGAAAGACAAACTATACAAAACTAATCAATACTATACGATTTATAAGACTGACAAAAACGATACAGACTAATAGAAAATAAGTTGCAACAGCGGCTTTGAAAAGCATTTTAATGGGTTTATGCATTGGTAATTACGTACCGTTTACTTGAGAAATTCTTTCTCATTTATAGGAGTATGACAACGAGAAGAATTCAGTGTTTCAGGAACTTTCCAGAAAGATTATTTGGTATATACAGTCGAATTTCTAAATAACAAAGTCATTAAATACCGGAAAAAAGTTTGCTATAAGGAAAATTCGCTAAATAGAGACTCAGCTTTCGATGTACTTGTTGGTACCTTGTACACCCCGGCCATTGTCGCTTGTCGCGTCCCCTACAACTCATCACTTCCACGAGTTTCCTCATACCGAGCGGACATACTCTCCCAGTCGTTTCGTCGTAGAATGTTTCTTTACATTTAAGTGCATCTTTGTCTAATTTTACTTACTTTAAATTCATTGCTAATTTGTTATTGTTATTTACCTATGTTAATCATAATAAATATTTGTTATGGGTTAAGGTTTTCTTTCTCTCTCTAGAGTATTATCGACGTTAATTTTATTGTCGGCATCCCGCCGCATTTAGGCCTACTGCCCCCTACTTTCAATACTTTACAAACCACATAAAACAAATTTTAAATTTATAAACACTACGTATTTTAAAAGTAATTATTCACGCCTTTTTTAAAATTAATATACGTTTGTTTTATATATCTTACCTATAAAAAAAGGAAAGAAAAACTGCAAGGAAGACAAGAAAAAAGAATGTCGAAGAAAACATTGTATTTTCAATATTTTTGAGGTCATTTCCTAATTTAAAGCATACAAGTAATATTAAGCATGCATTATTTTGTAACTAGAACAGGGGGACACGGGAAAACTCCACTGAGTGTGAAATGAGATATCGAAGATGTTTCTTGTGAACTGGACAAGGGGGGTTAAAGATTGCACTTCTTGGATGAAACGTCCAGAACTCTATTGCTCTCGGTGAGTTAGAATCTAATAAAACCAGTTCAAGATTTATGAACACCATAAAATATGCTAAAGAGAGAATAACTTGAAATGTTCGGAAATATTTTTAAAATAGGGAGAACAAAAATTAATCACAAAAGAAAAAGTTCGTTATATAGAAAAGGCACTTCGCTATAGAGAGGTTATTTTACGAGGAAAATCGTGAAATGTTCAAGGTTCATGGAAAAAGTTCGCAATATAGAGGTTAGACTGTATCAACAAGTGAGAGTGAATATATATAAGATAACGTAGACAGACATAAATTCAAATTTATCATTTTTTGTCAGAATTCTATTAACAATGACTAAAAGAATACCATTTGTTACTTTTCTAGTAATAATAGATGTCATACTTTGTTTTTTAGTACATAGAAGAAACAATTACATTCTTTAATACAGCAAAAATCATTGACGAGAGCTGTTACATTTTAGACTGTGGCATCTTAAGGATTGAAATCGTAAATTTGTTACTCGCAACATTTCAATTGAGTCTTTAATATTATACAAGGTTATCACACATACGGAACAACAAAAAGGATGTTTGTTAGTTTAAAATTAATTCAAACCCTTTTCATGCGGTGTCAAACTGAAATTAAAAGCAAAAAAAAGATTTGATAGTTATTTTTTCAATTTAAAACTTTATTTCCATAAATAATTTGTCGTGCTTGTTTACAAAGTACCATGTTAAAGGCCTTTGGGAAAATCTTGAAATATAATCTCTTTTTACAGATTTGAAAGAATTATTTTTTCTACAGGGAAATTTTATCAACAAATATCTATCTTAAAAAGATTTCATAAGAAAAATTATTATTTTTTAAATAAAAAGAAATCAATATATTTTAAGCTCGAATAATGCAGAATATAGTAGATTAAATACATTCAGAGTTTTAATAAAATAATAGAATATATAATTTTATTTGTTACTTGAAATTACGTAAGCATGAAATTGGATTTGATATGAATAACTTCTTATACCCTTCATTATTAAAATTTTTTCAAGAATTAATATGATTAAAAAAGAATCGCGGCGTCTCAAAAAGCACGAAAAAAATAGAAGTAAATTAGATAGGATGTACAAAACGAAACAAATGTAGAAGTAAAGATTAAATTAATATCCGTTTCTTTTATTTCTATTCTTTGGAACAAAATCCATATATTAAACGGAAAATTAATAAATAAATACATTCTATCTAAATGAAACTTTTTCCCCTGAGGCATGAAGTAATATCTGTCTGTAATGTTAGAATGATAGTTTATTAATTATTCCTAGATATATATGTTGAAGTTACTAACTACATAAATAAAATATGAAATATAGTTTCCTTGCATCAAATCAGAAATAATATCTTTTGTCGAAAATTATGTTTTCTACAGGGGATGATATTCTATGTAAAAATTAATGTGAATTATCTTTAAGCTTAAATCTTGATATATGTTCTATATAAATAATATTCTTCATTTAAAAATCTTATTATTTGATTAAAATTTTAATTATAAATATTTGAATATTATTCATAAAACAAATAGCATTTTAGATAAAATTACATGTAAGTTATCATAACAATTTACACTTAGAAAATAATAGGGTTAGTACTTTGTAGTATTTTTACATTTTATAATTATGTTTTAACATTTTTTTTAAACTTTTCTATGTGTGACAGGGAATATTTAGAAAACATTTTTTGTTTGTCTATTTTCGTTGCTGAAAATTCATCCCTTAAAAATAATAAATCGTGTGGTTGTATTTAACTAATATTCCGATCGGGTGTTACCATTACTTCAAAGTCGAAACTTTTAAAGTGTATTAATTAAATTCTGTATATTTAAAACCTTGTTTATAGAAAGCTATGCAATTTAGAATTGGTCAAAAAAATTGCTCTCTCTCAACTTCTAAAAATCAATTGATTTATTAAATAAGTTAAATGCATAAATTTAACAACCGTATACGAAATTTAAAAATCTCGGTTAGCAATTAAAGCAGAAAATTCTGAGATTAAACGGCAACAATAAGTTTATGCATTCATCTCTCTCTCTCTCGAATTTATATTCAATGAATTTGTTCAAAAATCGTACATGTTGTAGAAATAATATTTTTAAATAAATATCATTCTTTACAAGTAGTAATTTTCTTCCCAATATATATTTTCAAAAAGAATAAATTAATGATAAAGAAACAAAAAATATAATTTTGAATCTTGCTTACTTTGTCTACAAAATGGCTGAATGTAAAATTGTGTTTCTAAATTCTTACTGTTTCTCATTTATATTATTTATAATACCATTAATTTTACAAATAAGTTATATAATAACCTTTCATAAACATACTAAATAAGATAGCTGAAAATGCTTTTATTGTTTTCATAATTACCAGGAGTAATTAATTTTAATGATGCTAATGGCAAGCGATTGTTTTTAACTTTTTATGAAAAATTTAACTTCGAATAAAAAATTTTTACATAAAAGTATATAAAAGCAATTTGAATTATTATTTTTTTATAATTTTAAATGTTTTTTTATAAAATTATTTAATGATTGAAAAATATGACAACTAAACAATCAATTAAGTTTAATCATCATGTGAAAATTGGTTGATAATCACAGTTTCATGTAATAACATTTTCATTTCTTTGTCTATAAGATTTGATTTTATGAAATAAATATTTCTTTAAAAATGTTTTTAATATTAATAAAAATAACATTATACTTTTTAGTGTTTCGTGTACAATTTATTCTCAATAATATTTTAAGATTCTGAATAATTGTTTTGTCATCAATGAATTCCTGCAACGGTCTCTATGTATAACACTACTTATTTTATTCTAAAAAACACAGTGTCACGTATCTTCATCTTTTGGCGACATTTGGCCTCTATTTTCTTCTAGCAACCATTTCTTTTCCAGAGAACCTTTCGGCGTTCCAGCTTTCTTCGGAACATCAGTATTCAAAGACGGAAATAGATATTAAAGAGCCAGTATCAGAGCTGCTAATTCCGTTTTAATGGAGTTATAAATTCTGCTTTAACGATGTTCCAAAAAGATTTGCTTATCAAGGCCCCTAAAGAAAACTTTTATTTCTCCTCGAATTTATTTTTATAAAAATGGCAACGGGGGTTGGCTTTAAATCATCTTTTCTGAAGAGATGAAAAACTTTTGGGGGTATATAAGTGCCTTTTCAAAGTCCTGAGTTGTCTCAAAGTGCTCTTAGATGCAGAAAGTTTGATCGAGATATTTTTCGTTTCCATTTGGCGATTTTTTTTCCTCCTCGCATAAAAGTATAAACGTATTTTATTTATTGATCGAATGGGCAGATGTTGACGATAAATTTTCTTTCCCAAGATGCATGATAAATACACTTTGGGGATTTCAGGATGGGTTTTGGATGCGCTTTTGAAAATGTATCAGGTTTGATTTTTATTTAGTTTTGCTTTTTCGTCGTCATTAATAGCCGCAAGAAATCTGTTGAATATTGGCGACAAAATGGAAGGGATTTTGTAAACATGTGCATTAATGTGTCTTTCAGCTCAGCAAGACTTATTTGGTTTTACTCTCTGGGATATTTAATTAAAATAAATAGTCTCCAGTAAGAAGTGTATTGGGTTGAATTACTCACATTCACTGATTTTTTTAAACACCAATTTATAAGATGAGTTAGGGGAAATTAAAACATTTTTACATATTAAAAGGAAAGTTTGTCATTGTCAATGTTAATGTTTTTATCTAATATTAATTTTAAATTCATGAACGTTATGAAAATTCTTTGAATTTTTTATTTTCCTTTTCAAATCTTAAGTAATTGGTTCATTTTACTTAGTTCAAAGCAATAAAATGCCTGTAGAAACTAAAAAAAGAACAGTTATAGATGTGGGAACCCCCCTGGGTTCCACCCTGGACACTAAGATTAATTTGAGGCAAAGAATGACTAGACGCCATTTGTACAATAATAACTTATATTTATTCACTTGGTTCAAATATCAAACTTCTAATAACAAATAGTAGGCTTTATGTCTACGTCAAAAGAAGGGATTTACCTTTAATATTATTTTATTAACTTAAATTACGAAATAGGAAATTAATCAATAACTACGCGCAATATCAATAAGGTTTACCGGAATAGGAGGTCTGAGAAATACACGCAACTTGGATTATTAGCTTTCATTAACTTAAACTAATTTTATTAAACTAACGCTTGTGGTAAGCGGTATTAAACTAGAATATATCACCTGGTAGTACTTTGATCTCTTCACAGGTATATTAACTCTTCCTAAGGTTCTTCGCTGAGTACTAACAGCAATGCTTCACTATCGTAATCCAATTGAATCCTATAAACTTTGTCACTACTGCTTCTGGCTCAATTGCCTTCTCCGCTAACTTACAACGCTCTATTTAAATACCCCCAATTTACTTTAAATATCCCGTTTTCTACTTTTAGAGTTGATTGGAAATATACGCGAATTTACAATCCCCAAAGACGCCTAAGAATATTAGTGGAAAGGTTCCGTAAAGATTCGTCACATAGAGACTGCCGATAGAAGTGAAACTTAGAACTTTTAGTATTAAAATTTGAAATTTCATAATGTTTGAATTAAAATTATCAACATCAATCTGGTTTTCACATCTATTGACACTCCAAGCAACAATTATATGCATGTTTATATGGTTTTTTTATTATTCAAATATATTACGGGCTGTACAAGATCATGACAAAATATAAATACAATTCAACTGAAATAACAATTAGTATACAATCATATTATTTATGGATAGTATTTGTATTTACTTAAATTTCAATGTACTTGATGCATCATTGTCATCATAAATTTCAACAATACTTAAGACTTTTTATACATTCAATTATTTCATTTTGCTCTAAAAAAGATACAATAGTCTTATGGTAACTAAAGTAAGAAAGGTAAATGTTTGATAGAAGTCTGTTTTACCACTGTTGTAAGAAAACGTCTAAGCCACTGTAAAATACTAATTCGGATTATGTGATGCATTGCAGAGGTTAAAAAAGTATTAGGAAATAAATAATACAAAATTTTCAAACCCCAGAATAAATACGAAGATTTAAAATAATTTTAAATAATATAAATTTTTCAAACTCCAAAAAATAAATACGAATATTTAAAATAAAATTTCCTGTTACTTATTTTTTATATTAAAAATATTGGTATATTTATTTGGTACTCACTATTGCACTGCACAATGATTCTTCAATTAAACGATTCAAATAATAATCAAACAAAACCACTATTTCAACAATGCGCAGTATATACACATTGAACTGTTCACTAAATCCGTTCAATTTCACTTATAAGATATACACAACACTATACGACAGCGGTATAGCAACAGATATACTGCTACAAGCATGTCGGTGAGGCGAACGCACGAGATCTCACCCATCAAAAATTGTCTAAGGTGCACTACACACTGCGCGTGTGCCAGTCTCGAGCATGTTGTTTGACGCGAACCCATAAGATTTTTCCCTAACAAAAAGTGCCCAAAGCGTCTAAAGAAGTTTTCGCTTCAAAAAAATTAATGCTTCTGTATGTAAAGAGTGTTTTTTTTTCAGGTATAGAAGTTTAAGTTGGCATTACTTTCCAAGATGGCGACCGAATTAACAACTGTCAAGTGATTAATTCTCAGTTTGGTTTGGCTATTCATCAAAACGATCATCAAGCAAGGCGTAGATTCGAAGAATGGACCCAAAACGAGATTGCCGTTGTTCCCGATATTCATAAGCGAATTTTGTTTAGCGATGAAGCGCACTTCTGGTTGAATGGCTACGTCAACAAACAAAACTGCCGCATTTGGAGTGGAGCTAATCCACAAGTGTATGTTGAAACACCGTTACTTCCAGAAAAACTGACTGTTTGGTGCGCTTTATGGGCTGGTGGAATCCTTCACCAAAAACGATGAAGGCCATGACGTTACAGTCAATGGTGATCGGTATAGAGCCATGATTACTAACTTTTTCATTCTTGAATTGAACAATCATGATGTTCAGGAGCTGTGGTTCCAACAAGACGGCGCAACATGTTACACAGCTCGTGCCACAATCGATTTATTAAAAGACACGTTTGGTGACCGCCTAATTTCACGTTTTGGACCCGTGAATTGGCCTCCAAGATCTTGTGATTTAACACCGCTAGACTATTTTCTGTAGAGCTACGTAAAGTCATTGGTCTATGCGGATAAGCCACAAACCCTTGACCATTTGGAAGACAACATTCGCCGTGTTATTGCCGATATACGGCCACAAATGTTGGAAAAAGTCATCGAAAATTGGACGTCCAGATTGGACTACATCCGAGCCAGCCGTGGCAGTCCTATGCCAGAAATCATATTTAAACTGTAATGCCACAAGATTATCTTTCGAATAAAGAAAAATTCATGTCAATCGAATAATACATCGTTGTTTTATTGCAATTTAAAGTTCTATACCTCTAAAAAAACACCCTTTAGTTGCATTTGTTCATCGATTTCGGAAAATATAAAGCATTGAAATACGTTTAATGCGAAAACGATGAAGATGAAATATCGGTTCACACGAGATAATACAACGGTGGAGACAAACTACTATGTATTTGCAAGCATTTTTATTTCTCTTCGCACGAAAAGATTTTCCTTCTCGGGATGAACAAAATACGGAAAACACCAACCGCGCAGGCGAGATTTAAGAGGGGTATGAAATGAAAGAGAGACCTAAATGAAATGAATGATGCAGCTCATGTTCCCACATCATCCGAAATGAAGAACATTCTGAAAAGTATGCGCAGTTATTTAGACAATCATTCTAATGGTGAAATGAATAATAAAATGAACGACATCGAGCAATTTGTTGACAATTTGATTCTGAAAAATCAATGCAAAAAATGTTTTTTCTTCAAAAACTCAATAAATGCTTTGTTTTCTAAAAAAAACTTCAAAATTGTACATCAAATTTTACTAAGCTTTAATGAATGCTTTTGTTTCTTTGATTTTTATTAAATACATGCATATATACATATTTACGTAAATAAAATGTACTCTAATAAAGATAATTTTGTCGAATATTTGTTTTTTTCCCCTTTAACACGAAAAAATATTTCAATCCCCTCAGTTTCGAGTTAAGCGATTTTCTCTGTAAAAGGTTGGTTCGTGTGAAGTTTCGGATCTTCTTTATAAGTGAACGTTTGTCCCCCTGTTTTCACTATGTTTTTCTGTTTCGCATAACCTCGTTTACAGTTACATCGTTTCTTATCAGTCACATTTCAACAAAGAGGAATTTTTCCCCAAAATGTCCCATTGTGTTTTCTAATTTGAATTTTGTAAGGATTTGAATTCAACCGATACTCTTGATGATTTTTTAAATGAGTGAAAATTTGGTAATAATGTTGCAAATTCTGCGCACAATATGAACCAAGCATTTGAAGAGAATACTGTTTATGTTCGAAAAATTTTGTTCTGGGAATTTTTCATTACAAAATGAACCGCTTGTAAGACCCAAAACATCTGCGAAAAAGGGTGCATTGAAATCATTAGTGGAAAAGAATCCAACCGTATCAATTATACTGCTAGTACATTGATGAAAGGCATGAAAAATTTAAAATTATACCCTCTACACTCGTTAATCGGCATGGCCCAATACATCTCCAAGACAACGCTGGGACGCGTACGGCATACAAAATAATTGCGAAATTAAATGAATTAAAGTATGAAATTTTGCAATACCCATCTTATTCACTGGATCTTTTGTAAACCGAATCATTTTGTAAGCATTTTGATCGGTATGAAAAAAGGTAGTCTGAAAAATTCTGTATCAAAGCTTATTGGTTTACTGATTCTAAAGATAGGAATTTAACACAAGCATTTTTGCATTAAAATCCCGAATGTTTAAAATAGTGTAAATAATTTATACCTGGATGTGTTAATACGTTTATCTTACTCTATGTTGTATGCATTTTATGTTCAATTTGTAATATTCAAAAGCAATGTCTTTCCTTACAAAATAATGACGTAAAGCCAATTTGGAATCATTTTTGTCGCCTTGGAGACTATTTTTACGACGACCATTTCTGGCGAGTTCGCAACCCTATGGATTCTTCTGGAAATTCCGGGAGAAATCTACTAATAACACGATCTATGACGCAAGCGAAACTTTCGAGAAAAATCCGCGAGGCCTATAAATAGGGTTGATTGATTTAATATTAACGTCGCACTGTTCAGCTACACGAGGGCTTTTGGCGACGGACCACGTAATTTTGAACCATGGTCAAGTGACGTGGACGACACCTGAGCTGGCACCCCCCTCTCCTAACTACCACACCACATTAACGGGAGGACGTTTCAGCTCTCGACAGATTTAACGTGCATCGCTGCCCTACACGGCGGGTCTTTAGTGGTACTGGGATCGAACTCGTGACCAGGCAAGCCACGATCCGATACCTATACCACTCGGCTACCGCGGCCACCCTATAAATAGGGAGTCACTCTCCAAAATTGTGTTATTCTTGTTTGACCATTGAAGAGTTACTCTTGTTTTGACCGGAAAGAGTCCATCAGCGATCATTTATTGCTTCGGCTGTTGTGTAGGACGTGGGAGTGCTTGTGAATAATCCTTAAACATCCTTGTATTTTGGACACTAATAGTTGTATCTGTGCGCTGTAGAAGGTGTGAAGGTCTTCTGAGATTATATAACTGCTGTATTTTAAGGATTGTTTTCCGACAATAAATTTCCATCGCTCCTGAAGAGCTGCCTTGCTCTTTGCGACTGATTTGCAAAATATCATCGAATCCCGATCTACATAACAGTATATTGAAGCAAAGTGGACATATTTTGATTAAGTTAACATCTTTTGAAAAAGAAATATGTAAAACTTTATATATTCACTTGAAAATCCCACATTTTGTACGTACCGTATTTTAAGTACTTTTTAAGGATTTGAAAACCAACAAATCATGAAATTAGTCACAATAATATAATATAAATCTACTAAAAAAATTTTAGTCATTTTTTTATCTTTTGTGGAAGAATTTTATTATATATTGTATTTAAATCATTCGACGAGAAAATTTACTACTATGTTCGTGACCTCAAAATGGCCAATAGATTAGAATTCTTAAGCTAGCAGGATTATATGACTATAATATTTTTAAGTAAGTAATACTTCACAACGTGTGATAATATTTTTAACATGCGTATACCATATTCTAAAAAAGATCAATATAAATTTAGTGGCAACCAATTATTATACCGTTCTCAAAACATATGAGTTGTTGGTTGCTAGAAATGTATTTTTTTAGAACATATACTGATAAAATCGAAATCTATGAACTTATAATAATAAAACATACTCATCCTGTGCCGATTTAAACTAATTTCGGTCCCTGGGCGCGGAAGATCTACAAGCCCTCTTGACAGTGCTGGATCGAAATTTATTACCAGAAAACCTGATTAAGTCCAGCTTATCCGAGCCCTTCCGGGCCCAGGACACCCAATGGATAGACTGGCACTGTATTCAACCTTTTTTTTTATAATTTGTTATACCACTTTGAAATGCATTTTCGCATTCTGAACTTAAACTATGGAAGTAGTAGAAAATGTAAACTCAAGAATAAATACCGAATTAAATTATTTATCATTAATAGTTTAGGCAACAGAATTCTAATATTTATATAATTTAAATTACATACTATAATAAACTATACAATCAGAATTTGAATATTTTAATATTTTTGTACATCAAAACCAATAATTAAAATTTTATCTACCGACGGTACTTATAAGTACCATTCATTCACTTTAAATTTACATAGAATAACCATTTTAATAAATATTCGGAGGATACTTAGCAGGAATATTCTTTGAAATCCACTCTTCCAAGATACATGGCAGCACGGGTTCTATGATGAGTATTTTAGCGGGGAAGGCAAATAGTTTAAAGCAGAAATTGCGTTTTCGGCGGATTGCGAAGATTATCATTTTTGTCCCGAAAAAATAGTTCATGTCAAAGTTTAAGCGTCTTATTTATTATTTTTATTTTTTTTTTTGTATGTTAATGAAGACCTTAGAAAACAATTGGACTACTTATTTTAAGATATCCGTACACCATCAAAACGTCATTTTCGTCAAATTTTTCGATTTTTTAATTTAAATGTTATTTGAAAGTATGAACTTTTTTCTTTAAAATGGTGTTTAAATTTTGTTTCTATCTTATTTAGAACTTAAGTTATGGGGATTTGAGTTTCATTCGATAGCACCTTTTTGAACCCGGAAGTACAAGTCTGCATTGCGAAGTAGAAAAAATGTTTGTTGACATTTTTATTTTTCAAAGTATCGTTTAAATATGCAATAGTAAGAAATTTAAACTTTTTAAAATATGAATTTGAGTTTTCAGAATTATCAAGAATATAATTGCCAACAGGCTTTTATTTATATTTTTATCTAGAATCTGGCAAGAAAATAGAGTGCTTTACTGTTTGTTTACATTTGCTTATGATTGCGTAGCTCTTTATAAGCTTTTTGTTTAATCCTTTTTATAGCAGAAAATTTTAATTTTTGTCATTTAAAATGGGTAATGCTAAACGTAGAGTTAGTGCAAAGAGAAAACGCCAATTTCTAGGTAATGGATCTACCATTAAACATTCAAAAAATAGCAGCGCAACATCTACCAACGCCAGTTCTTCAAAAATTAAAATACCTGCTGCCTTTGATTAAGAAATAGCAGAATATCAACGTAAACCACTTACTGGTAACAGAATAATTGATATGGAAGTCCTTTTAAATTTGTTTTTACAACTTTGCTGCCCAAGATGTTTCGAAGAAGGTATCCTGCTTTCTGAGGATTCCACATATGGTTTGTGCTCAAATTTTGTTATCAGGTGTAAACATTGTGACTTTTACTCAGGGTTTTCTAGTTCAAAGAAAACTTTAAACTGTCCTGAAGTAAATACAAGATTTGTGTATGGTATGAGACAAATTGGGAAAGGTTTTTCTGCTGGGTTTAAATTATGTGGTACATTAAATTTACCCAGGCTCAGTGATAAAACTGCGTACACTAATCATGAGAATAAACTCATGTCCGTGATTTCAGAAGTTAGTGAACTATCAATGCAAAAAGCAGCTTCTGAACTGTTAGTGCTACATCCTACTAAAATAAAATTGTTGAATGTGGCATTTCAGTTGATGGAACGTGGCAGCGTAGAGGTTACTCTTCCATGAATGGGTGTGTCGCAGCTTTGTCAGTTGACACTGGTAAAGTAGTAGACATTGAAATAATGTCGTCATATTGTCCCACCTGCAGAAAGATTTCTAAAATGCCTAGAAGCATTGAGTCGGAAACTTTTGCAGCAGATCACGTGTGCCATGGCAATTTTCAAGGTTCTGCGTTAAAAATGGAAGCTGTTGGTGCTACGAGAATCTTCCAACGTTCTATTGTCAAACGAGGCTTTAAATATGCACATTATTATGGTGATGGGGACTCTAAGGGCTTTATCAGTGTCAAAGATACTTATGGGAAGGATATCGTCACAAAATATGAATGCATTGGTCATGTTCAAAAGAGAGTAGGTGCGAGATTGCGCAAACTAAAGTCTAAAAATAAAAATCTGTCTGGTAAAGGCAAACTCACCGACTCTTTTATTGACCGATTGCAAAACTATTATGGGATTGCTGTTCGTAGCAATGTTGGACACCTATCCGGTCTTCAGCAAAATGTTATTGCGGCTTTGTTTCATTGCTCATCAAGTGTCGAGAAACCAATGCATGGACAGTGTCCCATCGGAAAAGATAGTTGGTGCTACTACCAGCGAGCACTGTCTTGTGGCAAAAAGCCAAACGAAAAATATAAAGGCTTATCAAATGAAGTACTAAACACGATTAAGCCTACATATTTAGAGTTGTGTACCAAAGAACTGCTTACTAAATGCCTGCATGGCAAAACACAAAATTCAAACCAGTGTTTAAATGGCGTTATATGGCAGAGAGTACCCAAGGAAGTTTTCGTGTGCCTCAAAACTTTAAAATCTGGTGCATTGGATGCTGTGATCCAATTTAATGATGGATACAAGGGTTGTGTTGAAATTTTTCAAAAACTTAATATAACTCCTGGTTATTTTACTTTAAAAGCATACAAACATCTTGACATAAATAGAATTAACGACGCAGAACGGCATTCAATACCAAATGTAAAGCAGCGTAGAAAAATTTTTAGAGCTACAAGGAAAAAAAATCAATGTTTTAGAGAGTAAAGAAGGTGTTATTTATAAATCAGGAGCATTTTAAGTATATCAAATTGTGTTTAATATTAAAATTTGCTGTTCAAAGTTTATTTCTGATTTATCTCAAAATGAATTTGTTTAACGTATTGACATCTGACAACGTAAATATCAGAAAAAGTTGTGAACCAAATTAGTTCAAATTTTATAAATATATTTGTTTTATAGATTTAAAGAACCCCTACTACTTTCATAATTATATAGTTGATATGTTTTTAGTAACTAAGGTATATATCATGCTCGTAATAATTTTTTAATGATTTTTCAATGTTCTTTTACTCGAAACTTGATAAAAATTGTAATAAATTGATTATCATCAGGAAAATAGTACCAGCCCTAAAAAATGTTATAATGATCATCATCAAATTTACAGAAAAGGGATATTTTTGTTTACATTTGAGTTATGTGCGTTATTCTAATAATCAATTTAATTACTATTTACACTATGCTTTACTCCCTAAAATTTTTTTATGTACTACAAGTAACATATTAAATGTATTTTTCATAGTTTTAAGTTATATTTCATCAGTAAAAAATATTTTAATAGCAAATATTACAGTTTTTAAAAACATTTTCTTCGAAGGTGTACGGATACCTTAAGTAAACAGTGTATATAATTAATTTTACAGTTGAATATCTTTAATTAATTAACTAGCTCTAACGGATTAAATTCCCCAAAGTTGAGTATATTTTGTTTATGTATATACCTTAAGTTTCAATGAAGTAATCCAAAAAAAATATTACATGAAAAAAATGCAGTAAAGCATAATGCGGTAGATAAAGGGTTAAAATTTAAAAGTTGTAGCACTTAGTATAATGAAAATAGAAATTCTGACGTAGAGCAGTATTCGAAGACGTTTATCAAAATTTTATGTCTTACAAATTTTTTTCATGCAATCCAGAATTAAATAAAAAAGTCTCAGTATTTTTCTATAAAATTTTTAACGAAGGAAAAATTACCGTTTAACTCTAAATATTTCAATTATTTTGTTTCAAAAGTTTGCTAATCCTCTTACAATACGGAATCCCCCAAATCTTTTAAATTTGGTTTCTGCTCCATTAGATAAACTTCTTTTCCCTGAAAGAAGTTTTCGAATTTCCCTGCATTCGGCATTTCTGTAATTCATTACGTCTCAGTTACTTCTTTTTCGTTCGAATTTTTTGCGCGAGCTCCCCATCTTTGATATAGATAACAAACTCCCTATTAGGACAGCCAATTTACTAGTTTCTACGAAATCGAGCACCGCCTGGGAGTTAGCGATATCCCCCAATTAAGAATTTTCTTAATAAGAAATCATTAGAACATCTTTTCGGGCTATCTCTTCAAGCACAGTTTGCTTATTAGGTTAGCGGTTTTTGCTTAGCTTGAGAGTTTTTTTACGGTTTCCAACAGTTTTTAACTTTCTTTACATTTTCTACGGCTAATCAGTTGGCGAAAAATCTCTTTGTCAGCAATTCTTTGGAACAGATATACTTCATTTTTTTTACTTCAGTACATCAATTTAATTCCACGTAAGGATTTTTTCCTTTGCATTTTTTATTACTTATCCGTAGCAACAGTAGCAATTTAAATAATGACGTTCGTTACCGATGATCTAATAATTCCATTTCTCCTAATAAGAGCTGAGGTATAAAAAATGGAATTGTAAGAAATTGCTTTGTGCCATAATTAAGAGAAAATCGGTTGCAAGATTATTATTTTTTTCCGTGTTATAATTTGTTAATGATAGCGATTAGGGAACTAACTATCCATATAGAACATCGTGTTGGATTGCCCGCTGAATGTGCTAAATTTTTATGGAAGCGTGAATAATGAGCATAGTTTTGGTCGAAAATGAGGTAATTTTGCGAAAAATGTGTGGAATCATTATTACGCTGATATGGCTAATTTGATGTACTTATGGTTGGTTTAAAAAGAGCTCTTTGAATTTTTGTGATATTCTGATAACGGCTTTTAATTGCTTGTTAGATATTTCTGTGGGTCTTTATGGTTACTTAGCTTAATTTGGTACCCGTAAAAAAAATTATATTAAATTATGCATAGATCGTAAATATTACTCGCAATAGTATAAGTTTTTACGTTCGAACGTTTTTACTATTTGTTGCAATTGATAAAAAAAAATAAATGGTTTTTAGACGTAGTGCTAAAAGATACATCATAATCGATTAGGTTTTTTTTAGATATTTCTTTTTTTTCAGAAGATAAATGCATATATTTCTGAAATATTGAAAAGTTTAACTAGATTTCTTTCTTTTTACCCTTTATAATTAATTTTTTAAAAAAATTACTAGAAAGCATTCTTGTTTGAACTTTTAGTTACATATTATAATATTTTTTACATATGAACGTGTTTGATAATTTGTGATTCCGAAAAAATTTTGGTACTTAAGTACTACAGTAGCATGCTAACAATCAAGATAACGTGCCAAGTTGGTAACCCCGATTTGGCATGTGTCACTGAATTGACAACCATGTGCTTCGTTTCATATAATGTTGCCAATATGGTTGCGATAATACGTAAGTACCAAAATTTTCTTTATTGAAGTAATTTACTTTAAGAAGAATAATAAATGTTTTTGACAAAATGTTTTTAAAACAAATTCGAAACTTTTTTAAAAAAAACGATTAATCGATGGCAATAGAAATTTAGGTAAAATGAAATAAAGTTTTAATCGATGATTAAAAACCTATAAAAGATGTAAGTTACACTTTACACACAAAAAACTTTTCGGATATTTTTCATTTATTTATTATATTGATATTCGTTTATATCAGCTTATAAAAGTTCATAAATTTTTTAGATTTGATCAAATTCCGGAAGCTGATATTTCAGTTTTTCAAAAAGAATAAAACAAATCCTTTTATGAATTTTTTACTATTACTATGCAGGTCTAAGATTGGATATAAAACAACTATAATATGCTCAATACAAAATTTTGTACAGAACAATTTTTGCCCCCGAGCATTGATATAAATTGTTTATTACTTCGAAGCAATAAGAGAGCTATTCACATAAATGCTTTTAATTTTCAGCCTTGATCAAGTAACGAGGACAGCACCTCAGTTGACACTTCCCTTTCAAAATGCACATCATATTAACATCAGGATTTTTAAACCCCAAATATACAACGTGGTTCTTGATAGCTCCAGAACGCGACTTCACCATTCAACAGAAGTAGAGGTGCCTGTCACAAGAATTTTAGCCTGCTGTTACTGATATAGTACATATATATAAGCATCCACAAATTTTTATAGTTTCCAACATTTAAATTATCTATTTGAATATTCAAATCCTTTTTGTTAGTCATAGAAAATAGTTTATCTATTAACATATACATAACATAACGTAGTGTGTGTGTGTGTGGTGCACACAAGGAGAGGTCCCCGGTTCCGAGCCCCTTCCAAAGCTCTTGATTTTTAATCTCGATAGAATATAATCCTATGTATATAGTACTTGAAATTTAATTAAGTATTTGCGATTAATAATTAATTTTATTAATAAATGCTAATTATTTATTCAATTATTAATTTTTAACTGTTTTTTGTTCCCGAAAATCGACAAAATGAAAAGAATATGTTGGTAACGTATCGGAGCAGTGGCGCACACAAGGAGGAGGAGGAGGTGGGTCCTGGGGATCCGCCCCCCAAACCCTTGCTTTTTTTCCGATTGATTATAATTCTAAGTATATAGTACGTAAAATGTAATTAAGTATTTTTATTAATGATTAATCTTATTAATTAATGCTAATTATTTATTCAATAATTAGCTTTTTACTGTGTTTTGTTCCCGAAAATCAACAAAATCAAAAAGAGCAGGATACAAGAATGGTGAGCTTTCGACCCTGGACCCCCCCTTGAAAAATTCCTGTGTGCGCTACTGTATTGGAGCATGATGCATGATTCGAGAATGGTGGACATTCAACCCTGGATCCACTAACCCCCCTTGAAAAATCCATGTGTGTGCCACTGGTCTCTCTGTGTGTGTAATGGGGTACATCACATAATTATTTTCGTTTCATGGGCACGCGATTAAAAAAATTTGCCTGAAAAGAAATATTTATATTCGAATTATTTTGCTAACTACAAAAAGTGCTCCAATTTTAGTACCCATTCTTCAACACGCCGCTAAGATAACCTTAAAAATAAAAATCGTTTGCCTGTAATTCGCGATACTGCCCACTAATGCAAACGGACAAATCGCCATTCATAAGCCCACCACTTTTAGAGGGTAAACAACACTTAATTATGCCATTCACGACTTTCATTTAATTCAGAAAATCCAGAAAGGTGTTGGGGATCTTAAAAGTCGGCAGACGGAAAACTATTCTCACGTTCCTTTTTAGTCACTCTCATTGTGTTCCATGCAGAGGGTGGATTTTAATGTGTATCGTTTGCTCTCCGAGGAAAGAACGTTAATTGCTTTTGCAGATTACATCGCTTGTTTCGTGACGAAATTTCCACGCCACTTTCCCCACCCTCTCTACAATCTAGTTTGGAAATTGATTGAGAGTTGAGATGCCCTCTGAACTGAATTTGAATGGTTTTCAAAAAGTATTTTTTTAAAGGAAGTGAAGAGAGATAAGATTGTCGTAAGAGACAGAAGTAGTTGAAGGGGATTCTTTTGATGATCGTAAGGGATGAGAGCAAGGAATTAAGGCTGGATGCTAGGAGGATTTTAAGAAGAATTAAAATGGATAACAGTACGGGAAATCATCGTGGAATTTACACTTTTGTTTTTCAAAACTGATTAAAAAAATTAAGTACGTTTTAAGTTTGTAATAAACGTGTTGCGGTTATTAGCATTTAGGGGTTAGAATAAAGATCAGCCATAATCAGTACAAATTCCACTTATTTATTGGACTGATTAATTATCCATATTCCAAAAAAATTATTGTTTCTCTAACTTAAATTGACATCTCAGGGCAGAAAATGCACATTACTACATAGTATATGAGCAATTACATGGCAAAAAGGACACTTAATATTTGTGAGTATAGCTTAATTCACTTACTCTTAGAATACTTTGAACGTCTACAGTCTAATTCAATGTAATTCTGTTATTAGTTGACTAATACATAAATATCTTATGTACTTAAATTCCGTTTATTTCAATTTTTCCGTGCATAAAATATTTCAGAAACAAGTAATATAAAAAAAATTAAGCTTATTCATACTTAGGTCAAGAAAGAAAACTTTTATTTTAGCTATTTTTTATTAAATAGTTACAATTAATATAAATATGTATATACATATGACAGAATCACAACATTAAGTGATCATTAACTTTTATTAATCATCATTAAAGTATCGTATTGTCATCCAAAACAATCGTGTATTAAAATTTCAATTCAACTGAATGATTTGAAACGTGAGAAAGAAACCTTTCAAGTTTTGACAAGGGTCGCTAAGACGCCAAAAATGATGCCAACGTGGCTGTATTTGTAATTCTTTGAATAATTAGCTTTAATCAAATAATTTTTATTAATTACAATTAAATTATTGTATTGTCATCCAAAATAATCATGTATATAAATTTTCAGCTCAATTGAGCGCCTTAAAATATATTTTATTAACGATTGAAAACTCCACCAAGATAAATAAATATATAGAGATTGTGAGCTAATAGTAGGAATTGAAAAAAAGTTCAGAAACAAATGAAACTCAGAATAAGTAATGGGATTGCAGTTAATCTCAATAGACGTAGGCTTCGATAGTTTGTGAGAAGAAATGCAAGCACATAAACCAGTTACTAAGCATAACGCATGGGTAGGTGACACTTGAATCACAGATTAATATTATTAATGAGTAAATTACATTAATCACTAATAATAAATGCAATACTTTTTTTAATTGCCTTTATATTAAATACATATAGCATATATATTTTGATCTACTTTATATATTATTTTAAAATATATTTTTCTAAATACGTGTGTGGGGAATAGGGTTCCACGAAAACACTTTCTAGTTCTAGGGGTTCCACAAAACCACCTTCTAGTTCTAGGGGTTCCATGCTTTGAAAAATATTGAAGTCCACTGGAATAAAGCATTAAAACTTTCGTGTTCATTCTATTATTTTATATCAAATATCTAAGCAAAATCTGATTGAATCGAGTCAAAAGCAGTTAAGATACTTCATCAATACATGAATTAATTTTTTTACTTCAATTAAATAATTAATTGAAATTGTCACACAAGATTCCAATAGCAATCACATATAAAGCTAAAAATAAAGAGAATTTAGACTTCAAAACATAATGCATTAAAAGTCAGTAGAAATGTTTAAGCTAGCTTTAGATTACATAAGCATTGGGATATCCAGAAGAATAAAAGTGAGAGGGTGAATATATGATTATATAATAGCTCTAAAATTCTTGAATATTACGCAAGAAGTTCACAACATTCCATTTTTTTATACGCTGAAGAAATGCTTTTTTCAAGTGCCAAATATTTATAAGTATTTCTTCTGTGTCAAAATTCTTCTGGAATATGGATTCAGTATAGAGAACAAAAACAAAGCACAGTATTGCAATAGCCTTTTGAATTATAAATCCATTAACGTCTCATTGCTCAAACCTAGACACCATAAACCTTAATTAAAATCACCAAGTTAATTAAAAGGCACGAACAACAACAATAAGGACAATCTCAGTGGCCACACCAAATGATGTTCCACAACCCCAAACAATAGCCCTAATAACAAAGCTATTAACACCCTTGCTTTGTGTAAGTAACCATCCCTTACAAAAATCCACCCTCGCCCAAAAATCTTCACGAGCTTTGATAAAATACATTTATTAAAAAAAAGGAGTCAGAAGGCATCTAGTGCCTTTTATTCACACACGCATGCAGTAGATGCGTCCAAAAACCCCAACTCAAATTGGACCACCTACGACTAAAGGCCTTAATGGTTAAAATACAACAGAACATCTCTAGAGCACGTGGCTCGTGTATAATGCTCTGGTAGCCCATTTAAGTAGTGATGCCATTCCGCCTCTGTGGAACTTCAAAAGAACGCCGCTAGGCAGAATTTGGGTAAAAAATCGGGAAAAACAAAGAAGAAGCAGAGCCAAAGAGGGTCCGTTCATGGGAAAAGTCGTAATGGAAAGGCTCAAGAGGGTATAGGAAAAGCACATGTATGGGAAAAGGGAGTCAAAGAAAAGTGTGGTTTATGCATGAGTGCATAATGAGATCTAGGTCTAGCGTTAAATGTAATTTGGTTGGAAATATTACGGGGATTCGTCTTCTTTTGCAAGCCGTTTGTACAGGTATGAGGGAATGTTTGCAATTTGGGGATGAGAATGCCGCTTTGTAAAGAGAGAATTTTCGAAAATGTTATGCGCTAAAAGGCTTTTTGAAGAGCTAGAAAGAAAGAGAGATTTAATAATTTTGTGATTCTGGAAATCTTTTGTTTGTTGCCGTCTTTTAAATATTATTAAAAAATTTAAAACAACGCACTCTCTTTTCGAAATTAGCTATATTTTTATTTTAAGGTATCCGAACACGTTGAAATGACCCAATTTGGTCAAAATATATTTAAATAATGGTCTCATAAAGAATGCGACATTTCTTATAATATTTACTCAATCAGCTCTAAAGTTTTAATAAAACATTAAAATTTTAGTATAATATCTGGATAAATGCATCGAATCTGTTTTAGTAATACTTTTACTAATACGTTTATTATTTTTCTCTAATTGCTTTGAAATTTTCAAAAACATTGCTAAAATTGTACTCATAATTGAGACTTTTGTAAAATTAAATTTTTTTCTAATATTGTGGGTAACATATTACCATTTACTGTATTGATTCCTAAAAAAGAATTTAGAATGTTTTAGAGTGCTATTTTTTAAAAAAGTACTCCGAACATGGTCGAATACCTTAAGAAATTTGAATTTTTCTTTATTTATGAAAACACACCATCTTCCATGTTTTATTTGGGTTTTGAATGTATATTTACTTAGCATAAAATCCAACACATAACTCGCATCTGTACTTTCAAGCTGTATTTTTTTTTTCAATTTTTAGATATATTCGCCGTATCACCCGCAACTACTTTTTACAAAGAAACCGGAATAGTACCCATACAATGCTCCTAAGATTTGCATTCATTTAATTGAGGTATTATTCAAAGCTTTAATAAAAAATAGAATACTTTTAGAACTACAACTCTTTACGTTAATAAGAGGTTTGTAATACATTTTTAAGCGCTCAATTGAGCTGAAATTTTATATACCGGCGTATAATGCGCACCGGTATATAACTCGCACCCATACTTTGAAGATGCAGTTTTTAATTTTTAGGTATATTCACCGTATAACGTGCACCCCCATTTGTACGAAAAAATCTGAAACATTATGTTTTGAAGTCATTTATTCCATGTATTATCCCAAACTTTGGAAAAAAAGTTTACTTTTAGAACTACAACTCTTTTAGTTTTCATAGGACAAGTCATTTATTTTAAATAAACAGTACTTCGATACGTGTAGAAGTAATTTTTTTTTTTACTCATCTCTTTCGTTATTTTTAAAGGTATCGTTTTTATACTCGGCGTCTAATGCACCCCCTTAAATTTCCATCTTATTTTTTATGTTCAAAGTGCGCGTTATACGCCGGATTTTACGGTGCATGTTATTTTAAATGACAATGCAAAGATTTAATTATAATTAATAAAAATCAATTGATTAAAACTGATTATTTAAAGAATTGCAAATACAGCCATGTTGGCATCACTTTTGGCGACTTGTGTCAAAACTTGAAAAGTTATTTCGTTCTCTCGTTTTAAAGCATTCAGTTGAAATGAAATTTTATACACACGATTATTTTAGATGACAATACTTTAATGATAATTAATAAAAATTAATTACCGCTTAATGCTGAAATCCAGTCATGTATGTAAAGAGTGTTTTTTTTTCAGGTATAGAAGTTTAAGTTGGCATTACTTTCCAAGATGGCGACCGATTTAACAGCTGTCAAGTGATTTATTCTCAGTTTGGTTTGGCAATTCATCAAAACGATCATCAAGCAAGGCGTAGATTCGTCGAATGGGCCCAAAACGAGATTGCCGTTGTTCCCGATTTTCATAAGCGAATTTTGTTTAGCGATGAAGCGCACTTCTGGTTGAATGGCTACGTCAACAAACAAAACTGCCACATTTGGAGTGAAGCTAATCCACAAGTGTATGTCGAGAAACACCGTTACATCCAGAAAAACTGACTGTTTGGTGCGCTTTATGGGCTGGTGGAATCCTTCTTCAAAAACGATGAAGGCCACAACGTTACAGTCAATTGTGATCGGTATAGAACCATGATTACTAACTTTTTCATTCCTGAATTGAACAATCATGATGTCCAGGAGCTGTTGTTCCAACAAAACGGCGCAACATGTCACATAGCTCGTGCCACAATCGATTTATTGAAAGACACGTTTGGTGACCGCCTAATTTCACGTTTTGGACCTGTGAATTGGCCTCCAAGATCTTGTGATTTAACACCGCTAGACTATTTTCTGTGGGGCTACGTAAAGTCATTGGTCTATGCGGATAAGCCACAAACGCTTGACCATTTGGAAGACAACATTCGCCGTGTTATTGCCGATATACGGCCACAAATGTTGGAAAAAGTCATCGAAAATTGGACGTCCAGATTGGACTACATCCGAGCCAGCCGTGGCAGTCCTATGCCAGAAATCATATTTAAACTGTAATGCCACAAGATTATCTTTCGAATAAAGAAAAATTCATGTCAATCGAATAATACATCGTTGTTTTATTGCAATTTAAAGTTCTATACCTCTAAAAAAACACCTTTTATATACTTTTTCATATTAATTGTAACTATTTAATAAAAAGTAGCTAAAATAAAATTTTTCTTTGTTGATCTAAGTAGGAATTGTCTTGATTTTTTTATACTACTTGTTTTATTTATAAAGCTACCATTTTTATACCCGGCGCTTATGTTTTGTTTTAAATGTGCACGTTATAGGTCGGGTTTAACTGTATTTAAATTACTCATATTTCGATTAATTCTTATACTTGACTGACATATTTTATTCTTATGTTCAAAAAAAAAATTCTAAAGCTATCAAATATATTTTTTTTTACTTTTAAAACATGAGGATTTGAAACGAGGGTTTTTTTCATAGCTATTAAATAAAAATAAATTTAGAAGTATAAATTTGAATTAAGTATCAATGCAAAGATTTCTCTAAGAAATTTTGAACTACTATTTTTAGATTTAAACACGTCGGTAGAATTAAAAAATTAACACTTTTTTTAAAAAAAAAATCTAACTTTACTATCCATTTTTTAAGTATATTCTAGCCAGTTTAAGAAAAAGAAAATGTAATGTCTTCTTTCCTGATGAAGTGTAAGGATATTCCTCAAAATTTCCAGAATTATTTTTCTTTTGTACATAAATTTAGTTAGTATTGTTTTTTTTTCCTGTGAAATTACCATTTTTTGCAAAATATATCGTAAACTGTATAAAGAATTTTGATAGAAAATCACATTTTTTACATGAAATTTTTAAAATAATATGAATGCGTGTTGATAAACTGTGTGCATTTTAATCACAAAATATGAATGAATAGAGCAAGAAACTACTCATAGTGGTACGTAGTACTTTATTTCATAGTGATCCTATAAAATAGACCCAAACTAATTATAATACATGTACCTTTAATGCTCACACATAGTTATATTTATATTAAAGACTGAAAATGGACAACCCCAAATAATTAGCTCTAACAATATTACGTTTAAGACATGTGTATCACAACCTTTATGCACTTCATTATAAGTAAATATAAAATTAATCAAAAGATAAGAAGCTAATTTACTATCTTCATAGAGTGATACATTTTTGCAACACAAAAAATAACTTATTTACTTATCATACCTAAAAAGACAAACGCATCGGGTGATTATTAATAAGACATTAGGAACTAATTGTTAAATAATTACATGGCTTCTGTTCTTGTATCAAAATTTTGTGGTTAATATCCACATAGTTTGTTTGTAATAGTTATCTTTCTTACAATAATTAATTACGTTTTACCAACACTCCGATCGTTTTAACTATTACCGATAAAACAAAGAGCTTAGCTAAAATGGAATTTATCATTTTATTAAGATAACGGAGAAGCAAAGAAGATTAATGAGCTTTCTTTGTCATTAAATGCCTAAAATAAGAATTTGATACCTCTTGATATATGCTCTCAATATTTTAATGTTTTTCCTTGGAGTAATATTAAATAGCGCTGTGTGAATAATTTAATATTTATAGCTTGTCCAATTTAAAAAAAAAAGATTAAGTTTGTCGAAGAATTTTCAAGAATTTTATCTTCTGGAGCACTGTTTCTTTTGTGTGTGGTCATTCTTCTTTTAATTTAATTATTCTTGAAATTCGTTAGTAAAACGTCAACTTCTGTGGTAATGTTTAGTTAAGCCGAAGTCATTTATCACAAATTGTCTCAAAGAAATGCTTTTCACATTAAGACTCTTAGATAAACTTGAAACAAAGTAGACTGGGAAAAATCGGAAACAATTTTTTAAAAAAATTATACGTTTTAAAAGAGTTGCTCTTTGGAAAATATCCAACGCTAGTGGGTTGCCAAAATACGAAGTTAAAAGATATGTATTTTTTTTTATAATTAAAAAGTACATGAAAGTTTAAGTGTGTTTTGGTGAGCGTACGAAATTCCAGTGTACTAAACCATTTGTCAAGTAGCTTGGAAAGAAAGCTTACAAATAAGTTATATATATATATTTTTCCATAACTCGTTTTTCTAAAAACACTGACGTAATTTTCCAATATCGGTTCTTTTAGTAGATATATATATAAACAGTATATATTCATAAAACATTACGAAACATCTAGCTAAGTGGGCGGGTGACGGTTAGTTTAAGGTATCCGACTATATATACGTTCAGAACCGTGATTTTTAAAAAAGCGCATAAATGGATAATTTTCATATTTAGTGTCACTTAGATTAGAATGCATGTATAAAAATCTTTTAAGGACAATATGAAAAAAAAATTATTTAAATACATTACGACAAAAAAATTACTTAAATACAATATTTTGGCAAAAAATTAACTTAAAATAACCTTTTTTTCAAAACGTTCTCCTTTTATATAAAATGCTTCTATTATAATAATATTTTGCTCAGATAAAGTAAAGACTTTTCCAGTGAGTCTGAACTAGGATAATTGAAAAATTCACATTATTTTCAGAGTTATCATCAATTGAAATAATTATTGGCTTTTTTTTCTAAAAATTCTCCTCTCTATTGTAGTAAAATATGGATAAATCCACTTCTAAGTTATGTTGTTGACGTGTATTTTTTATCCTGGGAACATATGAAATACCAGTGAAGAAGAGCAGAAAGCATACAATACAACAGAAGAATACACACATTTATTACAGATGATGATGATCCCTGCATATAACAAGAAGGGGTGCGCTGTGTTCCTTTCGAGACGGGAACACATTATAGGTGAAAAACCGACTTCTTTCTCGAAGAAAATACAACCATTTCATACTCGGGATTCGAACCCACTCGGTTACAAGCCGAGGGTCATAGCCACCATTCTGGATGGCGACACTTCTAAGTCATGTTTCAAAAATCCTAGTTCAGCCTCTGTACAGAGGTCTGAGCTATACACAGGCACAATATTATTATAATAGAAGCATTTTTCATAAAAGGAGAATGTTTTGAAAATTGTTCATTCTATGTTCATTTTTGTTCATTCTATGTTCATTCTATGTTCATTTTCAAAAAATATTGTACTTAAATAATTTTTTACTGTAATAATATTCTTAAAACAATTTTATATACATTTTCTAATCTAAGTGACACTAAATATGATAAATATTATCCTTTTATACGCTTTTGCAAAATCATGGTTCCAAACGTAGTCGGATACCTTAATATAATTTCATATAATGTGAGCATTAGTGGGCTGATAAACCTTGCCTAACTCATTCTGAATACTTTTACATGTGTGTATGTGAGCAGCCTGTCAAAAAACTTTTACTAATGAAACTAATTTACTCAAGAGTTATCTCTTAAAAAGCTTAATTTTAATCTCCCAATCAGTAATAGTTTCCTTATAGCCTTTTAGAAAACGCAATCATTTTAAATTTTGTTTCCTTTTTTTAAAAATATATTTAACTAGATATTTTGATTTTGTGTGTGTGTGTGTCTTATTAATTTGTCAGAGTCATAGATTAATGGGCACCTAAAATAATTATTATTCTCTTCGAATTTCCGGGATTTTGATTTAGTATTTCTTCTGATATTAGATACTTTTATTGTATTCTCTGACATACTCGTTCATACAATAGATAAAACTTCTACGTAACATTTTAAATAATAATTTCAATAAATAATACAACATAATAAAAATGCTTTGTTAAACCACATCTCATTCACATATATCCTTTCTTAAAACTCTATTCCTTAAATTCTTATTGCATTTAAAAAACAAAAGAACTACACAAAAGTAGTTCTTTAAAGAAACCAACTCAAATACGCTGAAGAATCCTTTATAACCTTTTCAACCAAGCCATTAATGACTTCATTCAGCGTTGGAACAAACCAGTTCCCTTGACAATAACCAACAGTGAATTCTTCATTTGAGTTGTTCAGAAATATGTAAATAATAACTGCATTCAGCAACATTTGGAGCTGCTATCTCCTTAACTATTCTCAAGATACATTATCAGGCGTTCTTAAAACATTTACAATTACAAATGTCAAAGAGCACGTTCCGTTATTAATATCCTCTGTACAATGACATCTTTAGAATACATCTCCGCGTGCATTCATCTTTATAAGATGAAGAGTTGCAATTCTATGGTAGGACTTTCTAGTGGTTATCTGGGCTCTTGAAATGGTTTTAATATTTTATCATACCTATGTTGGGATTTAACGTAGTAACTATCTAAGTAAAGTAAAATAGTCATGATATCATTTGAATTAATTATGTGTTCCTCGAGTTTTGTAATCGTAGATTTGTTTTAAAGTATATTAAATGTAAATGTTTTCAACTAGTACATTGTGATAAGTTTTGCAAAACGAGATAAGGACTTGACTGTTAGAAATGCCAAGTATAATTAAAAATACTAGTTAATAAACAAGTAATATATAAAAGAAAAATTTAAGTCAATTCCCACTTAAATTAACAAAGAAAAATTTTGTTTTATATGCTTCTTATTAGATAGTTACAATTAATATACATATGTATATACAAATGACAGAATCACAGCATTAAGTGGAAATTAATTTTTATTAATTATCATTAAAGTATCGTATTGTCATCCAAAACAATCGTGTATGTAAAATTTCAGTTCAACTGAATGCTTTAAAACGTGAGAAAAAAAATATTTTAAAGTTTTGACCCAATTTTCTAAAAATGACGCCAACGTGGCTGAATTTGTAATTCTTTAAATAATTAGTTTCAGTAAATTAATTTTAATTAATTATAATTAAATTACTGTATTGTCATCCAAAATAATGACGTATATAAAATTTCAGCTCAATGAAGCGCTTTAAAATGTATTTTATTAACGATTGAAAATTCCACCAAAATAAATAAATAAAAATAGAGAGAGTGAGAGCTAATAGTAGGAATTGAATAAAAAAAGGTTTTCAAGTTACATTTCGTTAAGTATTAAAGCTTTTTAGCTACCGATTAAAAGTTGTGCGATTCGCTTCCAGTGCCTTTGTTTTCTCATAGGAGAGCGTATGAAGGAAA
This sequence comes from Trichonephila clavipes, assembly GCA_019973935.1. Taxonomy (NCBI): domain Eukaryota; kingdom Metazoa; phylum Arthropoda; class Arachnida; order Araneae; family Nephilidae; genus Trichonephila; species Trichonephila clavipes. The sequence continues at coordinate 737,700 of BMAU01021220.1, read as the reverse complement.
AGGAGAGAGAGAAAAGCACAAATAATCAAATTCTTCTCTGAAATAAGTTAATCCTTCACAAACACCGCCAAGGTTATTTTATTGCATTTCAAAGCCTTCGGAATAGTTTTACTGATTGCAGCACAAAGAAAGTAATCGTATTTCGAGAAGAAATATATATACGTCCGAGGCACTTAACACGCTGGTTGAGTGAGACGAATATATACGCCGGTGGCAGTTAAGGGTTAAATGTAAGTAAAATAGAAGGTATAACAGTATAAATTACTTTTAATTGATTAGTACTTAATTATTCTTTTAAATGCCATCAGAGTGAAATTGTTTCAAAGGAAATGTTAAAACTGATTAAGGATTATAAAATATACATAACCCTAAAGCATAACAACTTTCTTCGGTGATTAAAATATGGTCACGATAGCCTAGTGCAGGGGTGGTGAACCTTTATGGGTCACGTGCCATTTTTTCTAAAGAAATGTATAATGAAATATAGACGTGCCGTCAAATAATTTTGACTTGTGATTTTTGGGAAAATAATAAAACTAAATACTAACAAAACTCAAAACTCTTTTTTATTTCGAAGAAAATAAATTTTGACCTTTATAGTACTGAATGTTTTAGTTATACTTGTAATTCAAATTAAGGTATTATTAGTGTGATTTCTGCTGTGCTGGTTAGATGAAAAATAACTTATATTTTGATTGTAAGATGTTACTTTTAGCAAAATGCATGTTGATTTGGAGTCATCTGCCAAACAGTTTGTAAGCGAGTTTTTTTATTGCTATTCATCTCTAAAAATAATGACTCGCAAGCGTGGGTATATGAAAATATGGTTAAAATAGCATGTCTCTGCTTCTTTAAACAGTTAAATGTATCTGAAATCGAATTCTATGTTTTCAAAATTTCCTTATTAGCATTTTTACTTATATCGCTGGTTAATCTTTCTGTTTCAATCAATTCCAACTTTCTCCTTTTTTTCAACAAATTTTTTAATCCGTATTAAACTAGACTAGAAATCAATCTGTTGCATCCCAAAATTTTCAATTTCCAACCAATCGAATTGGGACAAGTTCAGTTTATTAAATGAAATCACATCAGGGTACATAAAAAAAAAATGGAGCGTTTCCAATAATACTTTGAACTGAGAAAATCTCGCTGGTTTTGCGAGTGATCATTCGCGTTTGTTCGTAATACTTCATATTGAAATATGTTATTTTGAATTATATAAAGTGCAAACCGTTTTGAACGGTGGCGTGCCCAAAATATTGTGTCGCGTGCCAGTGGTTCGCCATCCCTGGCCTAAGGGACGAGTTCGTAACCGGCTTGGTGCAGGTTCAAATCCTGGTAACATTGAAAACCCACCATTTAGAAAAGCTCATACACGTTAAATATGTCGAGAAGTTCAAAATCCTCTAATTGGCATGGCGTGGTAGTTTGGAGAGGGGATGTGCCAGCTCAGTGTCGTCCGCGTCACTCGACTACTGCTAAAAATTGGAAGGTGTGACACCGAACCTATCGTGTTGCTTTAAAGAACCCCGTTAATAAACATTCACTCGTCTATTAGGATGAATTCCTTCGTGTTGCTTAAAAAACTTTTAGACCCTTAACAAATTAAACTGTTATCTATTATCTCGATAAAAACAGCTGCCTTTTATAACCCCATTGCAATTTTAAATTTGACTTCGAAAGTTATCTGCTTTATTAATGGATTTTTTAAATTGTTTTACCAATACCACTAAATGCTGATATCGTATATCACGATTATATTTGTGTAAATCCTTGTAAAGGCTGTTTTTCTGAGAGGTATAGAACTTTAAATTGCAATAAAACAACGATGTATTATTCGATTGACATGAACTTTTTTTTTAATCGAAAGATAATCTTGTGGCATTGCATTTTAAATATGATTTCTGGCAAAGGACTGCCACGGCTGGCTCGGATGTAGTCCAATTTTCGATGACTTTTTCCATTTGTGGCCGTATATCGGCAATAACACGGCGAATGTTGTCTTCCAAATGGTCAAGCGTTTGTGGCTTATCCGCATAGACCAATGACTTTACATAGCCCCACAGAAAATAGTCTAGCTGTGTTAAATCACAAGATCTTGGAGGCCAATTCACAGGTCCAAAACGTGAAATTAGGCGGTCACCAAACGTGTCTTTCAATAAATCGATTGTGGCACGAGCTGTGTGACATGTTGCGCCATTTTGTTGGAACCACAGTTCCTGGACATCATGATTGTTCAATTCAGGAATGAAAATTTTATAATCATGGCTCTATACCGATCATCATTGACTGTAACGTTGTGGCCTTCATCGTTTTTGAAGAAGTACGGACCAATGATTCCACCAGCCCATAAAGCACACCAAACAGTCAGTTTTTCTGGATGTAACGGTGTTTCGACGTACACTTGTGGATTAGCTTCACTCCAAATGCGGCAGTTTTGTTTGTTGACGTAGCCATTCAACCAGAAGTGCGCTTCATCGCTAAACAAAATTCGCTTATGAAAATCGGGAACAACGGCAATCTCGTTTTGGGCCCATTCGATGAATCTACGCCTTGCTTGATCATATTTAAAATGTAATGCCACAAGATTATCTTTCGAATAAAAAAAATCCATGTCAATCGAATAATACATCGTTGTTTTATTGCAATTTAAAGTTCTATACCTCTAAAAAAACACCCTTTATTTAAGGTATCCGACTACCCTAAAATCATGACTTTTGCGAAAAATTGACAATTTTTTATGATTTTATTTTATAGACCATTTCATTAGCTTTATAAAAATACCAAGTTTATTATTTTCCATTCACCAAAACAGAAACTGCGTCTTAGTAAAAGCAGATGCCACTACTTTAAACAAGATGTCACTCTTTAAAATGCGTTTTACTCGAAATGGGGTTTTTTGAAAATGCTCAAACGGGGACAGCGATTGCTCGGAACGTTTTGAAAATAATTAAATGAAATTTTTTGTGTATTTTCTGTATAATTATAGAAGTGTTTTAAATCTGCAGATTTATCAATCACCGTTTTAGTGCAAAATTTATTGTTCCTTATGTTAATATAATCTCTGGTTGTTTTTTTAAAGCATTTTCACATAATAGCTAAGATAAAGTGCTCTAGTTTTTGTAAAAATTATACTATCTCTTATCCTGAAGGTCATTTCAAAAAGGAATATCAAAGCAACACATCAAATTTGAAAATTTGTTCATAAACTTTTTGTCCAGAATGAGCCTCGTTTATGTAATTTTTTGTAAATTTTTACAATTTTTCCCATTTTATTAATAATAATTTCTTTTTTTCTACATAGTTTTACATGGTTCTACATGGCTTTTAGATTTATTTTGTACTAAATAAATCTAAAAGCCACAAAAAAATCCCCACATCTCCATTTTTTTAAAAAAAAAAACAGTTGTCGCATACCTTAAACGACTAACGGTTTTTGTTCACAATTTCATCCTATACATTTAAATATATACTATACGCAAACCTAAGAATTACTTCAGGAAAAGAGATCTGAAACGGGCTATATATGTCTTAATCTTGCCTGAAAAAAGTTCGTTGAATGAAAAGTATAAAGAACACATCATCGGTGACGACAAATAACATAATACGACTCTCAAGTAATAAACGAACACCAAAATTAAGTTGGAATTAATCTTCAAACTTCCGGACCCCGTTACAGAGGAATATGGAAACTTTTCTTCGTCTGATGGATAGTATTTTTCAATATCTCAAGTGATTGATTTCAGTGAGTCATTGGAATGGCCGTAAAATTCCACCCAGAAACACCTCTAAATATATTTTTTTATAAATCTTACATGAGAAAACAATACTTGTAAATTCTATGGTACATTTGTATGATCTGGAAAATGATATTTTAAGCGAAATTTGAGCAATCTAAGTCAGTATATGTAAGTTACATTAGTTCCTCTAAACCAGGGGTGGACAATACGCGTCACTTCTGCCAGTGTGTGACACGGTGGAGTTGTAACAGTAGCTCGGGAAGACTTATTGAAAAATTGAAAAAAAAAATAATAATTAATTTTTTTGTCTTGGAAATCTTATTGAAACGTAGTTGTCTTTGACATAAAAACCTCAAATACTAACATAAATGATCATTTGTAACATAAATACGATTTTAAATGATATAAGAATATGATAACTATTCTTGTAACTTCACGCAGTATCAATATTATTACGAATATAATATGCGAATAATTATTAATATTTCGTATGTTAATATATTAAAATATAAAACATCAAACCATGTATATTAACAAATCACTAATATTTAGTAAAATTATTAAATTTAATGAATCACAAACATCTGTAGCAATAAATGTGATGCGTGATTTAAATTTGGTTGTTTGTAAAACAGTTTTCTATTTGCTTCTGTGCTTTGTTGGGACTGCACTCGCTTCTACGACTCTTATCAGACTAGTATGACCCTCAGGACTAAAAAGGTATACACAAAATAAAATAAATTCTTTTACGCGGCTCTCTGAACACTTCAAGCGTTCTTTTTATTCCCATACATCTTCCCTCAGTACTTCCTTATCAATATAATTAGAATGAAATACACTGTATCATATTTCCCGAGACAGAATAAATGATAAAAACCACTAAAAACAACAACAATAAAAATCCATCTGTATGCATACAGCCACAACAATTTTTTCATCTAATAACATATGAGGCCAATAACCATTCAAATAGATACTTTCTGCACATCCAAAACGAAAAAAGAACAAAAAACAGCCAGCATTTCCATTTCCACCTAGCTACCAAGGGTTGATGCTTTCAACCCTTCGTTCGTCAAGGACCGCAGGACACATTGAAAAAAAAAAAACCTCCCACGTTAAACCCACGCGTAGTTCGTCAGACACTAAGCAATATCCCTTTACAAAAATGCCCTGGGTACAAAAAGAGAAAAAACGCTCCCGTCACCCCCTGAAACAAAACAAAACAAAAAAATTCTAACTACATCCTTAATAAGAGCTGGCACTAAAAACGCCACTAAACTGAATAAACGGAAGTTTAGGGGGAGGGGGACTAGTGAGATGGGATGAGGCAACCTGGGTGGTCTTGCTCGACCTTATCCCTCCCGATTTCCATCTTCCAATTTTTGGAACGTTATTTATTGCTTGTGTTGTTATTTTGAAGAGACAGGTGAAGAAGTGCTCAGTTGCAGATTCATCCTTTGACATTGCTTAGTAGATGCCAAGACGAACCGGGTGTGAGAGACATATTTGGCCACGTGTGGGGTTCACAAAATATTTTGAGTGATCATTGTTTTTTTAAGCATCGTTATGGTCACCATAAATTTCAAAGCAGCTGTACCAGGGCCACTTTTCCGCTCAGGTATGCTAGGCATATGCCTAGGGTACAAACAATTGGAGCGCCCAAAATTAAAATTACAGCGAACGTACCACCACCTAATCAATCATTTCTACCCTTAAGAGAGTAAAGACTGAGTGAATATTAGCATTGCCCTGTTCAGCTACTCGCGGGCTTTTGGCAATGCAGTGGCGTAGCATAAGGGGTGCAGAAGGGGCCATGGCCCCGGGCAACATATGAAAAGAGGCGGCGGCAAGCACCACGATATTTAAATTAAAAAATATTTAAAACTCCAAATCGCGCTCGAGCGACGAAACTGCTTTATACACGCACAGATGCAGGAAGTTTATTAGTTGCTATGCAATCACATTCATTTTAATGTTACTTAGGCTTCTGGCAACCGCTACTGTGTGTAGTCAAAATTATTTTCGAACAGAGGGACAAAACATCCATCAATGTGCTCAAAAAATACGTGCTTTACTGACCGTATTAGAAGCAAAACGAGAGGAATTTGTGGGTGACGCTTTAATATATGCTAAAAGTTTATGTGAAGAGCTTGAAATTTTTTTTGAACCTCAAGACCAATTAGGAAGAAGCATATATTTGGTGACGGAAGTAAAGCAGATCAGTTATCGTATGAAGATGGCATGAGGTGAACAATGTTTTCTTCAATAGACAGAGTAACTGCTGAAACTCGAGAAGGATTCCAACAGTTGCAGAATCTAGCGCAAAAATATTCTTTTTTAGGCCTGAAGTGATATTGAGCTTGGACGAACTTAACTTAGATCAAGCTCCTCAAGACATTAATAAAGAAGAATTCCAACTTCAGCGCTTACGCCTTCAAGCTTCCGTAGCTGCAGCAGACCCAGGCTGTAAAAAGAACTCATTAGGTCCGGCTCTGTCAAATTTATTAAAATATATTATTGAGTCCAAACCTGAAGATGGCTTACCAAACATTGTCATATTGTTGAGAATTTTTTTTCAACATCTGCCATCAGTAGTGCCCAGTGGTGCACACAAAGGGGGTCCTGGAGGTCCGGACCCCCCCATAGCTTTTGATTTGTTTCCGATTGATTATAATTCTATGTTTATAATACGCAAAATTTAAGTATTTGTTATTAATGATTAATTTTGTTATATTAATGCTAATTATTTATTCAACAATTAGTTTTTTACTGTATTTTGTTCTCGAAAATCGACAAAATCAAAAGGAGCATGATACAAGAATGGTGAACTTTCGACCCCAGAACCCCCCTTGAAAAATTTTTGTGTGCGCTACTGGTAGTGCCAGTTGCGAGCGAAGCTTGTCTAATCTAAAATTAATCAAAAACTATATCAGATCGACAATGACCACGTGAAGGCTAACAAATTTAGATATTGTGGCAATTGAACATGACATACATATTGATATTGACAACTGTATAAAAGATTTTGCCATGAAAAAAAACACGAAAAATGCATTTTTAATCAATAAAAAAAAATTAATGCTACTTTTTTTTTTTTACTTTTACTAATTTTCTTGATTAATAATTAAAATAGAGGCGACAAATTTCCGATCGGCCTCAGGTGGCGAAAGCCCACGCTATGCCACTGAGTGACCTCGTATTTCTGAACCATGATCAAGTGACGAAGCACCCCCTCTCCTACACCCAATGAGATGACACCCTCTCCCCACTTCCAGCATGCACGTTAAATGAGAGGATGTTTGAGTTTCGAAAGATTTAACTTGCCTCGTCCCCACCGGGTCTTCAGCGGTACCAGGTTTGAACTCAGGACGCGCTGGTCACGTGTCCATTACCTTGACCTCTAGGCTACCGCCGCGACAACCATAAATGCCAAAAAATACTCCAAATTATAAGCGAAAATAGAAATTATATATAGATAACTTTAGAAATCTGTCGATGAGTACATTTTTATTTACAGTCAGAAAGTGTAGTATAACTTTTAAAAAATAGTATATTCATATCTTTTTCAGCTATAATATTTTACCAGAAGGTTTGAAAAGCGAGTTTTTTTTTTATTTAAGTATTGGGGTAAAACTACTTATTTTGGAATGTAAATTTATGCCAGGTTTTTTGTTGCATGTTTTTGTTTATAGTCGGGAATGTTAAGATCATATAATTAGATTACACTTCGGGATAACTCAAACAGGATTTCTGAATAAATTTTCGGAAGTGTAAATTACAGGTCAGCGTCTTCTTTAACTATTACCATTTTAAATTTAATATATAAACAAATTTTCCGCAGAATATTTCCCCGTTTTATCTCTCTATTATTTGCAATTTATTTTCAAGTTATAAATATTAACTCTTTCATGTATACATAAAATTACTTTAAACAAACATTACATTCTTTAAATAAAATCATCTACCGACTTCCAAAAAAGGCTTTTAAACTGTTTTTACCTTTTTTCTACACAGACCAATATTAATATAATATTTATCATTATATACAATAATAAACTTGAATACACACATATCGGATATATATGAATTCTATGCATGTTATTATATTTTTCAAATTCTTCACCATTTAATCATTATGTGTTTTGTTCTCTTTTTTTCTTTTACTTTTAAGAGAATAATGTTGTATTTAAAAACGTTTATGCATTTTACTTCTAGTAATAATTACCGTATCGTATATTAACACATATCTCGTATTTTTATTTGTGTTGCATTACGTTCTCTTTAACTTAATAACGAACCTTCATTTCTAATTTTAGTTTTAGTGAATGAATTTTATTTTTTTTCCTTATATTTTCCCACTTTTTTAAGCGACATTTGCACAGAATATTCTCCAAGCTATTTTATTGATAAAAATATTGATATAATAATGGAAAGGTGCATTTCATACTTATATATTTAATTTTATTTATAATGAAACAAGAATTTAAATTCCTTGGAATTTATTTAAATAATAAAAAAAATTATTTCTTTTTGAAAATTGAATGTTAGATTTAAACGCTTCTTTTAAGTTCATCTTTATTTCGAATGTATATAAATTGGCCATAGGGGCTTTATTTTGTCTAACATTACAAATGTTTATATCCATCTTTATACAGATTATGGATTCTTCGGTAAAATTTTAATATATTTTACAACAATAATTTATATTTATTTATCTATTTCATTTTTTACTGAATTTATATATTATTATAGGATAAAGTTACCTTAATAAATTTACTCTATAATCCTGCTATTATTATTTTTATTTTTAATAGAATAGTTCCATTTTAACAGACGATAATTATCTTTGTGATTCCAAATTTCATTTCTTGAGTCAAATGATCAATGCTTGTTTCCTCAAACTGGATTCTTTTCATCCTAGAATTCAAACACAAAAAATTGTTGAATTGAGGATTTCAAACGTAAAATACATCCAATTTTACAAGTTAGTGAAACATTTTAAGTCCATAATATTATTGAAGAAAAACCTTTCTGGCTGATATATTTTAGTATGTTTATATTTTAAATTTAATATTTTAAGCCAGTTTATATTATTTTAATATTCTTAAGCCAAATGATACTAAAGCAAATACTAAATTCTTCCCAAATTATCTTAATCTTAAAAATATATATCTATGTCACTTTTAACCAAACTTGAAAAGAAGTACATTCAACCCAGTAACCTCATGAAATGTTTATCCAATTAATCAAATTGCAATTTCTTGAAAACACTCCAACATCGAGGAGCAGTAACATTTACTTAAAAACTCTTAATTGTCCTATTCCAGTCGAAGCTATTTTGAATATTTCAGTTAAACTTCTAAACTTTATTTCAAGAGTTAATGCATGCTTATGCCGCAATGATCGTTTCACTCACAGTCGAACAGTATATGATTCCAGTGTGATCTTGCAGCAGAAAATTAAATAGAAATAGAGTGATGCAAGTGAAAATTTCCCTTAGTACATTGTATCAAAATGAATTTGCTGTTCCAGAAGCACCATGCAAAGTAGGGCATAGGCAAACAAATTAATATTAACAAAAGGAACTGAAAACTCGCCTTTTAATCCCAACAAGTACAATATAAGAGCTAGTTAAAGACACCGTGTACTTTAATATAAAGTGGGCATGTTATCTAAGGTTTTAGTTGACTTCTGCTTGCACACAATTTTAATGTGTGGCACATACAAGACTCAGCCCCATTTTTCAAGAAACGACCGATACTTTTAAGATAACATATTCGCAATGGTGGATTAGATGTGAAGGCTAAATTATACTTAGCTTGCAAGTTCCCGAATCTAAATCCTCTGGAATTTTTCTAAGGGTATATGATTTATTTAACTGTGGATTTCGTAGAAGATTCGGACGAGTGAATCTCTCTAGCTGCAGCCAAAATTAAAACCACCCCTGTAACTTTTTTAAGAATGCAATAATCCTTCGCCCGAATGAGTTTTACTGCAAAGCATCCAGATGAAACTAGAAATTCCTTTCAGTTCTTTTGTAGAGGGAATGGTACTGTATCATATATTTGTTATTTTTTTACTGTTTCTTTTCTCCTCAGTTCTAATAAAAGTGCAACCATGTGCCAGTAACGTTCCTTTTACATTACATTATATATATTTATATACATTATAAATATTTATTTAACCCTTTATAAGGCTGTGATAAGTATACCCACCTAATTCATTAATTTTTAAATATCGGTGAGAAGCTATTTTCAGAACTTACAAATTATTGCAACCTATTGGCAACATTATGTGAAGCGAAGCACCTTGTTGCAAATTCAGCGCGTACGACACAAAGAAAAACGGGGTCACCAACTTGGCGAGTTATTAATAAAGTTGGCGATTGTTGCGATAATTCATAAGTACCCTATTTTCTCTAATATAATGTGTGCTGTTAGCACTTCGATTAGCACGACAACTAATTTCTGGATTTTCAAATCGTAAACTCAAAGGATGACCTGTAAGATTCCTGATCAGCAAGAAAACTGTTCTAGATGACGTAATTTAAAAAATAATTAACTTAAAAGACCATATGCTAAAACTTTACAAAAAATCATACAGACATTTCCGTTCGTACTTAATTAAAGCCCACGAGAAAAGAATAAGAAAAGTTTGTACAGTCTGCAAATCCCACTAAGCATTGATCCCTGTTTTCTGAAACTTCATGGATCGTAATAAACATGAATTCTTAAATTTTGAATACAAAATATATATTATTTGCAATTACTTTTGTAGATTTTAGTATTTGTATAATAAACTTGTAAATATCATGTAATGCGACATTAAAAGAAATGCAAAACATGATGCCGCTACGTATGAATAGATCCCAGTGGGTGGTAAGAAACATACTTATCATCAAGAAAAAGGGTCTTAAATATCTAATTAATACCAATTTTAGGAAATAAGCTAAATGAACTCATTTTTATAAACCAATTTCAATTTCGAAAATACTTCAACATGACATTACTAGAAGAAAATGACATTATAAAGAGTAGAATTAAAGTATTGATTTGATTATCATACTGTTAAAATGTTTGTCATTTTCTAGAGTTTGCAAATCCGTGTTATATTTTTAATACCGGGATATCGGGATTACCTTATTCAAATCCTGTAGTTCAGGGATTAGGATTGAACTATTTATGAAAAATACTTACACATAAGCGTAGTAGAAATTACATAATAAAACTGAAAGCATAATTAAAAAATTGGCTTAATATTATTATTTATCGAAACAAATTAAAATAAAACTTTATTCATTTGCCTTTTCCTTTGGAGGAGCTTCTAATTCTAATGAATTTTCTTGAGTAGAAATATATGGGCTTACGAATTTATGTTTATGCATCGAAATTAAATACGTATGGAGATCTTTTGTAGAATCACCACCAATTTTCAGTATTTTCTGGTAGGCAGTCAATTTACATTTAGCTATTTGTCCATTGTCCCACCTTAAAAAATGTTACCAAATGTCAAAAATACTTTCACCTGAACAATCCTTGTAAGCCATCGGGATATCTAAATTAAACAAATTATTTCGATCCAAAAGTTTAAGTATAAAATAATTCCAGATGGTTGTGCTAAACTATGTTTTGAAGATTAGATAAAAGTTATTAATGCCTTGTTTTATTATTTTTTCAATTTTTGAAAATCTCACTGATAAACTACCCTCTTGTTTTATTATGCTTACCAAACCGGCACTAGACAATTTTAATTGTAAATTGAATATTAAATGCACAAAATTAAAGTACGTCTAGTAGTCTAGTACTCAGGGTTTAAAATTGTTCTGTTATTTTTTTAAAAAATTTATCTATACGAAAAAAATAACTGCACAAAAAAATTCTACATACATATTTCATAAAAAAACATATATAAATTTTCTGAGAATTAAATTCTTAGAAAACTTTTATGAGAAAAATATTTCAAAATATAATGCAGACAAAAATTACATCCCGGGGTTAGTTATTGTAATCTTGGTTTTCGAAATTTGATGAAACACTGGATCCCGGGGCTGCAAACTGTATCATTTTCTGCTGCATGTAAAATTTTCAATGAACCTCATATAATGAAACGAAATTTAAAGCTGATAATTTAAATAATAATTAATTTGCTAGGCTTGGTAGTAAATGTCTTCCTTCACTTTACCAACACATAAACTACAAATATTTCCAACCTTAAAATGATCGTTAAAATATCGTCTGAAAGGAACACAGGACATTCATTTATCATTTCATCTCCCACAGGCATTGTGTGACATCATCAAACCTCAAAATAACACCCCAAAATATCGTTTTTCTTTCAATTCCCAGAAACCACAAAAAATCACATTCAACAAAATTTCTGTCATCCAACCCGCCTCATTCTCAATTTGTCAACGGACCAACAAATCACAAAAATAGGCCGCAAAAACCAACACTGCGATAGAGATCCTTGACACTTGAAAAAAGAAAAAAAAAGAAAGACCGTCTTTTACAAATGGTCCTTGCGCCTTAAGGAGGGAACAGGGGAGGATCTGATATATACAAATCAAGTACCTGTTGATAAATGACATAAACTCTGCGAAGTTTCTCCTAAAATGATGAAAGACAGTAACAGAAGACAGAGACTGTTTCGTGTTATCTTACGTATTCATCAAGGATATTATTTTTAGAAAAAGACACACTATCCCCTCGTCCCCGTTGTCATCACTTACAACAGATTCCCTTTTATAAGGGTTTTTTGAGTGGGAGCTAGACACAGTTCCCTGCATCGAATCTATCGAGGTGATGAAAACAGTACCAGCCGTTTTTGTCAAGAAAGTAGATGTTTCGTTGGGGTAGAGATTTTCTTAATCAGGGAGTTCGTGGAAATATTTCAAAGTATCAATGAACTTCCATGAGTAAAATATGTCTTATTAAATCAGGCATGTTTTTTTCATAAATGTTTACTCGATAAAGCTAAGTAATATTAGTTATATAGTGTGTCCGGGCTAAAAGTATCCAAAAGTATAATTGCTTATTATTACGGAACTACCCATCAGAACATGATCATCCGTGGATTGGAAAACTCTCCGAGATTTTTTGGGTCTAGTCCAATCGGCCGCACGTGCGCGCATTATTCGGCATTCACAGACGATAAACTTTTTACACTGATTTTATTAGTAAAGATGTGGAGATGACAGTAAAAGGTGCATTGCGTACTTTGGTTTATGGAATTTAAATCAGTCACGCGTGTACAGTGACGTGTTCGAACAGAACGGAATGTCGGCTCTCCGACATCAAAATCTATCCAACAATGGGAAAGAACTTTAAAGGAGACGGGAATTTTGATATTTCAAACAAGAAAGTATCAGTAAGTTTTCGTGATAGAAGACACTGTTGATCGAGTGCGTGATTCATTTTGTAGGAGTCCCGATAAGTCTATTCGGGGGAGGCCCAATAGACAGCCGAATGTAGGACCTATAGACATTGGGCCTCACTCTTAGATAGATTCGTTTAAATATCGTCATGAGAAATAATGAAATTTAATCCACGCTAAATTAGACTTGTAGAGAAAATTTTTAAGCAAGGCAGTGTGATAGATTTAGAAACTGAGATATTAGTAACAAAAAAACATTTAAAATTTAAACTTAAAAATTATAGCTTAGAAACCTTTTAACGTTTTAAGAGATTTAATTGTAGCTTATTTAACACACATTTTTTTGAGTATGTAATAAATGGTCAATAAATTTCATAAGAAATTAATTAGAAAGCATTAAAAACTACCTCTGAATAGAAACCATCGTTATACCACCTTTCAATCAATTTATAACCAACTGATGCTCAAAAAATTTATACTTGCAATCAGTGACGCACACAAGGGGAGGGCCTGGGGGTCCGGACCCCCTCCCCCAAAGCCCTTGATTTTTCCTGATTGATTTTAATTCTAAGTATATAGTACGTAAAATTTAATTAAGTATTTGTTATTAATTATTAATTTTATTAATTAATGCTAATTATTTATTCAAAAATTAATTTTTTACTGTGTTTTGTACCCGAAAATCGACAAAATCAAAAGAAGCATGATAGAAGAATGGTGAACTTTCAACCCCGGACCCCCCCTTTGAAAAATTCCCGTGTGCGCTACTGCTTACAATACATAAGCATTAGTCCATATCAGAGGTGCACACAGGAATTTTTAAAGGGGGGAAGCTTCAGGGTCGAAAGTCCAGCATTCTCGTGTCATGCTCCAATACGCCACGCAATATATTCTTCGGATTTTGTTGATTTTTGCAAACAAATAACAGTAAAAAAATAATTATTTAATAAATAATTATCATTAATTAATAAAATTAATTATTAATAAGAAATACTTAATTAAATTTTATGTCATTTTTCCGTAGGATTGTAATTTCTCGAAAAAAATCAAGGGCTTTACCCCCCGCCCCCTTGTTTGCGTCACTGGACCATATGGATCATTAAAAGAATTTTTTTTAAAAGCTTTTAAGTAAATAGTAACTTTCTGCATAGAATTTGATTGATTGACTGTGTATTTAATGGCGCAAGAGCCAATTTTGTCTAAGCTCCTGCATAGGAAGCTATTATAATTATGCACAATATAGTTTACTAACACTTTCTTGAAGTAAACATGTAATAATAATATAAAGAGCATTATATATGTGTGTGTGTACCTGATGAAAGTTCATACTGTCAGAAATAAATGATTTTCGTCTGCAAATGTGTGAATAATTTAACTTAAAATAGTTTATTGAAATTTTAATTTCATAACAATATGAGCCTTTTTCTTTGAAAGTGGGGTAAGTCCTTTTTTGTCAAAATGCTAGTTATCATAACATTGAATGTAATATGTTATGATTTTATCTATGAACAGTTTTCCCCCAAAATTCTTCAAAATCCTCATCATTTTGTCAATATAAATTTACGTAGTTAATAGAATTATAAAAATATTTTGAAAGTGGTAAATATCTCCATATAATATAAAATGGCTTCTTACACCACTTTTAAAGAAAACGGTTAATATGTAACAATTATTATGCACTTATATTAATATACGTTATTCATTTGCCTTTAAATAAATAATAATAATTTACCATAGAACTATTAATACTAGAATGCTTTATTTATAGTGTATGACATGAATATAAACTAATATATATATATATACTACTGTGCCTTCTTCCTAATTTTAGTTATCTTAGGTTTATAACTATCTGTTTATTTTTATATTTTCATTTATATTTATGTATATGTATGTTGTATATGTATATATATATATGTATTTATATATTGAATTTTTTATATTGGATTATATATATATATATATACAGTGGCGCACACAAGGGGGGTCCTGGGGGTCCGGACCCCCCCCAAAGCCCTTGATTTTTTTTCCGATTGATTATAATTTTAAGTATATAGTACGTAAAATTTAATTAATTACTTGTTATTAATGATTAATTTTATTAATTAATGTTAATTATTTATTCAATAATTAGTTTTTTACTGTGTTTTGTTCCCGAAAATTGACAAATTCAAAGGAGCATGATACAAGAATGGTGAACTTTTGACCCCGCCCCCCTTGAAAAATTCCTGTGTGCGCTACTGTATATATATATACATTATTGATATTAATATAAATATGTTATTAGGCTCGTAAAATATTATTATAACCAATGGAGGGGTGTATAATATGAAATAATGCATATAATTAATTCTGGAATAAATTAAATCAAATCATGTATATTAATGCATTTATAATTTAAAATACTTAATAACTTTGCTGCCACTATAGTTTTGCTGTTACTGATAAATTGATAAAAACCAGAAACATCCGAAAAATAATAATAATTTTGCAACTATTCACCTGGCTTTATTTTGGCTAAACATTTAATTCTAATTCATTATTCTGTAACAAATGATAACAAATTCCAGGAAAAAAAGTTTATTAATTTTACTTCTAAGAAAGTATTTTATTGATAATATTGCACTTAACTTATTTGTGACCAACAATGGCAACCACGATTGAACTTTGGCTGAACCAGGCACCATTTAAAACTTGGCGAGCAAAAGCCACCACCACCTAGTGAGAAGGAGCGTCAAAGGAAACAATAAAAAAGTTCTCGAGCACAGTCTAGCTTTCCAAGTAGAGCATGAGTGATAGATTGACATGAAGGATGTGACACTTGTACACCTCATGGGAATTTTACTTTAATTAATTTATTTGCATTTTTTTCTTCTTCTTACTCCACCAACATGTCATGTATGCCCACTTGCTATGTCGAACAGCTGGAGAAATACGTCTGATATATTTGAAAGTGGTCTGACTCAGTTTTCTTATTAAGGAGCTTTTCCGCCACCCATATTTCAGAAAAGTTACAGCGGAAATTATTAATGATGGTACACAAAATGGAGTTGAAAAGGTTTCTTTGGCTAAAATTTAAATGGTTCGGTAATGTAACAATTGTAAAAGTTGGTTGTGAAAAGATAAAATTTATTTGCCACCAAGAGGTCAACTATTTCATCTAACAAGTTTAAAATATATCAATATAAGTAAGTATGAATGTAAAATAACAGTTAATATTATTATTCCTCTTGCACGACTATTGAAGGCATATTCACTCTTTATTTGTTTACGTTTCAGTCTGAATGGTGACAACATACAATATACTTTGTGCAGTGACGGATTCAGGTTCAAAGGTGCACTAGGCCCAAATTTATTTGATGACCTTGTAAACAATAATAATAAAAAAAGAAGAAAATAATACGAATACGAAAATTCTTTTAGTGCCTAATAGTTGGATATTTTAAATTTTACTACTTACACGATTAATTACCGTAAAATCCGGTGTATAACGCACACCAATACTTTCAAGGTGCAATTTTTAATTTTGACGTATATCGCCGTATAACAACTACCCCTTTTTTACGAATAAACTTGAAATACACTTGCGCAATACTCCTACATTTTGAAGTAATTTATTCGAGGCAGTGGCGCACACAAGGGGAAGGGGTCCGGACCCCCCCAAAGCCCTTGATTTTTTTCCGACTGATTATAATTCTAAGTACATAGTACGTAAAATTTAATTAAGTATTTGTTATTAATGATTAATTTTATTATTTAATGCTAATTATTTATTCAATAATTAGTTTTTTACTGTGTTTTGTTCCCGAAAATCGACAAAATCAAAAGGAGCATGATACAAGAATGGTGAACTTTCGACCCCAGACCCCCCTCTTGAAAAATTCCTGTGTGCACCATTGATTCGAGGTATTATTCCAAGCTATAGTAAGAAATAATGTACTACAACTCTTTAGGTTCATATGGAATGTTATTTCTTTTAAATAAACAGTATTTAGATACATATAGAAGTCTAATTTTTTTCTATGCTCACCTTTTTTTTATTATTTTTATACCCGGCGTATAACACGTACCATAAATTTGATCTTATTTTTGAAATTAAAAGTGCGCGTTATACGGCGGATTTTATGGTATTATAAAAAATAATTCTACTCTTTTTATATTGATATCTTGAGGTTGTCAAACAAAAGAAAAGAAGCACTAAAATTCGGTCTTACAGTTCATAAAAAATCGATTTCAAATTTTCACCACCTCGAAAATTTTGGTGCACCTAAAAATTAGCCGCCCTAGACTCCGGCTTCACGGGCATAAGTCTAAAATCCGTCACTTACTTTGTACATTGGTAATAGTTATCGGTTGGTTGTATTTATAATGAACGGCATTTGCTGAAGAAATTTTGTTCACCTAAATGTTAAATACATCAATAAAATGTTTTCAATAACATAGCTCCCCTGGTAGGTAAAACTGTCCCATGTGGAACTTTGCACAATATTTTTTTTAAATATTTATTACTGCTAAAAGCTGACATGAGCCCCTTTTAGAATTGATTTTTCAATTCTGTTTTTATACTTGTTTTAGTATAAGTAGAGTGACACACACAATACGGACATTTTTTTTTAAATTTCTTTTTAATTGAAATAATTTTTTAATGGAGATTCTCCGTGAGTATATTATACTTTTGAAGAGAGAAAGTTTGCAATGTAGTCTGTGGAATCTGAATGTAGAAATTCTTAAAACATATGTTCTTTACTTGATTCTGTGAAAACTATGAGTAGAATATTAGTTAGTAGGAATACTTGAATTTTCTCTTTAGTATAAATACATATAATTTTAATGATTAAAAGTTCCATGTTTTAACAGAGATTTATCAGATATTTTTTGAAAATATAGAGAATTCATATTCTCATATTATTGCTTTGATTTATTCAAATATCAACAATTATCAAAACGGACAAATAAATAAATTATACCAATTATTGGTACTGTATTGGCGAAACAGAACGCATTTGATCAAATTTTTATTAGCATTCAGGCGCAATAATTCTGAATTTCCGAATAATCCCAAACAAATAGCTTTTTTCAATTTGTTCATGATCAAGATGATAAAGGCATGTAGCATTAATTAGCGATAGTTGCCATTAGTACAAAATGTTAGAAATTCAAACTTGCATGCTGATGAACCTAGACTGTCAAGTGCAGTTTCGGATTAAAAACAAAAGGGAAGTTATTAAATAAATAAGTGGTTTCAATTTCTTTTAAACAGGCTTGTCGACTTAGTTGAATTAATATCTTACTAAAAACCAAAGTAAGACTGTTAGCAATAATTTTAGAAATTTTAAGTTATGATCCATGACGTAACCTGATTAGGAAGTTAAAAATATGTCCAAAAAGCGATCTTACAAACACGGTTTTTTCGTTCTTTAGACGTTCCATTTTAATCTCAAAATTCATTCCTACGTGATCAAGATGTAAGACAACGCAAAATTATACTCTTTGTTCTTTAAAATTGGAAAAGCAAAATGTGGATTATCTGAGTAGTAATTTCTGTATGAAATTATCTTTCCATAAACAGTATTAAAGGCTAAAATTGCCTAATTGGTAAAATAACTGACCAAAGATAAGTGATTTAATTGAAAACTGAAAATTTTAAGTTTGGATCAATTTTTTTTTTTTTTTTTTTTTTTTTTTTTTTTTTTTGTATATTTTGATTGTAACCCAAAATAGGACGTAATTGCCTGACTTAGGGACATGAAATCAAAGAAATTCACATTTGAGAGATTAAAATGTTGACAGAAGCAAAGCAAATAAATTAAAGAACACGCAAAAACAAGTATAAAAAATTTCAGCAAGAACATCTTCACTAAGAATGGAATATGCGACAAGTCAAGTTTATTAATGTAAAAAAGCGAGAAGAAAAAACATCACACACACAGTGATAAGTCTAGCTGGGGAATTCTGGCCTCAGTTGGTAAAATTTCTCGACCTGTAAACAGATATTTGAAATAGTTACACACAGCGGAAAAAACATATCTTATTGAGCCAATTGGTTATTATAAATAATTAATTTTACTATAAAAACCGGAAAATTGAGATAGTTTTGAGAACTATCTGCAGAAATCAGTTTCGAAATAATAGCAGAGCACTGAAAAGTAAATAGCAAAAAACATCTTTTATTGAGTCAATCAGCTATTAAAGTTATTTTTTAATGCAACCTGAAGAAAGAACTAAAAGTGTTTTGAAAATTCTATCATTTGTACAGAGGGTTTTAAGATGAAAATAAAAAATGAGATGCTTGATAAAGTGATTAAAACCTTTATATTTCCTGAGTAGAACTGTTTTATTTATTTTTATTTCCCCTCACTTCTTGTATGTCTGTATGTATATTTGTATTTACAAAATATCATTCGATCTTGTAATTATCTTTAAAACATTTTTTGTATGAGATAGTAGTTTTTTGAAATTTATACTGTATTATGAACTTAAATCATTTTGTTGTTTAATTCAAATATGTATAAATGGTCAAGAAGTATTTTAGAGTATTTTCCCTTTATTGATAAAACGAAAGATTAAATTTTAAATACTTGACTATACTTTTGAAAACTATAAACAAAATAATATTTGGAAAATATATTCACAAAGCAATATAAATGATCTCATTTTACAAAGAAAGATTTATTTCAGTATCCTTTTGCGCCGGAAGATTATTACTTTAACAGCTACTTTCAAAAACTTTTTGTAGTCAATAAAACCATTACCTCAAAACTCGACTACCAAAACATTTGAGAAAAACTATTTTGTTAAAAAAATAATAATAATAAATGTTGAAATACGCATACAGTAAAAAAACTATTATACTCCAAATAATTTAGAAGAATGCTTTTAGTCTGATAGTTTTTAACGAAATAAATAAATATAAATAATAATGGACTGTCAGACTTAGAGTATAATGTAACACCACCATCAAAATCGTAACTTATCACTCGTAAAACATTAATGTCCACAACCGTTGCCATATAACGAGACTAAAAAAAAGTGGTAAGCAGAAATGGCTTTTAGAAACCATTATTCCGCCACCATTTAAGTAGCTCAAACCTGCAATCATCGTTTGCTTCATTTCTTCTGTTTGGAACACGAGAACTTTCAGAGAGCTTGAAAAATAAATACATGGAAGAGAAATGGCGAAAATTGAAGATAAACGACATGGTATGTTTATTATTTTATCCTTTAATGTTTTGTTTTCCGAAAGGCGATGTTTTCATTGAAACTCATGGGGACTGGTCTATGTTTATATACATTTATATCGTACTTAATTTATGACAGAACAACATTGGGGATTTTTTCCCCACATACATATATTCACTCCGAAAAAGAACGAAAAATAGAAGGAAAATGAATGCTTCTAAAGTGCAGATGAGTAATACAAACGTACAGAGTGGACTACTTAAAACTAGCTTTGCTTATATTGTGATATATTGTGAATTATATATATACTAGCTGGTATACCCGTTCTTCGCACGGGTGAACTGAAAAATTAAGCAACACAGATGGAAGGATAAAGAAGTTTTGAATGAGTTAATTTTACGTGAATTGCAAATTAAACAAAAAAAAGCTTTTTGCGTAGCTCAGCTAAACAAAAAAAAAAGAGAGAGAGAGAGAGAAATAAAACACCTTTAAAACACCTAGATCTAAAACTGATAAAAAGGATTTTTTTTTTATTTATAACTCCCCGTAACACTCTTGAGGGTCGATTTTTTAAAATACCTTCCTAAGCTGATCTCTGCTCAGCAAAAGTAACACATTGTTAAAAGTTTTGTGTAATGAACGCTTAAAATAGTGTAAATAATTTTAATCTGAAAGTATAATACATTAATATTACTTTCTGTAGTATTTATTTTATGTTAAAATTGTAATATTCGCAAGCAACGCCGTTTCTTAAATTATAATGACGATTCAATAAAAAACATAGCGAAATGTTAACGATAGAGTAAAGTTGGCAAATGCCTAGCTACTTTCATAACTCGAGCTTTGTAAGACCCGCCGTGTAGGGGAGAAATGCACTTTAATACTTTATCCAACCGCATTATGATTTACTGCAGTTTTTTTCATACAATATTTTTTTTTTGATCACTACATTTGAAATTAAGGGATATACATAAACCAAATACTCCACTTCGGAAAATTTAATCCGTTAGACCTAATAAATTAATTAAAGATATTCCACTGTAAAATTAATTATATATACCGTTCACTTAAAATAAGTAGTCTATTTTTTCCGCTAAAATACTCATCATGGAATCCGTGATGCTATATATCTTGGAAGAGTGGATTTCAAAGAATATTCCTGCTAAGTATTGGTAGAATATTCCTTCTAAGTTGGTGTGGTGTGGTAGTTAGGAGAAGAGGGTGCCAGTCAGGTGACGTCCACGTCACTTGACCATGGTTCAAAATTACGTGATCCGTTGCCAAAAGCCCTCATGTAGCTGAACAGTGCGACGTTAATATTCACTCGTTCCAAAAAAACAGTACAGTAGTTTTAATTATTTTTATAATTAAAAATGCAATATCTGATTATTCAATTAAAATTATAGTGTTATAATTAACTACTAACCACAAACAAATTTTGAAAATTTGTCCAAATGATGCATTGTGAAAGAGAAAGTTTATTTACTTTAAGTATCAGAACTGGTAAAAGAGCATTTATTTGGAAAAAAGATCAATTTCTTACTACCAAATGTGCATAATAAAATGTTAAAAAAAACATTAAAATAAAGAGAGATTTATAACAACCTCTCCCTTCAAAACTTAGTTTGATTCTGAAATAAAAAAAATAGGCATTGTATCAGAGGAATTAATTAGAAGCGAGCACCTTGCGTAGTCAAAACAAAAAAGGTTTTTCACAAACAAAAGATAGATATATGCTGACGTGGGCTTCTTTGCAGCGCATGCCAGAATTGCTAGCAGATGACAGAATTTTTTCCTACTTGACAAATATCGTTTTATTTTGGACACTTCATACAATATCTTTATAAATTATAGTCTATGCTATAAATTATAGCCTATGTGCTATTCTGATGTATAAGCTATATTACTGTAAAGTTTCATTAAAATCCATTCAGTAGTTTTTGAGTGAAAGACCTACAAAGATACTCACAAACTTTCGCATTTATAATATATATTAGATATATCATTAGATATATTATATAGTTGGGAATGATTCATAAGGCATTTTGCCCTGTCGGGTTCAGTGTAAGCAGATGTAAGCAGACCTCTGTTATGAGGGGTACATAGGTGACGGGTTCTATTCGAGCCCTTTCACTAATTTTCTTAAGGAAAATGTTTCTTTAACTGTTGTTTGAGTTTAAAACCTCCTTCCGTGAGAGAACTTGATTTTAAGCTAATTTGAGTGCTATTGAAACCCTAGAAATAAGAGTGTTAGAGTTAGTCGTTTGGCTGCTATTGTCGTGAGATTTGCGAAATGACTTTCGGAAGTTTTGGTGGACTTGAAATGAAGCTTTAAGCCGGAATACCCAATTGCTGCCAGATTACTGTTTCATCGGATCACATTCAATTAAGAGTTTAATTATTTGTCTTACGAATTTAATGTAGGCATTTACTTCGACAACTAGCTCCCTCGGTAAAATCTTGCTTGGTAGTAAATTGATAGATCAATAAAATTAGTTATTTTATAACAATGGCTGGTCATTCAGTGTCCGAAACTCTTCACCCGCGACCTCCGGGCTGCAATACATTGGAAAAACACGTAAACGAGAGGGAATATGATGGTAAATATGTGTTGGTTTTGGGGGAGAGGGTTGGACCACACCCCCCTGTATGTTTACCGCTGTTCGGCTCTAATCTCCTTTTTTTACATTTACGATGACTGTGAAAGATTCTCCTATCCCAAGTGATGATTAAAATCGGTAATAATAGTAATAATAATAATAATAATAAAACTTTTAAAAGTTAAAAAGGACTTCGTTTTAAAAGGTTTCATCAATATTCAAATTTTTAATGTAAGTCCCACAAAGGAATTACTAAAATAGGCATAAAAATATTTTCAGAAATTGATATGTGAATATAATTCCAGAGAAACCTTAATCATTCTTTATTTTCTTTCGAAAATTATTTTTGCATTCAAATTGATTCACTTAGTTTGATGCAGAAAGAAGAATTTTACCACAATCAATATTATGTTCACAAATTCAAAATGGTCGTTAGTCTAGATTCTAAATTTGGAATTTGAATATTTTTTTCCCTTTAGTATCGTAATTTACGTAACAGAATTAAGTGTCACAACAGAATCAAGACAGGGTGAGCACAAAAGATATACCTGATTTTAAAAATCTAATTTTCGAAACTACTGCATGTGTTACAATGGATTTGAAGAGAAGTATACCAATTTTTTCCCACCGAGGATCAACAGCACATTCAAGATCGCTGTGATTGAAATCCATACGTGGTGATAATGACAGGGAAGAGTTTTTACGTATTAGAGTATGCACAGGTTTTTCAGTTATTTCTGTACAACGGATGGCGATTCTTTCCTAAAAATATCGATTTTTAAATCGATTCGAATCGTAACCAGATTAATCGATTCACAAAAAAATCGAGGTCTAAAAGATCGACTTCTAAAAAAATTAATTTTTTTCAAGTTTGCACTTGCAATGTAAATATAAATCAATTTTATGAAAAACAAGAAAGATGCAATAATAAACGATCTTTTATCAGTAAAATCAGGGAATTTTTTAGTTCAGGGAATTCGACAGTTACAATTAATTTTAGTACCATATCAAAGTATAAGGTGTAAAAGAAGACATTTATTTTCTAAATCTATTTGTTGTATTAAAAAGATTAGAAAATAGATAATGTAGCTTATAGCTCCCAATGCTTAATATCTAAGCTTTTTAAAAACAACATTCTGTCAAGTCTACAGGAATCCAAACGGTTCCGCTCATCACTTGCGATGTTGCTGGCAATCGAAAAAAGGCACTCACAAGGAACAAATGAACCCACGATGCTCATATACATCATGGCTATTGAATGAACGTGATGATAAAGTTTTTCTGTCCTTGCAGTAAAGTATAGGGTCATATTTCAGGTGCACAACTGCCTGCGATAAATAGTCTTTAAATTCTTCGTTTAAGCCCTAACATTCCGGCCCCTCAGGGGGCTCACCTTCTTTTGGTGAGTACGGGTTTCCCGCTCCCGAGGTGCCCTAGTGATCTTTTCCTTTTCCCTAGGGGTTTACTGTCTTTGGTAAACACGGGCTTCACGAACCCGGGGAACCCTAGTGATCCTTCTCTTTTTTCGGCCCTTTTTCTTGCCATTCCAATTTCCCTTTTCTTCTTTTCACGTCCAGACCACAGACCCACATTGGACAATGAAATTTGTTCCAACTTTATTTTTTTCTGGTAAACAATTTGATACTTTTTACTTGGTGGGGGAAACTCCCCACCAAAATCTTTTTGCCTTCCTTTTAAAAATTGGATTTTTACATTTAATTTGATTTGTATGTTTCTTTGTATTTTTAATATATTTTATGTATGTATGTATGCATGTATGTGTGCACATATACTTTTAAACATATATATTTTTAAAATTATACGACTTTTATTTTGACAAGTGTTTGGCGCAGCTTGGCCAAAGTTGGCCCTTGCGCCACTAAACCCCGCATTCACTTCACTTCACCTAACATTCCGGAGTATTTAACTAATTGTAAATAATTGCATGGTTTGTACCAAAACAGAAAAAAATCGAATGTCGATTATCTAGGATGAAATATCGATTCAGTGCTATATATCGATTTAAAAATCAATTTTTTCCCCGAGAAATCGATGTTTCGATTAATCGATCTCAGATCACCATCCGTAGTGCAGCATTAATTTAAAAATCTCTACGGAAAAGAAGCACCAAACAACAAGAGCATTCTGTGATGGTGTTATCAGCTTAAGAAAACAGGTTGCTTATGTAAAAAAGCAAAGCAGCCGTCGGGCACACGTCTCGGAAGAAACAGAGGAGAGGTTGAGGCAGAGTTTTGTTCGAGGTCCACGGTAGTCTACGAGAGCTGCCGCATGTGAACTTGGAATACCTTAGAAAACGTAATGCAAAATTTTGTGAAGAAAATTAAATTTCAAGTATAATTTTCAATTGACACAACAATAACAGAGGACGACAGGTAAGCATTTGTGCAGCAATAGGAGCCATTGAGAGAGTGAGGCTTCAAAATGTGTGGAACTGGATTACAGATTGGATGTATTCCGTGTTACAAGAGGGTCACAGATCAAATATTAGTAACATAAGAAAAAAAAAGTATAGTTTTTTTTTATATTCATATAACACTTATAGTAATTTATGCAGTAGTTCCGGTAATATGATTTTTTTGAAATTGGGTCCTTTATTTGTACTTACCCTGTACTTTTGTTCAAATCAAGTTGTAAATTTATCATTTGAGTAAATACTGTTTTTTACTTAATTCGCATTTAGAATAATACTTTGAATGAAATAGAATGATATTTATGTAAAAATAATAATAATTCTCTCTAAAATACAAAAGTAGGATTTGTAAACTCATTTTTTTTAATAATTTTTTTTCAAATGTGACCTTCAACTTATTTTTTGTCCTAAATTTTGAATGTGAGGCATGTTTTGAAAAATATTCTAAACAATGCTTCTTTTTGAAATCGAAAAAATTTTATTATTCGTACAAATTTTCAAAATTTTTTAAAATCTCTCAACTCTTAAAACAACACCTGAATAAATTCTAAATATACATTATTAGCATATAAAAATAGTAGCTTCTGGTTAATTCTCGGACTTGTTTGTAAAGTAAAATGAATTTTTTTTAAATTTAAGATAAGAATCATTTGGTGCAAATTTTTTTTTTTTTTTTTTTTAATAAATGTAAATAAAAATAGAATCATCAAACAAATGAAAAAGAAAATGAAACTATGCTCCTATGATCATACTAGCTAGAATGGTATAATCAGTAAAATCATTCAATTACAAAATTACGTTCAATTTAAATTTCACTTGAAATCTAATCGAATTACTACAACATTTTTTTTTGTAGGTTAAGCAAAATTTAATTAGTTTTCTTTGTCAACATTCATATCAAAAGATTTATTTAAAACAAATTTACAAGAATCCATTAAAAAAATCCTTCTGCTTCAAAGTTGAAACATTAATAATTAATGAAAAAGGCATATTCACAGCACTATAAAACGCGAACAAACTTTCAGCACTAACTTCTCAATCGTTAAAATGAATTAAAACAATTTGAAAGAGGACTCCAAAGAAACATCTTTCCCTGTTAATTGAATTTCCTAAATGTTGCCAGCATCGAATAAAAGTAATGCTATTATCATCCAGACGGTTAAGAGTAAAAAAGTATTCAAAAAAATTCTCCGCGTATGGATTATTTTAGGTAAAAAAATAGAATGAAAAGGAGCGGGAAAAAATTCTGTTATACCTAAAGCATCCGTATCACTTCCCTTCACTTCCTATTAGTGCAAAAACATGACACCTAGCGATAATAAGCTAAGCTTCCCGTCATCCTCATTAAAATCACTAATTAATGAATTTAGTGGTATTTTTTTACTCTCTCTCCGCTTTTAAATGTAAAATGGAGTCTAAAAAAAAGGCAGTCATTTCACGACAGACGATTTTTTTTACTTGTTATTTTTAATGCAAATTCGAATCCGCTTCGAAGAAGAGAAGGATAGGAAGTACGCCACCTGGTGTATTTAAATAATATCGAGAGAGCTCTCTCTCTTTTCTATTATTCTTTTTTATTATTTTATTTCAATTTATTATTTATCTCGCTTCAAAGCGTGGCTAATTGGGCAAGTTCTAACAAAGACCGCGAATATACCATGAATTCTAAACTTTTTTCCCCTCGTGTTGTGCTTTTTTTTTTAATTTTGAAAGATAGGGGCTCCTATATCACATAACAATCCGACGTATAATTCGAACGTAGAACGTTGTTAACTGCGCCGAGGTTTTAATGGCTTTCCTGAGGTCTGAGTTGAGACAGGATTAAAAGATTATTATCGAAGAGATCTATGCAGATTATTCGAGCAAAATTAAATGGAAGATTATGATACAAATCATTTTTTTTCTGCGCATTGAGACATGGATTGGATGCCATTTGTATGTAAAAAGAAAGTGAAATTATAAGCAAGATTAAATGGAAAAAAAATCCATAGAAAAATATTAAATGATTGGCTTCGCTAATTCCATGCATATTCAGCAATAAAATTTTTTTTTTACAAAAACCGGTTTTTTTTTTATCTAATTCAAAGGGATAGAATTTTGAAAAGCAAATCTCCACGAAATATTCATTCAAAGTTCGATACTAAATGTTTTAAATATTTGCATATATCGATTGAAATTCTCTGAAATTTGAATCAATAGGAATTCTTAGGAGTAAATTGCATAAAATGCCAATAATTTAATAACTATTTTCCAATAATTTTATTAGCTGATATATTTAAATTTATTTTTTGAAAAATTCAAAGTATTTAAAAGTTTAATCTATGAAATGTTAAGAAACATTTATACACATTCGTTGTAATTATTTGCTGAATACTTAGTACGTAAGAATTCAAACTTTTTGTAAATTTCTGCTAAGCGAATAGTGTGTGTGTGTGTTAATGAATCTAATTCGCAT
Source organism: Trichonephila clavipes (assembly GCA_019973935.1). NCBI lineage: Eukaryota > Metazoa > Arthropoda > Arachnida > Araneae > Nephilidae > Trichonephila > Trichonephila clavipes. Next base: position 709,923 of record BMAU01021220.1, on the reverse strand, counting down.
AAAAACCACTATTCAACAAATAATATTTTTATATATATAATTTTTTCGTAGTTTATTTTCTAAAGTGATCAAGGAAAAGATTAGTGTAAATAATAGTCACTACAAAAAAAAACTCATTGCCGGATCGTAACCAACCTGTCGCTAAGATAATTTACTAAGTGCTTAGTGAAGAACTCATATATCTTTCTTAAATCATTTCTAAGCAAATCACAAATATGTACACTCATGAAAATTTTTATAAAATGTATGCCAAAATTCTATTCTGTCGGAAATATACTTTTGAAATTTCGTTTGAAGACAATAAAAAGAACGAGTAGAGTTTCATATTTTTTCTTAAATTTCTAAATGAAACTTTTAAATTAACGAAATACAGCCTCAGCAGTTGATTGACGGGAGATGATAATGGAAGTTTGTTTTATTTGCATAGACAATTTAGATGCAAATGGTTTTCTAAGCTGACTGCTAAACTGGTTAAATTTAAATATTTTTAGTACAAAATATGCTGTGAAGTTTTTAAAGGGATAAAACCTATGCATAATAAATGCTTTCCAATTTAAACTCAAAAAAAAATCAGGAATTGGATTTTTTAAAAAATGAAATAAAATTCTTCTTTATAGTGTAGATTAAATTCTGTGCAACGTATTGACTAGGAATTTGATTTTTCACTAAAACTGCTAAAATAGCATGCAAAATATATAAATTTTAAACTCAAATATTATATTTTATGTCGAACAAAATACCCCTTTGAAAAACACTTAACAACTATTGTCTCGCTGCAAGAGCATATATTTTCAGATCAGAGCATAAAATCTAAAATATGACGTATAAAAATCTGAAATTTAAAAATGATGGGGCCTATTCTAAGAACAACTAAAAAATTCAAACGACCTCTAAAAATCATTCAAACGATAAATTTTAAAAATATCGTCATCCGGTTTGCTATCAAGACATGAAACATCTCAGCTCGTTCTAAGTATCGGTTAAATTCATATCTTGTGCAAGCAGTTTACACAGAAGCTCGGTTTATTACAGGCCGAAAACTGCTCTTTTCAGTCGTAAAACTCAAGAGCTCACTTTTGTGTTTATCTTTCTTTTCAGTTAACTGGGCTTTCGAATGAAGTTATCCTCTTTCGTAATTTACTACAACTACTACTCATACAGGCGAGCTTACATAAATCCAGATTTATGCATAAGTGAAGACTGAATAAAATTTATCTAATGGTATAAATATTTCATTTTCCCTTAGGACAAACATATATTTTTGCTCAAAATATATTTTGAACTTTGAAATTTTAATCCAAGGACATTTAAATCTTCTGATAGTGAAATATCCAATATTTTCAGTATTCAATTTCGCAATATTATTGAAAAACAATGTTATTTTTACTGAAATTTCAGACTTGAATCGCCTTACTACCGAAGGGGTATTGTGGCAGGAAATATTGTTTGTGGGACAAGAGAGATAACTCTTTCAATAATAGTAAATGAATATAAGTGTTCTTGGCAACAAATTTGACCGCCAAATGTCGAGAACGCGCAAGATCTTGTAACGAAAATAAATGTCCCTACGAATCTCTAGAAAGTTCTAGGATAATTATTTCACGAAAAAAGATTTAGATGTTTCTATAAGGTTCTTCTTATAGCCTATGTAAGAACAAGGTAGGGATAAAACTGCATGGGAGTTAAACATTTGACAATGACTATACGTTTCATTTATTTTATGAAAGTTTGAGCTTGCGTATTTGAATAGATGTGTTCAATACTTACAAGAATTTGAATCTGGTCAATTGTAGATCTATACGTATTTGATATCTGTCTCATATTAGTAGAAAATCTACTGATTTTATTGAAGCGCTCCAGAACAAAATTCAGTTTACTCTGAGTGTCTCTCTACCTGTCAATTCAAGCAGATATTTCCTGAATTTATAAGATGATCAACCATGTACGATTTATGCGCAAGTTAAGCCTGTATAAATTCTTCTAATGAAATAAATATTTCATCTTCCTGAAGGACACTTGTTTATTTTTGTTTAAAAAAATATGTTTTGAACATTAAAATATTAATCCGAGGAAATCTGAATCGTTTCAGAGTGAAGTATCCACTGAATCCCTATTCAGTTTCCCAATTAGAAAAGGCTATTCGTTGGTCAAATTGAGAAACTTTTTGGTATTTTGCATTATAACACTAGTCTTGTCTAAGATTGAAACGGATTTAACAATAGTCAAATTGACTCAATAAAATCGGTTTTATTATAAAATTGTAGTATTTATTGACTAAGTGCCATTAGTTTATGTTTTACAAATTAATTAAAATTAATAGGAACACAAAACAGAGGTTACGAATCACAAAAATGTATATTTTTGAGCTTCTGCAAAATTAGATAGTTCAATTGTTTGGTCGCATAATCCATCCAGCTGTAAAATTCAATTTGTCTTATCAAAGTTAAAATTTGCTCATTAAATTCTTACTAGACTTTAAAATTATCTTAAAAATTACATTACAAAAAATAAATAAATAAAGCAGCCAATAATATATTTTGACATATAATTCGAATGAATTATATGTCGAAACGAATATGATAAAAACAAATGATGACAAAAACAGTTTATAAATAAAAACAAAATTGTTCACATATTTATTTGAAAGGAGGGTACTTACTTATTATATATATATATATATATATATATATATATATATATATATATATATATATATATATATATATATATATATATATATATACCCTATTGGCGATATTAAATGAAACGAAGCACCTGATTCATAGGAAATCAGGGTTGCCAACTTGGCGAGTTCTTAATAGAGTTGCAATAATACGTATGAAGCGAAAGGAGTTATTTACTCGAAGTAATTAGCAGAAAAATTAATATAAAAGACTAGTAATCTAGAGAAAATAACAGCAAACAGAGGAAAAGGGCAAAAAATACATCCAGACGTAATTATTCAAAATTTTCTCGAAACTTAAAATATTTAATTTTAATGAAATATAAACAGCTGTATTTCACTTTTATACAAATGATTATTTTATTTTTTGATAGATAATGTGATGGTACCAAATTGGCTTCTGTAGCATTTGACTATTATTCGTTCGTTCGTTCGATATGTATATATAAATATTAGATATTTTTATCAAAACATCATGGTTTGATTTTAATTAGTTTTTAACTTAAAATGAGATATTTGGGTGACAATCCTTGTTATTTTGAATAGTGATATGGGGGAAAACAGGAAAAAATGCAATTTAAAGTAGATCGCTGTGAAGGGCTTTTTTATAAGAGCTTTTCTGTAATAACAGGTCGCAGATTGGAAACTCAATCCCACCAAAGATCTTGTAGTATACTTGAAGCTGTAGAACATTATACGTGTAATAAAACATAAAGATAATTACGTGAAAGTTTGCAAGTTATATGTATCGTCCTTTAACTTTACCATAATTCCGATTCTACAAATTAGAAGCTATTTTGAAGACTCTTTTTTTTAAAATGCTTTGAAGAATTCTAAATTATAAAATATACGTATTTTTTGTTTTGTTAAGGTTCTTTGGTCAATACCAGCAATCTTTTAGAATGACCTTGTTTTCAACAAGATTTCATTAAATTTTTTCTATCAGTTTTACTTTTTGCAATACTACTTCTGATGAAAGAAATTATATTCTATAAAAATATTAATTTATTCAAAAATTAACAGAAGAGTTTTATCGGCAAGTAGGACTACAGTGGGTGATCGGTTAACGAACAGTTCACGAAAGATTTTTGTGTTCGGATAACGAACACTTTCAAGAAAGATTTTTTGTGTTTGGACAACGAACACATATTCGGAGGTGTGCTCAGGGATATATCCCTGAAATTATGCATGAAATTTTGACAACTGCTAGAGATCTGGAATTGGAGTTGAACGAGGACGACACATAGAAGAGCTCATAATGGGACATGAAGATGAACTGACAACAGAAGAACTCCAAGAAATTTTGAATGAAGAACACCAAGAAACGTGTCTCCTTCTGAACAAGAGGTAGACGAAAGAGGACCAATGCCGACATCTGCCATTAAAGGTTTTTGAAAAATTGGGCGGATGTCAGAGCAATTGTCTTAGAATGGCACCCAAACCAAGCTGATGTCAGTAGGGTTGGGGATCTTTGCAACAACAATGCTATTAATTACTTCTGTAAACTCCTGAAAAAGAGAGAAAAGCAATCGACATTGGACATGTTCTTCAACGCCCTATAAGCAAAAAATGAAAAGGAATGATTAATATGCAAAACTATACGTATGTATTATTTTTTAAAAAACTTACTTAGAAATTATACATTTTTTAAAATTTAATTTTTAGGGTCTCAAGAACGAATTAATTGCTTTCACATAGAAGTCTATGGTGAATCGATGATCGGTTAACGAACAATTCGGATAGCGAACATAGTCTTGGAACGGATTATGTTCGCTAAACGATCACCTACTGTATAATCAGGGGCGTATCGAACGCCGTATTAATGATATGGGGCCTCAAAATGTGCAATATTTTGACACTTTCAAATAAATTTTATTTTGCGATCATTTTATTTGTTTTCCAAAAAGGTCCCCAAAAAGATTTTGATACAGGGCCCAGTTAGAACTAACTACGACAGTGACTATGATTATATCAGTTACTTTTAAATTCATATTTTTGTCACATATCTAACAAGTAAAATGAATTTTTTGTTTGAAGGAACAGCAGAGTATTTCCGACAAATTTCCGTTCATTTGTACTCCATTCAAGTTTTTTGAATTACTTCTTAAATCTCCATTAATAATTAAAAAATAAAAGAATCAAACAATTCTTATTCAGAAATCTGAATAATTGTTTTTAAAATATTATCGGAAAAAGAGAGAAACATTCAAAACCTTTAGCAGCAATGTTCAGTATATTTATTCAATTTCAAAAAAGATGTTTGCTTGTTACGTTAAATTTTACTAATATGTAGAACAATTTCATTTACTAATAAAAAAAATTGTGACAATTTTAAAACAATTTAAATACCATGAACCACGTCCGGGTCACCAGTTTTTTTTGGTTCTTTATGGTTAAAAAAATAGTAAAATTGCATAAAAATCATTAAACCACTTTTTATTCGTTAGGCTTAACCGCCGCTTCAGTAAAACCGTTGTAAGTTAGCCAATGTCAACATATGAACTGTTGCCAATCTGGGAAAGCAAAAAACTACAAAGAAATTGTTTTCAGATTTACAAATATAATTTTGAAAATTAACAAATATAAAAGTTGACAATAAGAGATATTTGCAATTATAAAAAATATTCTAAAAATAAATACAGTTATTACTTACATTTTTAACCATTAAAATTTTAATTTACACTCTTAAGTTACCGAAGAATAAATGCTATATATATTGCACCGTTTCCGAATATTATTATTCGAATAAAATGGATTAATATCCATCTTAAAATTAATCATAATAAAATATTCTTTTACTTGGAATCATTTTTGTGGTTTATTTTGAGAAATACCTCAATTTTCGAAAGTTGATGTAGCGCGTAAGGAAACAGAAATATTTGCTTACAAGGCAAAATAAACTAATACTGAACGATTCAAATAGCATTGTGGAGGCAGAAGGTTTTGGAAATGCCTCATTGGATAAAAGGAAATTTCAAACCGCGGAGCAGATGGAAAATGATTGCGTTTTAAATTTTGCGACTGGCTACGCAAAGCATTGACTGTACCACCGCGCAATATTCAGATTACCATCTGGAGTGAAAGAAAAAGATGTGCATGCGTGTGTAATGGAAGAAAAGGTTTATAGAAAATAAAACTTTCATTTATTCGAATAGCACTATGTGTATTTTAGAGTTGGCTTACATTTTTGTAAAGATAAAAATATGTATAAAAATTCGATTTGATGCGTTTTAAATAGCATTCGGAAAAGAGCATTTTGAAATTCAGTATTTTTTTGAAAGAGAATCATGTTTTTAAGAAAGATCTTTGGCGTTTGAGAAATTTAATGTAAAGTGATGTGGTTGTTTCTTCTTTGTAAACTATCTATGTATGTAACTTTAGAAAACCCAGAACTGACTTTTCAATATTTTGGTTTGTGATTGCAATTTCCCATGCCGTGCGTTAGTGTTATTTTCGGGGAACTTCTAAATTTCTGATGTATTAAGTTCACAGTTATCTGGAAAAGAAACTGATTGATTTTATACAGTCAGGTTCATACGAATGAATTAATGTGTTTTTGGTCGTTGTCAAAAATGATGTTTATAAAATGTCGGTGATGTATTTCAAAGTACAGTGAAGATCATGTAACATGAAAGTGAGGGGACTGACATATTTTTCGTGTTAAAAAATACTACAAAAAGAAAAACATATATTCAACAAAATTAAGTTTATTGTAGAACATTTATTAGATTTATACATAGATTTATATGTATGCATGCATTTAATAAAAGTCAATGAAACAAAAACATTTAAAAGAACTTAAGGAAATTTAATACAAAATTTAACAACAGATCTCCGTTTTCGTCTTCTGTTTATGCTTAAGAAGCCAGTCTTTTTCAGCCTTAAGAATCTCCATCTTCATTTTAAGCGAAATAGAAGTTTGCTTTCCCTCTAAACTCTTTGCCATTGAGCTAGTAAAAAAAATTCTTCTAAAACAGGGAGAGAGAAAAAAACGCGAACTGTACTTATGTATACTAATTTTTGCCCTCACTGAAATGTACTCGTCACAGAATTCCAAAGCCAACTAATGAGAGGTGAGATGTTTTGTGTGGCATTTGTAGGGGTGGAAGGTGAAAATTGGTTCGTGTCACAGGCTATTCCGGGAGCATTTCAAAGTCCAGTTAGCCCCCTTTCTACGAAACGTATGAAACCACTTCTCTTTCATTTCACACCCATCTTAAATCTCGCCTGCGCAGCTGGTGTTTTCCGTATTTTGTTCATTCCCAGAAGGAAAATCTTTCCGGGCTAAGAAAAATAAAAGCGTGAAAATACATAGTCGTTTGTCGGGACCGTTGTATTGTAAGGGGTTAAACGAAATTTCATTTTAAATCGTTTTTACGTTAAACGTATTCCACTGTACTAGTTACATTTTTTGCTTAGTTATCTAGAGAAGCGATCACCAACTGATGGTTCACGGACTACTGGTGGTCCGTGAAAAAGCTTTGATGGTCTGCTGAAAAATAGGGGCATTATTTATATTTTTATGAAAATTCAGTTTGAATAACGACGAATAACAAAACGTGTCGGGGAATATGAATTACACTTTTCTGGCTACTACTTTTAGCAAAATTTCTTCTGAATTTTTGCAATTTTTAGCTATTCTTGCAGGTGTCTAGCGACATCTGAAAGTGAGAGTCAGCAACCGAGGTAAATTGGTGACATAACACTTCAGTTAATGCAGTGTTTCTCAAACTGTGTGGGGGAGGGGCGTGATAACTCTACGAGGTTGCGCAGGAATATTGAAAAGTTGAAAACAAAAAAAATTATCAATTTAGTGAATGTAAACAAACAAAATACTTTTTGATATACTAAAGTATAAAATACACAATTACACTGATATTATACACTTATAAATGTATCAGTACTGTACAATGTATTTTATTATTAATTTAACAATATTAAGAACAAGTTTGATAATTACCAGTAACCCCATGGGCTTGTATGAATCTTGATAATTTGTACGGTTTTTAACTATTTCCTTAACTGCCGATTAAAAGTTACACCATTCGCTACCCAATGTCATCGTTTTCCACGTAGATGCACGCATTTTGATCGGGGGAGGAGAGGAAAAAAAGAATATATAAGTAATATCCTCTGAAATATAAGTAAATCCTTCTGAAACACTGTCAAGGTCCTTTTATTGCATTCCAAAGCCTTCGGTATAATTTTTGTGGATAGTAGTGCATGAAAAAGATCGTACTTCGGGAAAACGTATATATATGTTCAGAGAATAAATGCCTTGGCTCAGCAAGACGTTTATATACGTCTACGGCACATAAGAGGTTATAGTCGCATTGTAGTTTAGTGTCAAAGTATAGTATTATTGAATTCAATACATTATTATTGTAAAGAGGGGGGCGGGATCAAAGTAATGATTGAATATTAGGTCGCGAATATTGAAAGTTTGAGAAGCACTGAATTAATGGATATTCCTTTGCGTTGTCAGTTTGTTCTTGTTTTTCGTAACGTTTAATGGAAAAGTAACTAAAGATGTAAATAATGGACAATATAGTTACAGTGGTCTGCCATATAGTGGTCCGCCATATAATGGTCAATCATATAATGGACTGTCAAATATAAAATTATACATTTAGTGGTCTAAGGAGTTCTGAAAATTGACGACCGCTAATCTAAAGCAATTCTTTCTTGTCAGTAAGATTTCTATGAAGGTTAAAATGCATGAAGAGAGAAAAAATAAATCATTAATTCTTCAAAAGTTATGGAATGATTTTTTTTTGATAAATTTTATAGCCATCATCACCATTTTTTTTAAAAAAATCAAAACAATTCAATAAGTCAAAAAATGATGTGTACGTTATATATCCTATATAAAGAGTGTGTTTTTTTCAGGTATAGAAGTTTAAGTTGACATTACTTTCCAAATGGCGACCGATTTAACAGCTGTCAAGTGAATTATTCTCAGTTTGGTTTGGCAATTCATCAAAACGATCATCAAGCGAGGCGTAGATTCGTAGAATGGGCCCAAAACGAGATTGCCGTTGTTCCCGATTTTCATAAGCGAATTTTGTTTAGCGGTGAAGCGCACTTCTGGTTGAAGGGCTACGTCAACAAACAAAACTGACGCATTTGGAGTGAAGTTAATCCACAAGTGCATGTCGAAACACCGTTACATCCAGAAACACTGACTGTTTGGTGCGCTTTATGGGCTAGTGGAATCCTTCTTCAAAAACGATGAAGGCCACAACGTTACAGTCAATGGTGATCGGTATAGAGCCATGATTACTAACTTTTACATTCCTGAATTGAACAATCATGATGTCCAGGAGCTGTGGTTCCAACAAGACGCCGCAACATGTCACACAGCTCGTGCCACAATCGATTTATTGAAAGACACGTTTGGTGACCGCCTAATTTCACGTTTTGGACCTGTGATTTGGCCTCCAAGATCTTGTGATTTAACACCGCTAGACTATTTTTGTGGGGCTATGTAAAGTCATTGGTCTATGCGGATAAGCCACAAACGCTTGACCATTTGGAAGACAACATTCGCCGTGTTATTGCCGCTATACGGCCACAAATGTTGGAAAAAGTCATCGAAAATTGGACGTCCAGATTGGACTACATCCGAGCCAGCCGTGGCATTCCTATGCCAGAAATCATATTTAAAATGTAATGTCACAAGATTATCTTTCGAATAAAAAAAATTCATGTTAATCGAATAATACATCGTTGTTTTATTGCAATTTAAAGTTCTATACCTCTAAAAAAACACCCTTTACAAATCAGAGGAAGGTTAAGTTCTAAAATAGAAAACTAAGAGCTAGAAACCAATATATATAAAGAAAATTCCAATTAATTAGAATGGAAACTGTCATGTTTTCTAAAGCTGTCACTGACTTAGAGCAGTGAAATTGGGATAAGCTTCCTTTGTAGCTTTAACTTTCAGCAGAAAATTTTCCATAATAGTGCATGAAAAAGTGAAAAATATTAACCAAGACTGAAAATTATTTGGGTCTAAAATGTGTGCTTGTAAGCACAGTAAGCTATTAATCCATAAAACTATTTTTGCGCGTATTAATGATTCATTTAAAAACACAATGTTTACACTTCTAATGGGCTCAATTCATGACGGTCACATGATAAAGACAAACAAGTGTTTCCCATTGAATTAAAAACAGACATTAAACTAATCGCACTTGTTTTCTATTTGTAAAACTTGGATACAATTTCAAATTTCCCACTTTGATAAGGATGATCAAATGATATAATAAAAATTTTCTTCAAGATATTTTAAAATTTATAAAAAATGTCTTTTTATGCACGTATTTTTAAATAAAATGCATTTTGTATACCCATGTGCGTTATTACTGTTGACAAATATGTATTTTTTAAGAAAAAATTTCTGCAAAGAGCAAAAATTGGCTACAATGAAGTGATGAACCGCATTATAGCTGGAAACACATGATTATTTCTGACGTGTGACTATGACGTCACTTGAGTTTTTGAATTAATTAGCGAGGAACACGTGGTTATAATTATCATGTGAATAGGACGTCACATGAATATAGTCCATTATTACACAGTTTAAAAGTAAGGTATTTTTGCAAAAATAATGAGCTAAAGAATTTAGTAAATGGTATAAACTGAAATTGATATTTTTTGAAGATTTTAGATTTTCAACACATTTAATAAGTTTGTAAAATAAATTCCTTTTTTTTTTATTGTTTTTTGTACTAGTTAGAGACACATTTCAATGCTTCATTAATCTCAGTAAAACGGAACATGGCGTATTTGGAAGTTAAAATGTATCCAAAATATAGATCTTATCATTTGCTAATGCATCAAAAAATTAGGAAGCTGTACAAAAATATAAACAGTGGAAAATGTTCATAATTCAATTAAATAAAAAACTTAATTATGTTATTTTGTTACTTATTTTTTAAAAAAAGAGAAAATATTTCCCAATTTTATAAAAATCGTGCTATGCAAGTTATTTAGTTTAAGTTTTTATTATGTAAATTATTTATTTTAAAATCTAGATTTCCTTTCCATACTCCTTCTTCAGCAACATCATTGCAGCCTGTCACGCGCCAAGATTGTGTCCGTGAGCCTCTTCCATCGGACTGAATTTGGAGATATAGAATGCTAGAGACAGTGGCACACACAAGGGAAGGGGGTCCTGGGGGTCCGGACCCCCCAAAGCCCTTGATTTTTCCCGATTGATTATAATTCTAAGTATACAGCACGTAAAATTTAATTAATTACTTGTTATTAATGATTAATTTTATTAATTAATGCTAATTATTTATTCAAAAATTAGTTTTTTACTGTGTTTTGTTTCCGAAAATCGTCAAAATCAAAAGGAGTGAGATACAAGAATGGTGAACTTTCGACCCCAGTCCCCCTCCCCTTGAAAAATTCCTGTGTGCGCTACTGATGCTAGAGGTTGACTTCCAGATTCCTGAGGTGGCCGCGGTAGCCGAGTGGTATGGGCATCGGATCGTGATTTGCCTTGTCACGAGTTCGAGCCCAATGCCACTAAAGACCTGCCGTGTAGAGCAGGGATGCACGTTAAATCTGTCGAGAGCTGAAATGTCCTCCCGTTGGTGTGGTGTGATAGTTAGGAGAGGGGGTGCCAGCTCAGGTGTCGTCCACGTCACTTGACCATGGTTCAAAATTACGTGGTCCGTCACCAAAAGCCTTCGTGTAGCTGAACAGTGTGACGTTAATATTCAATCGATCAATCAATCCAGATTCCAGAGATCTCTCTCGACATAAACAATCCCATCTAGTAAGGGTCTTCTTCCTTTTCGTGTACCTTCAATTTTTAAAAATGTCATTAATTTAATTGGGTTTGAATCCATTATATGTAAAAAGATGTCATAGCCATCACATGCGGCTTACTTTTATAACTTTGGCAATATCCGGTTCTTTAAATCTCTGCTTCAAATTTCATAATTGTACTGTATTCTACAGACAACACTTTTCATAACTGCACTCAATATTTTGTGGGGTGTTTTTCAATTCCTACAATTAGGTCACACACTCTATATATTTATTTATGTATTTATTTATTTATTTATCTTGGTGAAATTTTCAATCGTTAATAAAATACATTTTAAAGCGCTCAATTGAGCTGAAATTTTATATAGATGATTATTTTGGATGACAATACAAAATTTTTAATTATAATTAATAAAAATTAATTGATTAAAACTAATTATTTAAAGAATTACAAATACAGCCACGTTGTCATCATTTTTGGCGACTTGTGTCAAAACTTGAGAATGTTTTTTTCGCACGTTTTAAAGCATTCAGTTGAACTGAAATTTTATATACACGATTGTTTTGGATGACAATACGATACTTTAAAGATAATTAATAAAAATGAATGACCACTTAATATTGTGATTCTGTGATATGTATATACATATTTATATTCATTGTAACTATTTAATAAAAAATAGCTAAAATAAAATTTTTCGATGTTGGTCTAAGTAGAAATTGACTTAAAAAACTTTTTTTTATATTACTTGTTCTCTCTTAATTCAGCAGCTTATCTTGTTCAGATGTAATTAACCCCTTAAACGGACAAATTTTTCCACAAACTGTTCCAAAAAAAGCACTTTTTATTGCATACTATTATGAATAACACTTGACAGAATACGAAAATTGAAGAATTTATTTTAATCTTCAATTTTACATTGTTCACACTATTTTATATTTTATAATTGTTTAACACAAAAAGGTACACTCTGTAAAGAATGTTTCATATATCTTAAAAGAATTTTATTATATTTCCGAAAAATCTCATGTTTGTATCTATTTTTTAAACGGTTGAGGATTTTGTGTGTGTGCATATATATACAAACACAATTGGAAGCATTGTGTAATACTAAGTCTTACAATGAGGACGCAAATAATATCGGTTCTTTTTATTATCTTTTAATTTTCATTTCTTCTCATACTACATATTATACATTGTCCTGCCGATGCCTTTTTTTAGCGAGTAGTTTCAAGAATCTAAATCCCTGCCTTCAACGAAAAAATGCTGCATTCACCACAAAGAAAACCCCCAGATGAAGAATACTTTCAGTACCAAGGACAAAATGAAGCTCTTAAAAACACATTAGCATTAATAATCTCTCTATAAAAAATTTTAAAAATGTGAAATTCAAAGGTATAAAGAAACAAATATCAGTACATGTACAGAGTACGGGCATACTCGTTGCGGCCAGCTTTCGGTAGCCCGTACCGTGTACGGGCAAACCTGTTAAGGGTTCACAGCCATCAATGGTAGCTGCCAAACAAAGCAAGTGGTCTGATTAAGGTTTTGAAAATTTTAGTTTTGTTTTGACTATAAATTTGGACTTATATCGGCTTCTGAACTAATAGAAACATTTATTTGCCATAAGTAGCCTATTCAAGCTTTATCTCATTAATATTACTAATGACAGTTCCAAACTTAAACCGCTATGCGCACTAAAAAATATATATCGTCAGCCTAATTATCAGACTGCGTAACTCCACCGGCGTTACTGATTTGATATAGGAGTGCAACGCGCCAACCGCTTTTTGGCGTGATTCCTTAATCATTTTGTTTTGTCTACGCCATGCCTCAGTGCACGCTCCGCTTTTAATTTATTCCTTGAGCAGTATAATCATTACTTTTTTTTATTTCATAATAAAACTAGATTTCGAAGGGAGAGGTGGTAGCAAGATTTTAACATAAAATAAATAAAACAAAAAGTAATATTAATGTATTAAACTTCCAGATATAAATTATTTACACTATTTTAAGCGTTCGTTACGCAAAATTTGAACAATGTGTTACTTTTGTTGAGCAGAGATCCCCCACGGGGAAAAAACCCAAACAAAAAAACTAACACTAATATACGTTATCCCCATGGCAAAACCACATTATCACACGATAAAAATATCAAAGTAAACCATATTGTAATATTATCGCCTATCTTGGAGAACATAAACAACTTGGTGCCTAGCCTTACTGTATCAAATTAACATCCCAGATGGAGTTACGCAGTCTAATAATTACACCGAAGATATATTCATATAATATAATTACTAAAATTTTCAAAATATTCTAACAAAAATCAGCATCTTTTTTTAAAAAAGTGTAGAATAAGATATAGAGCCATTCAATTTGCTTGAAACTCTCATAATTCTCTTTTAATATGTATCTTTTCCTCATCATCAAATATTCCAGCGTTTCACAAAAGGATTGTAATTTACAAATCCTATTTCCTTAACGTTAATGATGTTCATTTTTGAAAACAACTATCTTTTAAGCACTGCGGTTGGCAAATGAGATAATTGCATATGAGTCAAGGATGGCCAATAAATGCTCTTAATTATGTATTCTAGCTAAACGTGCTTTAATACAAACGCTAATCATAATTACAGTTCCCCTTCTGCTTCTTTAGATTTTATGTTGTCAGTGAACTAATTTTTATTAATATTAGGCCACCAAAATACTAGTTAAATTTGTTAATAATGGTTGGATAATTTATTCAAAATAATGGCTAAGGTGATTATCGTTTCAGAAAAATCACTCGAGATAGTTAATGATTACTAGTTTATGACAACATTCATCTGTGTTGAAGTTTTCGTTATTTCCGAATTAATAAATATATTGATTTTTCCCGAAGATTAAGAAAGTAAAAAATAAAATAAGTAGAAGAGTTTTTTTATACATGGCATACATTTTCGTCGTTGAAAAAAATAGCATCTAAAATTAGCTTACCACTAGTACTAATTGAATACTTCAATTTGCCCATTTCAGATCAACTCGATTGTTTACTTAATGCAACCAATGCATCTAGTGATTTTGGACTATCATAAGGTCAATATTAGAACAGTGATGTCAACGTGATGAATACTGACACATTTAATAAACGTCAACTACTATTATGTTACCTGACAATCTTTGTTTGAAATTACGATTGTCGAATTTAGTACCCATTAGTTATTTTACTAAACATTCAACTACTATACAAAACAATTCGAATATCTCTTATCCTCTATAATTTCGGTCGGTGATTTTGGGTTTTTAATTGAGCAATGGTAAAGATTCAGGCTACTTACTCTACATTACAAACTTTGTCTTTTTCGCTTAACGCGTATATTACTCCTTCTCTTCCCCCTCCTTTATTTATTTATTTTTTGTAATGTTTTTTCAGTCCCACTCTACGACCATGGCCCCAGTAGCCTCGTAAGTAGTTATGGACACGAAATCGCAGCCGGCGTGTCATGAGTTCAAGTCCTGGCACCGTTGAATATCTGCCGCTTAGAGTTGTGACGGGTCTTTCATCGCGATTTCAGCTAACAGTCCTCTTGGGTTCTTTGAGGCCAGAATGGCAGTTCTTTCCAAATAACTCAAGAAGAAGAACGTTGTTAAGAACAGTTGGTTCCTTTCACCGTCCAGAGATGGCGCCACGAACTGGGACTTTTTTATTCTAGAAGGATTTGTGATTCGCGGGAAAAATTCAATTTGATTCGTATTCGTGGGTGGTGGAAGCATCGTTTTTTTTTTGGGGATTGTGTTTTGCAATGTTTTCCTACATGTAATGGTGTGCGTGTGTGTTTTTTTTGTAAAATATAGACTGGAAAAGTTCTTTGCGTGTTTCTCAATGACTCATCGTAACTTATTTTTTCCTCAAGCTTCTATAAAAAATGTATTTAGGTGTCCATCATGGAAGCAAGATCGCGGTAAGTTGAATACATTCGCAATCCAATTAACATGATTGATTCTAATTCTATATTTATTATTCTAATTCTAAATCGATTCTTATTCTTATTCATAACAAACGTGATTACGTAAATAAGGAATCATATATATATTGGAAGTTAGCAGTAGAGCGAGGTCGATGTCTGGGTCTACCAGTCTATGTGCAGAAGGGATTGCTAGGGGAGAAGTGAAGTAGCTAAGTATATAGAAAAATAGCTGTAAAGAGATTTTTTGAGATAAAGTTTAGAAGAATCCTAAGTGCGAGAATTAACCTAGCCGTGCCGGTATAGACGAACCAAAAGTGAGCTCCAGAGGAACACTGTCGGATTAAAGCCATTACAGAAGAGCTAAAGACAGCTGTTTACCTAGGATATAGCGGTAAGCGAATTTATATAAGCTATAAGGAAAGTGCGTATATTAGTGAAATAGGAATTAATATATAAAGTTACATTCAGTGGTCCATAGCGTCATTATTCGGAAATACGTGTTGCGTCTTTTCATACTAGATCACCTTACTTAGATTATTATTGTTGCGTATTGTGTTTAAACTAATATCTTAATAAACAGATTTTAGAATGAAGGATTTGAGTGGTTCTTTGTTCTTCCCTACAGAAACAGGTCGCGTAAATAGTGTAGAATGTGTGTCCCCACGGGCGGGGGCTTTACAGAATGGCTGATGCAAATTAAATTTGACTTGGCTGAATGTCCTTTCCTTGATGTGATATGGTAATTTGCAGAGGGGTGTGATGAAGCCGATTTCTTCCCCCTATTGCTAAGAGTGGAGTCCGAAAGACGTGGGAAAATTGCAGACATTTCCCTAATTGCTGCAAAAGAATCTCGAACTGGGTGGTCAAAGATTTGTACCCTCTTTCCCAGGCTGTCCCAATCGTCCAAAAAGAGATGCCGTAACATTGTGCTTTCATTTTCCCACGATTCAGTGACGACAGTGCGTCTGAAAACATACACTGTGCACCGAGCCATCAGCACCCATTGAGCAAGAGGTCAAATGGGCTAAGACCGACAGGGGTGGCAGAAGAACAAGAGATCACAGAAGAATGATAAGGCGAGAGATGGTTAGAGAGAAAGATATAAGGAGAGCGAGAGCATCCGAAGGGAGACTGGATTTTGAGGGAGCCGTTCGACGTCCCTCCAGCGAGGAGAAAAAAACGATATTGAGTCCGCTCAGTACGGTGGATTCCGAACTGGGGAGATCTGGGAACGGTCTGAGTCCCGATCAACGATAGGAATGCGATACTGAATCCACGAATTAAGGCGGATTTTGGAACCAGGGAGATAGCAAAGGAGCAACTGCACGGCGGATTTGGAGCCAGTGAACTCACCCAAACTCGGTGTGGAATTATCGAGAGTGAACCCTTTTTACGTATCCTAGGTATAGGACTTTCCTCTACAGTGTCAATTTAGAACAGTATTTTATGCGAGAGATATGAGACATTGCAGCGAAAGAGACTCGAAATCTGTGGACCCTTTTGCTGAATAATTGTGATAGAATATTTTTTTTGTGATTTTCTTACTAAGAAATAAATAGTTTATCCCATAGCTCTGTGTGAAGTCGTTACAGGGGTATGCCATCCCAGGTGTCGTGGAAGACACCTGACCGAGATTCAAACTTACGTGATCCGTCACAGTAGCCATGCGTGTTGTTTCATAGTGCGACATTAATACGCTCTGCCTCTCCCCAAATGTATGGACGAGGTAGCCGAGTGGTCATGGTCACGAGCTCGTTGTCTAGTCATGGATTCGAAACTAATGACACCCTTGCAGAGGGTTATAGGACTGATACACGTTAAATCACGCCTTTGTAGGACTGATGCACGTTAAATCTATTGTGGCTCAAAGTTTTCCCACTGGCGTGGTGTAGAATACAAGAGAGGGGGTGCCGCTCAGGTGTCGTCACTTAAATATAGTTCAAAATTCCGACGTCTGTCGCCAATACTTGTGCTGCTTCAAAGAGCGACGTGAATTAAAAATCAAATTAAAAGCACAGTCCTACTGAAAAATTGAATTATTAGCATTTTACTTTGAAAAACAAGTAAGTGTTTAAAATCTCAAAAAAGTTACAATCAAATTATTTTTACATGTACGCTTACACGCATGTATATTACACGCTTACTCTTGACAAAAATTATCCAGTTTTAAATGCATTTTTTGAATCCTTATTGTACTATATATGTATCGCCTTTAATTTTTTTTTTATATTTTACTTTATATTAATATTTCCCTCTAATCGATTTTGAACAATAAATTACGATTTTGACATTAAAAGGTATCATTTTTAAAAATTACACACATTCAAACATAATTTTTCCATAACTTAGTCTGCGGTAACCTAGTTGTCATCATTACGAACTCATGGTCGGTGTGTCATGTGTTCGAGTTAGTGCTGCTGAAGACCCACCGCGTAGAGGTGCTAATGCACGCTAAATCTGTAGAAGAGCTCACCGTTGTCGTGGTGTTTTTAGCAGGTGAAGTCCAGATTGCCAATTCAGGTGTGATCTTTGCCACTTGGCATTGGTTCAGATTTACGTCACCAATAGCCCTCGTGTCGCCTTATAGTGTGTTCGACGTTAATACACACTCACTCAATCCATAGCTTCAAAGTTTATTTTAACCAATTAAGCAGGCAATTTTTGGCCCAAAATGTTCCTAAAAAAGGCACGTTTTTCCTTAATGCATATAACTAAACATAATACTTAACAGAATGCGAAAATGGAAGAATTTTATTTTAATTTTCAACTTTAAAGTATTCAAACTATTTTTTATTTTATAATTGTGAAACATAAAATCCCTTTAGATATCCAACTACGTTTGGAACCGTGATTTTGCAAAAAATTTATAAATGGGTAATATTTATGATATTAAGTGTCACTTAGATTAGAAAATATATATACAATTGTTTTAAGAATAGTATTACAGTAAAAAATTATTTTTAAGTATAATATTTTGACAAAAAATGAAAATAGAATGACCAATTTTCAAAACATTCTCCTTTTATGAAAAATGATTCTGTTATAATAATATTTTGCCTGTATATATCTCAGACCTCTGTACAGTGGCTGAACTAGAATTTTTGAAATATATAACTTAGAAGTGGATTTATCCATATTTTACTACAACAGAGGGGAGAAATTTTAAAAAAACAACGTCGATAATTATTTCAATTGGTGGTAACTATGAAAGTAATGAAAATTTTTCAAAAAAAAATCCTTGTTCAGACTCACTGTAAAAGTCTTTACTTTATATAAGCAAAATATTATTATTATAGAAACATTTTTTATAAAAGGAGAACGTTTTGAAAAACAGTTCTTCTAAGTTAATTTTTTGCCAAAATATTGTATTTAAATAATTTTTTTTAATTGTAATATCCTTGAAACAATTTTATGCATGTATTCTAATCTAAGTGACACTAAATATCATGGAAATTATCCATTTATCCTTTTTTAAAATCACAGTTCTGAACGTAATCGGATACCTTAAATGTTTGTTTATTATAGGGTACACTCTGCTGCTATGAGAACAGTTTCATATATCTTAAAAGCCTTTCTCTCATACAAAAAAATTCCATGTTCACACCCCTTCTTCAAATGGTTGAGGATTTTGTGTGTGTGTGCATATATATATGCACACACAATTTGAAGCAAGATGTAATATTAAGTCTTACATTGCATTGGGGACAGAGATAATATCGGCTTTTTTGGATTATCTTTCCATTTTAATTTCTTCTCAAGCAACAAATTATACACTGTTTCACCATCTTTGTTCTTTGTATAATATTTTCAAGAATCTAAATTCCTGACTTCACCACAAAGAAAATCCCGGAGAACTATTTCAGTACCATGGACAAACTGCATCTCTTTAAAAACACTAGCACTAATAATCTCACTAAAAGAATTAAAAATGTATAGAAATAGAAAATAGGAAGAAGAAAAAATACCAGTGCCTGTACATCGTATGGGCAAACTGGTTGTGGTCAGTTTTCGGTAGCCCGTACGGTTTATGGGAAAACCAGTTATAAGGGGTTAAACATACTTTTCCATAATTTCAAAATTTATTTTAAAAGTTTCAACAATTGGATTTGCCCTACTAGAAACAGCTAAGCATAACTTAAGCCCTTCAAGGATTTTTCAGACCCGAGCTCGGGCGGATGAAACCTACCATCCTGATTCATTCCGAGTGTAGCTCGGGCATTGTGAAAACTTACACTGTGACATCGGTCTTTCCTGCATTTTTTCACATGTGCTTTCTATGGCTTCGAATAATAGAAAAGTACCACTAGGTGGAATTTTCTGCAAAAAGAGGACGTCTTTCTGTCCTTAACGCTTGAAAAAGTCATTTTGTTGACTACGGAGGCTGTTCAATAAATAATAAGACTAATTTTACTGCCGCAAAACCACTCATCGAATGTTAATTATTGTGGCATAAGAAAAGTTTTCTGTCTGTACTAACAAAAGCTACCGATATTTGGCGTGTACAGACTCGTATTCTTGAGTACCACGTGATCGAACTGAAGAGTGTTTGTGGGCGCCTACTAGTCACACCCAGTTGTCGAAATGGATGCAAAAATCAGCATAGAAGACCTTTGATATGATACGATATGATTTAAGACTGGAACAAGAAGGCAACAATATCTTAAAACACTTTATCACAGTAGCGAAGCTTGGTTGTAATACTATGATCCAACCATAAAACAACAAAGCAGCTAATGAAATCATCCATCTTCACCTACTCTCAAGAAAGCAAAAATTGTGAAATCATCTGGTAAAGTTATGACCATAATTTTTTTTTATTATGAAGGAATTGTGTATCAACACGCTGTCGAACCCGTTACTACCGCAAACGACTCGTACTACTCGAATGTCTTGCAAACAATGGTACAGCACGTTAAAAGGAAACGTCCATTGCTTCGAAATGGCTTCCTATTGCACCATGACAATGTCCGACCACATATTGCTCACTGAGTACTGTTTGTTTCTCAGCAGAACAATGTAGAGATTTTGTCACACCCTCCATACAGTCCTGATCTCACTACATGCGATTCCTGGCTGTTTCCTCAACTTAATAAACCATTACGAGGCAAACGTTTTGTAAGCAACAAAGCATGTGTAAAGGCTGCGTAGGCGGTTTTGAAACGGCTCTCACAAAACGGACTTTTTACATGTTTTTAAGAAGTGGATAGAATTTTGGGATAAATGCAATACGTGCCGCTGAAGTTATTTTGAAAATAACCATATAAATGATGACGATTAAAGGTATTCTGTTTTTTGTGTTGATAATTTTAGTCTTATTACTTTTTGTACAGCCCTCATATGTTCCCCAACAGAGAAGAAAGCCAATCCAACGCGACAGTGCCTTACTTGCTGCTCAAAGAAAGACAGTAAAGGGAAGAAGGAAAAAAGAGAAACAAGATTACACTGACCAGATTGCGAAATTTTATACACATGATTTTATTTTGGATGAAAATACAATAATTTAGTTATAATTAATAAAAACTAATTGATTAAAATTAATTATTTAAAGAATTACAAATACAGTCACGTTGACACGATGTTTGGCGACTTGCGTCAAAACTTGAAAAGGTTTTTTTCTCGTGTTTTAAAGCATTCAGTTGAACTGAAATTTTATATACACGATTGTTTTGGATGGCAATACGACACTTCATTGATAATTAATAAAAATTAATGACCACTTAATGTTGTGATTCTGTCATATGTGTATATACATATTTATATTAATGTTAACTATTTAATAAAAAAAGTAGCTAAAATAAAAATTTTCTTTCTTGATCTAAGTAGTGTAACGTCACTACTCGGAACACCAACAGCGGTCGGCGTCTTTGTTGGACCCGACACCCACACGTGCATCTTGCAGCTGCAGCGCAACCCCTTTTTGATCCCCGAGGAATCGAACCCCGTCGACCGGAAGATGAGGGAGAGATGCTTTGAACTTACACGGGAGCGGTGGCCAACGAATCCTCCTCTCACAAAATATTGGACTCTAACAATCTATAATAAAGTTTAATAACTTTAATGTATCATTCAGTAAATAATATTCAATAGTTGTGACGTAAATAAATTCCATATTTAAATTAACCAAGAATACGCTACCGTTATTCTTTCAAATGTTACAGTAGGAATTGACTTAAATTTTTTTATATATATTAATTGCTTAAATATATTTTTTTACTATAATTTTTAGGAAATTTTGTATGAAATGGTGCACTTATGTTTAAAAAAATATGTATGTTTGAAAATAAGCGTAGGAAAATTTGACATTTTTTTTATCCATAACCCAGAAGAAAAATGAGCGTGAAAGGGGTTAATACAAATTTTGATAGCTCAATAGATAATGAAACCGTATTATACTTTTCTTGATATAAAACGAAACTAAACTAATCTCCCTGAACAGAGTTTACGCATTATTAACAAGGAGAACCTTAAAACATTACATTCATCTAACTCGCATAAATTCATTTATTTTCACTTTAATGCCTTTCTTTCTAAGATGGCAATTTAAAGAAGAAGAAAAAACACCAGCCAGATAAAAGGGTTTCCCTTGTTTTTATTGATGAAAATTCGGTGCAGAGAGAGGATCGGAACCTTTCTATACGATTCGAAACAGAGAAAATGGAAGGAAAAATAGGCCATACCAATAGTTCTAATTCTTTCAGAACCAGCAAGAGAAAAGGAATACCAGCACCCCCTCAATATTTACGACTCGCATGGGGCTACTTTAGTCCCTTTTTATCTCAAAACCATTTCTCTTGTACCTTGTCCCTGCTAGTGACGGAGGTTCTCCAATACCAGAGCCCAAAATATCTTTTCTTACTTTGACCACCAACAGTCCGCCATTTTTTTTTTTTTTTTTTTTTTTTGTTCCACCACTGCCTTTTTCTTTCTTTTTCCCTACCACTTTCATTTTCTTGGAAAAAGAACGGATGAGCGTCCATCCCTTTGTTTTTGTTACGTTTAGTTGTTCCTTTCCTTCTCATGTCACTTCGATTTTGCGACCAAAGCCGCATTTTATGGGACTCTATTTCTCTTCATTTTCGATCAACAGTTACCAGTTGGTGCGACGCGTTCTTTCTTTTAGGCCTTTTCGAATTCTTTTTTTTCTCTTTCCCGCTATTCTTTCTCCTTTGTTCTGATGCCTTTTGCTTCCTCTTTTGGAATGTTTCTAGTTCTTTTTTGTTCTCTTTTTTTTTCACTTCCGCTACAAAGAAATTGAGAAGGCTTTTCTCATTGATACAGAAAAAAAGTTAGTCATTGGTTAAACTGGGTAAATTCGGCGACTTTTTCGTAAAATTCTTCTGTTAATTCTACAATCGCTTGCATAGGCTGGAATGAATAGTAAAAAAGGGATACGGTTAAGAATTTATTCCTTGAAAATGGAAAACATGTTTCTTTCAAGCAGTAGACAATCAACACCACAAAAAACAGTTATACTATAATACTATTATATTTTTAAATTATGATTATAGGAGATTCCAGATAATTTGAATAAACTAGGAAATTTTAACCCCTTAACTGGTTTCCCCGTATACCGTGTGGGCACTGATATTTTCTTCTTTCTATATTTTGATTTACACTTATTTTTAATTATTATAGGGATTATTAGTGCTAGTGTTTTTAAGTAGACGCAGTTTGTTCATGGTACTGAAATACTTCTCATCTGGGATTTTCTTTGAGATGAAGGAGTTAATTTTTCATCAAAGGTATGAGAATTTAGAGTCTTTAAAATATTCGATAAAGAACCGGAATTGTAAAGACAAAATGTGCAATTTGTTGTTTCAGAAGAAAGGAAAATGGAAAGATAATCCAAAAAAGTCGATATTATCTGTGCCCCTATTGCACCAAGCAAGACTTAGTATTACACTATTTTTGTTCCAACGGAATAATAATAAGGAGATGACAACATTTCGTGGCATCTTTTGAATAGTCGAAGTCCTTTAACTTGGCGAAATAGGCCAACAGTATTATAGGTAAATACGCTAAAATTTGTTTTATGGTTTATTTAAAAATTTCAGGTACATTTATTACCGAAGCTAAGAGTTAGTAAGTTAATTATTTAAATAAAAGGAGCTTTATAACAATTTGACTTTTTATATAAATGTTTAACTCCATCCAAAAATTGTGGAATATTTTCAGATGATCAAAAACAAAAATTATTCTTCATATATTTATGATTTGTTTAATGTATAATATTTAAGTATCTCTTTAATTTTCAACGATTTTCATTACGTGGCATATTAGTAATTTCCGTTTCCCAAAGTTATATATGAATTACCTTTTAAAATACTTAAGGATATATATACACAGCAGTTTTAATATTAAAAATCCATCTAACTTTTTAAAAAGTTTCTGATTGAATTTATAATTTTCCCGCTCAAAATTTCGTTCTTTAAATGCATAAGATCAACAAAAACAAAAACAAAATGTTTTGAAAACTTAACAAGGCAACGAAGTTATGAAATCCCCCTTTTAATTAAAACTCTTTTGGAATAATTTCAAATTTCAGAACAGCTGCTAAGAAGCACTCTCTTTTCTTTTACAAAGCATGCTATCACCTTCAAATTTAGCTTTACACTTCCTGTTTCAATTTTAAAACTTTGTTTTTAAAATTAAAATCCAGAATACCTATCTAAAAACGCCATTTTTTTTCTACACCCCATTTGCCATTTCTTTATTGAATTTTTAAACCTCAGTATTTATTTCCCCCTAGTACACATACACTGTTCCTATTCTGAAATATATCCATTCTAAAATATTCCATTCCTTAGATTCACCCTCCAACGTAGCGTAATGAAAACACTAACATTTACATATATACAACTCAGAAGAATTCTTATATGCACGTCTATTTTTTTTTATTTGTCGCAGTAATATCCATGGAAATATCCTATATTAAAGTAATAATGTTTAGAAAAGGGGTGGTGGAAAAGATTCGTTCCATAAGAGAATTTTTTTATGTTCGAAATTGAATTGGAAGAGGGAGGGATATTCCCAAGTGGTTGACAAAGATAAAAGAATTGGAAATACCGAGGGGTGAAGGCTCAATAGAATATTTTTGAAGGAGCAAAAACGGGAGATGTATCTATAACTTTCTTTTATTGAATTGCATA
The DNA here is from genome assembly GCA_019973935.1 of Trichonephila clavipes. Taxonomy (NCBI): domain Eukaryota; kingdom Metazoa; phylum Arthropoda; class Arachnida; order Araneae; family Nephilidae; genus Trichonephila; species Trichonephila clavipes. The sequence continues at coordinate 685,356 of BMAU01021220.1, read as the reverse complement.
AATATGCAAACGACTTTTTTTAGCCTAATTGCACGATGGGTATTTTTTTTTCGAACAAATAGAATAATTCGTAAATTAAAAATCACCATTTTTATTACGCTGAAATGGCTTTTTTTCCTCGAATAATTGATTCTAGGCTTTTGAAATTGGCGTAAGGAAAAATCTTAAGTTATATTTTTATTTAATATAAAAGAAAAAGATAATCAAATTATCCTTAATTGATATATTTATATCTGAAATATCTAAATAATATTTTGGTATCGTTTTATATATAGAATGTTTTTAATTAAATATTACTTAACTAAAAATCCACTCACATACTGGAACATATTTATACATTTTTTTCAGAACTATGCAAACGGTTCTAAGCTTAATTGTAAGAATATTTTTTTCATCTAATGTAAAACAATTTCTTACTTCAAAACGGGATCATTATTTTTGTTTCAATTTTCAACTGTCCGAACATTTTATATAATAGAGCTCTAAGTTTTTTGTACCGAATATTTACTTACATATATTAAATTGTTTATTTTTTTCAAATAATTTAAAATTGATAAATGTATTATCCGAATGAGATAAGTCTACATTTTGTAAAGAATAAGATACGTCTCTTCAATTAAATTTTCAGATTTATTTACCTCTTCCGACCAAAAAGTTATTTATAAAATTTAAATAAATTTTTATTGATATTTAAATAGTTAATATATTGGTTAATTTTTTGTTGTATTAATTTTACTTAAATTCAAAAAATACATATATATATAATTAATTACATACAAATTTCAGCGAGAATTAAACTTTTCATTCAATGAAAAATAAGAATCTCTTTATATGACCTGCACCTTTTTTCCTTAAAAAATTTTTTTTTTTTAACTTTCATATTTAAAAAAAAAAAAATTTAACTGTTCACATGGTTTGCGAACTCCGTACGGGCTACCGAAAGCTAGCCACAACCAGTTTGCCTGTACACTGTACGAGTACTGTCATTTTCTTCTTTCTAGCTTTGATTTGCCCATACTGTGGTGAAGGTGCGAATTTTTCACTGATGGCAGGAATTTAGGTTCTTGAAAATATTCTATAAAGAACAGGGATTGGCAAGATAAAATGTGCAATTTGTTGCTTGAGAAGAAATGAAAATGGAAAGATGATTCCAAAAAGCTGATATTTTCTCTGTCCCAGAGGGCGTAGCTACCTCCGTATCAGCCGTAGCAATTATACTAGCTTCCCCCCCCCAAGCTTCAGGGGTCCCAAAATACGTCAGAAAAACAATTAAATTGTTAAAGAGCCCCCAAAATGGCTGTCCAAGAATTCTGGTTCAGGGCTCACTCAGGACTAGCTACGCCAGTTCTCTGTCCCCATTGCAATGTAAGACTTAGTATTACCCCATGCTTCAAATTGTGTGTGCATGGCGCACACACATAAAATCCTCAACCATTCAAAAAAAATGTACGAACATGATTTTTTTTGTAGGTATGAGAGAAATTCTTTTAAAATATAAGAAACATTTTTCATAGCATGCTGAAGGTACTTATAAAAAGCCAACATTCAGGGTTTTTTATGTTTTAAAGGGTGTTTTTTTAGAGGTATAGAACTTTAAATTGTAATAAAACAACGATGTATTATTCGATTGACATATATTTTTTTTTATTCGAAAGATAATCTTGTGGCATTACATTTTAAATATAATTTCTAGCATATGACTGCTACGGCTGGCTCGGATGTAGTCCAATCTGGACGTCCAATTTTCGATTACTTTTTCCAACATTTGTGGCCGTATATCGGCAATAACACGGCGAATGTTGTCTTCCAAATAGTCAAGCGTTTGTGGCTTATCCGCATAGACCAATGACTTTACATAGCCCCACAGAAAATAGTCTAGCGGTGTTAAATCACAAGATCTTGGAGGCCAATTCACAGGTCCAAAACGTATAATTAGGCGGTCACCAAACGTGTCTTTCAATAAATCGATTGTGGCACGAGCTGTGGGACATGTTGCGCCGTCTTGTTGGAATCACAACTCCTGGACATCATGATTGTTCAATTCAGGAATGAAAAAGTTAGTAATCATGGCTCTATACCGATCACCATTGACTGTAATGTTGTGGCCTTCATCGTTTTTGAAGAAGGATTCCACCAGCCCATAAAGCGCACCAAACAGTCAGTTTTTCTGGATGTAACGGTGTTTCGACATACACTTGTGGATTAGCTTCACTCCAAATGTGGCAGTTTTGTTTGTTGACGTAGGCATTCAACCAGAAGTGCGCTTCATCGCTAAACAAAATTCGCTTATGAAAATCGGGAACAACGGCAATCTCGTTTTGGTCCGATTCGACGAATCTACGCCTTGCTTGATGATCGTTTTGATGAATTGCCAAACCAAACTGAGAATAAATCACTTGACAGCTGTTAAATCGGTCGCCATCTTGGAAAGTAATGCCAACTTAAACTTCTATACCTGGAAAAAAAACACTCTTTACAATTATAAGATAAAAATAGTGTGTGAAAACTTTCAAATTGAAAGTTACAATAAAACTTCTCCATTTTCTTATTCTGCTACGCATTATGCTTTTGTTGTATGCAATAAAAAATGTGCCTCTTTTTTTCACATTTGAGCAAAAAAATTGACCTCTTAAATGGAATAACAATGACTTTTTTTTAAATATATTTTCTTAAAGGTTCTATACTTTTGCTTTTTTATACAGGGTTTAAGTTCCCCTCCCTGGATTTTGATATTAAAATATATCTTTTTCTTATTCATAAGTTCAACAGCCTTTTGCACGCCAAGATTAACTCACTGATCCTCCTCCAGTTGACCTTATCAGTCCCGATGACCTTCCATCAGTTGTTTCCGTTAGTTTGAGACCCTTTTCAACATCGTCTAACCATAAGTAGGTAACCACCGTGTAGGTGGTCGTCCTCTACGACAGGCTCCTTTAATTTTCGAAAAAGTTACTTTTTTGGTAGGAAAAGCATCAGCATATTTGTACAGTTGGCCCAGCCATCTCATAAGTGATGCTTTTAAAGTTCTCACAATGTCAGTCTCGTCATATTTGCCATTTTTCTTGAAAATTTTATGATAGCAAAGAATTCTCCACTCACATTATTGTCTAGAATATAGGTCCAAAGATTTCCTAGTAGCGTACCCAGAGAGTCCAGACCTGAATCCTATAGAAAACCTCTGCGACGAGTTGGATCGCCGAATTAAGGGGTGCAGCAACCATCCAAAATTGGTGAAAAAACTTGCCTTCTTCAAGCCGAGTGGAAGAAAATACCATTGTCCATCATCCAAACACTTATAAGAAGCATACCCCGGTGGATCAAGGCTTTTATTGCCTCAGTTAGAGGCTCTGCCAACAATTGAATATGAATAAATATTGTTTATCACTCTTATCACAGGTGTCAAACTGATTATGGGTAGATAGTGTAGTAGGAAATTTATATATCTTACTTAAAATTTTTAAAAAATAATCTCTTGACTTAAAGTACGCATATAGACGTTCATTTAAAATTAATTATATTTACCTTATATCTAAAAATAAACTTGGTAGTAATACTCTATAAAACACAATAGGTCCACTTCATAATGATTATGTATATCATTCTTATTCAATATCATTCTTCATAATGATTGAAAAGGCAATATCATTCGATGTTTTTTTTAATTTATTATATCATGATCAATTATTAATATGTAACACCATAGATTTATTGCCAGATGGTGCTCTTCGCTCTTTTAGAAGGAAATTGTTTTCTCCTCATGTAATAGTTCGAGTAAAATTGCCAGCGTATTTAGAAGGAAATTGCCCTTTTTCTTTGTAAGATGCAGTTAATGTGCTCTAAAATGAGTGTGTTATGCATGTTTTGTGTCCTCTGGTGTTGTGAAACTGAAATATCATTAAATATTTGTTTCTATTTATATCACACACAGCTTACATAATACCAAAAATAATAACAACCATGAAGGACCACAAATATAAAAACAAACTTGCAAACTCACATTCATTGAATGCACTGGTAATGCTTTAAAATAGCATCGTCTTCCTTTTTTTCCCTACAGTCTAAAAAATTAGAACAGCTCACAAAAACTAAAATTTTAATTTGATGAAATTACAAAAACTTTTTCTCCATTCCACAAAGAACAATCAAAATCTAATAATTCTAAAGTAAAATTACGTGCATCTCAAGAAAAAGGAAATCGACGACAAAAAAAAAGCGCCTTGCTATAAAAACTAAAATTTGTCTGTGTAATATTTACTCCTTAAACTCCTTTTACTAGAATTTTTTTCCCTTCCTAGGGTCATTAAATAAAAACACAGTGGATGTAACTAATGTCACTTTGGGAGAACTGGGCCAACTTAACTATTTAATGGCCTCCTCGGAGATAAAACTTTACGTAAAAAAAGAAGAGGAAAGGGAGTTATTAAAAACTTGAATAAAACCAAAACCTTCTTCTCTCCTTCATGTAATTATCCTCTTGAACCAGCTCTGGAATCTCGTAAGTGTGAAGAGAGAAACGAAGGTGAGATAATTTTATTACGGTTTATGTTTTTTGATGTTGCACTCTGGATGATACTTTGAATCATTAAAATGAGCTCTGTGTTGTTATGAGAGGTAAAGAGGGTTGGCAATTTTCAAACTCTGTTTTGAGTATTAAAAATGTGTCTCATCACCGGAAGCGATAATAATCGATGCTCTCATAAATTGCCTTGTTTACATTTATTATTGTTAATATTAGTAGTAGCAGTCTTTTTATTTGTCTCTTGAAGTAACATTCATTATAATTGTATTCTTATAATCGTTATTGTACTTTTTAAATCAGTGCTTCTCAAACTTTCTGCATTTGCGACCCAATATTCATCATAATTTTCATCGCAACCCCCTTCCTTGCAATAACAATGTATTGAATTCAATAATACTATATTTCGACACTAAATCTACAATATATGCGACTTTAACCTTGGAAATGCCACCGGCGTATATAAACGTCTCGAACAGCCAAAGCGTTGATTACCCCGAACGTATATATACGTCTTTCCGAAGTACGATTTCTTCTGCGCATTGATATCCATAAAATTATTCCGAAGGCCTTAGAGTACAATAAAAGGACCTTGACAAAATTTGCGAAAGATTTACTTTTTTCAGAGGATTTGCTTATTTATTCCTTTTCTCTCCCACCCTCTCAATACATGACATACGCGTACTTACGTGGAAAACCTTGGCATTAGGGAACGAATCCAGTAACTTTTTATCAGCAGTTAATGGATTAAATATAAACCGTACACAAATTATTAAGATAAGTGTTAATTTTTGTTTTTAATTATATATATAAAAAGCCCATTGGGTCACTGGTAATTAATAAACTTGTTCTTAACTTAATATTATTAATTTAATTACAAAATACATTGTGCAGTTCTGGTACATTTATAAGTGTACCATATTAGTGTAAATGTGTATTTTATGTTTTCTTATGTCAGGATGTATTTTGTTTGTTTACTTTCAGTTAATTAATATTTTTTTAAAAAAATAATCGTTTGTTTACGACTTTTCACAATGTTCGCGCCCCCTTTACAGAGTTATCACACCCTTCTAGGGAGGCTTGCCCCACAGTTTGAGAAACGCTGTTTTAAATACAATAGTACTGTTACGTTGATCGGGATTCGAGGATTTTATGCAGATCAGTCGCAAAGAACAAGACAATTCTGTAAGAGCGAAGACAATTTATTGTTGAAAACCAATCCTTGAAATACAGGATTCAACAGCAACACTCGCAGAATAAATCTCAGAAGATCTTCACACCTTCAACAGCACTCAGACACAACTATCTGTGTCTATAATACAAGTATATGAAAAATTATTCCCAAGCACCACTCGTCCTACTCAACAGCCGAGCTAATCGCTAATCGGGTCTTCACGGTCAAGGCAAGACTACTAATCGCTAGTCAAAACAATACTAACTACTCGCTAGTCAAAATAACACTGACTCAGTTCCGGCGATCATCTCCGTCTTTAAAAGCTTTGTGGATCCTTCGAGTAAGATCGCCTTGCGTTATAGATCGTGAAATTAGTTCCTTTCTCGACTAATTTCTAGAAGAATCCATAAGGCCCCGAACTCGCCAAAAAGAGTTGCCAAGTTCCCAAAATGGGAGCCAAAAAGGATGCCAACTTGGCTGTATTCCCATTGAAGTCATTATAACGTAAGGAACAGCGTTGCTTGCGAATATTATAACTTTAACATAAAATAAATATAACAGAATAGTCTAAATACATTACACATCCAAATACAAATTATTTACCCTATTTTACACAAAATTCGTTACAGTTTTATTACTACCAGTACGATGCTCTATAGCTGTGGACCAGGGACATTTTCATTTGCATTTGCGATCAAGTAATGAGGATAAGAGTTACTAGTACCTTAGTGGAACATTAGCATATGATTTATTCAATTTTCTGAAATATAACCCAAAAAATATTATCTTATTCTTATTTAATTGAATAAAACTTACTTGATAATTATGTATATTTTTATTTTTTGTTTATATTGTTATGTAGTTTGATCCAGAGTCTTTCGAATGTGAGAAAAATTCATATACAATCAACTAACAGGTTCTTTCAAAGTAAATCAGCCGCCCAAGCGGTAGAGTGGTTAGTGATGCTGACTGCTGTGCCGTTGGGCCTGCGTTTGATTCCCAGAGAAGGATGAATATTTCTAAATGTATATTGCCTTTGTGGGATGGGGCGCACTCTAAATAACCATCCAGCCGCAAGTCCTCTCGTGAGGTGTGAGGATCCTGACCACCCCGAAGGTGTTCGCTCCCTCAAAACTGAGGAGCAACCGAGCCAAATCACACTGTCATCTGCATGGTGCTCAAAGCTACGGTTAACGACAAGCGTAAGTCTAGCCCTTTTCGCAGGCCCTGATCTGTTGTTACTGTCGATCAGGTGGGATAGGTAACAACAAAGTAAAACACAATTTATTCCAGGACTTTTCAGTAAATACTATACTTTTCTCTAATTAGAAACAAATAACGCACGCAAATGAATCCCCAATATCTCAAATTCAAAACAAGTAATATAAAAAAAAAATTAAGTCAATTCCTACTTAGATCAACACAGAAAATTTTTTATATTTTATTTGAAATCAACAAATGAAATTGAATTGAAAAATCAACAAAAACTTAACTTCAATGTTTCAGGCTAGAATAATGCTTATGTTGGCTAAGAAGAGTTCCAGGAGCCACCAGTGGTTGTTTTATTAACATCGCACTTGTAAAGTAACACGAGGGTTGTTGGAGTTGACCTCGTAATATTGAACAATGGTCAAATGACGCGGTAAGATGACCTGAGCTGACCCTTGCCTCTCCTAACATCTAAATAATACCAGCGGCAAGACATTGAGCATCGTCATATTTAACGAGCATCAGACGCTCTACACGGCGAATCTTCAGCGACACTAGTTTAGAACGTCTTACATCCTGGTCACAAGCCCATGTCCAGAATTATAGATTTACCAGAGTTTTTTAAATAAAAATCTTAGATTCTTCTGAATTTTGCAAGAGGTATCTATTTTTTGTTACCAGATTTGGCAATGTTTGGCGACCAAATTCGCCATTGCTATTGTTAGAATTCTCTAATGCCCTGCAAATTATCTTTCTTGCTACAATACCCTTCCGGCAGTGAAGCGGATGAAGTCCGAAATTTCCATAACAATAGGTTATCTTTTAGTTTTCATGTTTTCAGAAATTCCCACCATAAGCGACTGAAATTAGAATAAAACTATTCATAATTTTAAACAAGCGTGGGGTTGCAATTTTTATCTCGAGATCTCTTAAACTATTTGTCTTCATTTTGCGTATTTCTTTGAAATACTTTTTTGCTGTTTGTTTAATGATTTTTTCTGTTCAGTGCGCCCACAAAGGCGGGGGGGACCTCCCATAAACCCCTTGATTTTTTTTCGATTCATTATAATCTGATACTATATAAAGTACATAAAATTTAAATAAAGTAGTTATTAAAATTTAAGTTTATTAATTAAAGCGTATTTTTATTCAGTAATTAATTTTTAACTGTTTTTTGTTCCCGAAAATCGACAAAATTAAAAGAATATGTTAGACAGCGTGTTGGAGCATGGTACGACAATGGGGGACTTTCGACCTGGACACATCTCCCCCCCCTTGAAAAATTCCTGTGTGCGCCACTGCGTGTGTGTGTGTGTGTTTCTGTTCTATACAATATTTTCATATAGAAGCATATCGGTAGATCTGAGCCTTTATCGTGCTGGACCTTTTCGTAAAATTCCTAAGAACTGAGCAAATTTGTTATTAAATTGTAGGTATTTACATATTAACTAGTCGACCACGAACGCTGGTAAAATATGGCTGGGGCCTGCCAAACCAAACCAAACGTTTTGTCGATTAACAGTCCTTCAAAATATTTGAATAGAACACCTAATTCGTTATTTAATCATACTTCTTAACATATCATTAATTTATTTTTATTTTTTATTTTATTCATTTATTTGCAAGGAAAAATTGTTAAGGTATCCGACTACGTTCGAAATCGTGATTTTAAAAAAGCGCATAAATGGATAATTTTCATGATATTTAGTGACACTAACATTGGAATACATGCATAAAATTGTTTTAAGGAGATTTTGACAAAAAAAACTTATTTAAATATAATATTTTGGCAAAAAATTAACTTAGAATAATCTTTTTTCCAAATGTTCTCCTTTTGTGAAAAATACTTCTATTAGAATAATATTTTGCCTGTATATAGCTCAGACCTCTCTACAGAGGCTCAACTAGAATTTTTGAAATATATAACTTAGAAGTGGGTTTATTCATATTCTACAACAGAGGGGAACAATTTTAAGAAAAATACGCCGATAATTATTTCAGTTGGTGGTAACTCTGAAAATAATGCGAATTTTTCAAAAATTCTAGTTGAGCCTCTGTAGAAAGGTCTGAGCTACATACAGGCAAAATATTATTATAATAGAAGCATTTTTCACAAAAGGAGAACATTTGGAAAAAAGATTATTCTAAGTTAATTTTTTGCCAAAATATTATATTTAAATAAATTATTTTTGTCAAAATGTCCTTAAAACAATTTTATGGATATATTCTAATCTAAGTGATACTAAATATCATGAAAATTATCCATTTATGCGCTTTGCAAAATCACGGTTCCGAACGTAGTCGGATACCTTAAAATTCTTATTAAACAATTTTCCAATGATTTGTATCTCGGAAGGAAGAAAACTCCATTTAACTACCGCTCAAGACAGACTATTTGAAGTACTATCAAAAAAGTAAGAATCTGCGTGTATTATCTTCTCTACACTGTTGCCCGAAGTAACAACATTTGTGTAATGAAACACTGGAATGTTTGCGCAAGTTATTGCGTGTAAGCAAGCACTTAATAAGGATTGAGAGACTCAAGGAAATGCTGAGTAGCAACATTATAGTTTATGATAAATAAAACAAGGGCATTATTCTTAATAAGCTCCTCGGTCTGTCTGAGTCAAAGAAATCGATACGCACAAAGCAACCTGATGTAGCTGGAAGGAAAAAGAATAAATATTGATAAACCTTTATTTAATTATATAATTATAATTGTGGCTTGAAATATAGCAACTATGGAAGTGGTTCAGAAAAAATGGGAACAAAATTAAATTGGTATAGTAATATTTCATGTAATCTCAATATTTGCACAAGAACGGATTCGCGAATTTATAGTTATGGCTATTTTCTCTGAGTAGTATGAATCTAACACAAATTGACATTAAGCTGTATACCTAGAAATTAGAAAAATTTTAATATTGAAGTTATTTAAATATGACACTTTGGTGTTTAACAAGTGTGTTTATGTGTTATTTGTAATCCCAATGCTGTAAAGAAATTTTAAATCTGGAGTATCTGTATTCAATACAGTTTATAAATTCATGATTATTTTTCCCTTTTAGAATCACATGTTTTTTTTTGAGAAAAATATATTAAAAACGCTTTTGACAAATTGTTTAAGCATTATTATTACTCAATTTATAAAACAAAGGATTAATTTTCGAATGTTGTGTTTAAATTTCAACAATCAGAACCTAAATGGCAATGAATGCTGAATCACAAAGTACTTCATTTATAAATAACTATGACAAATATTTGGACTTGTAACTTTTTAAAAATGTGCAAGCTGAAAATTTCCTTTTTTTATTACCTAAAATAACTTCACAGTTATCATTTTACGTATTCATTTCATATTACTGTATACTTTGTTAAATATATTGATACTTATTATTCATTGTAACAAGATTCTCTTAAAAAAATATTTAAAAATAGTAAAATTTACATTCATTTTGGAAAGGCTGGTCTTAAATAAGAAATTGCTATTTTACAGATACTTAAACTATTAATATATTAGAATCATTCCTTTTTTGTTTTCTTTATTACGTATAAATATATATCAGAGATGGTCAAGCACACATAATTTTAAAAAATTTCAAATATTAGGATGATTTATCGCTTAAATGCTTAAAATTCTTGATAAATATTATTTTGAAATTCTATTGTGAATAATTAAATCTGCAGTTATATCTCAAGATGAAACTGGTTTAATATGAATGAGTGAGTTCCCTATTCTTTTTCGCTCTTTTTTATATCATGTGTAATTAAACATTTTTGCTTATTTATAAGTATACGAAAAGCCAAATTTATAAGTGAGAGGCCTTATTACATCAACTCCTTAAATGCCGATTAAAAGTTACGTGATTCGCTCCCCGGTGACACTGTTTTCTACGCAGGCTAGATCCGGAGTGGTCATTACGTCGATCGCGATCAAACGGTGAACCGCCAAGACATTTTGAGATGACCGTTGGAAAATTTTAGCAGTTAGTAATTACATACGGAAATATATTCAAAATTGGCTGAAGTATGCACACTATCAGTTGCGCACACAGAAACTTTTCAAGGGGTCGAAAGTTCATCATTCTTGTATCATGCTCCTTTTGATTTTTTCGATTTTCGAGAACAAAACACAGTAAAAAACTGATTATTGAATAAATAATTAAAATTAATCGTTAATAACAAATACTTAATTAAATTTTACGTATTATATACTTAGAACTATAATCAATCGGAAAAAAAATTCAAGGGCTTTGGGGGGTCCGGACCCCCCCAGGACCCGCCCCCCCCTTGTGGGCGTCACTGCCTAGGCGTTATTTCAAGAATTATTCCAATGAACAATTTAGTATCAAAATTATAAGAATTTTCTTCATAAAAAGACGTCTCCAAAATATATAAAATCTGAGTTCAAAAAACTACCACACTATGTTAATACCAACGTACTGTAACACTGTCCAATTTACAAAAAAAATAATAACTTTTTGCAATCCATATATCTTTGAAAAAATCCTCCTCATCACGAAAACATTTATTCCACAGCCATTTACACAAACGAAGCAAAAATACCTCATATCTCAGCAAATGCAACTGGCACACTAGTTACATACATTGTCTCCATGCCTTCCAAACGAGTCACGAAGACTCATAAGACATCAAAGTATAAAAGAAAGAATCCCATGATCTTTGTTACGATCTAGCATTCCAATCGCAGTTCAGTCGAGACAGTTTTCCTAATTATTTCCACCACTTCCACTATATCACTCTAGATGCTTGTTTAACAGCGGGGACACTTATACCCTCAGTAGGTCCAGTCAGGGTTAAGATCCCGCATGTTTTGTAATTTATGATAATGTTTCATAGTTATGGACAAGGGAAGCGTGTCTTTTTTTCTTTCATGGGTTGTGTTTTAGTTTTACCTTTTTATTGTTATCTTTCACGTGTGTGTATGTTCCATGTTTTTGTTTTTATCTCTTTTTTGGCGTTCTGCTGTTAGAACAAGAGTTGTTCTTGTTCAGAAGAAATCGTGCAGACTAGGCAGTAAGTTATGGTAATTGATTTTGGATATGATGGTCAAGTATCGTCTGAGAGGCATGTGTGGGTTTGGACTGATGGGGTAACTAATAATGAAAAGGTTGAGGACAGTCAGTGCTTTGATGTGTTTCTGGAAGACTTCCTTTTCAGTTTATCTATTTTTTGCGGTTTGCACATTAATCAGTTAGTGTATTGGTTTTGAAAAGTAGTTTAAAAAGAATATTACGGTGAAACACTTTTTGTGAGCCTTATATTTATTGTAAACAGTAAAAAAAAAAAAAAAAAAAAAAAAACACTTGATGTTTAGATAACACATAAAAGAATATTCTGCAGGACAAGTTATGAGAACCCCCTTGGGTTCCACCCTGGACACTAAGATTAAATTGAGGCAAAGAATTACCAGACGCCATTTTTAGAATAACAAATTACATTTATTCAATTGATTCAATTAGCAACCTTCTAAATACAAATATTAAACAATATGTCTACGTCAAAGGGATTTACTTTTAAGGTATCCGACTACGTTCGGAACTGAGATTTTAAAAAGTGCATAAATGGATAATTTTCGTGATATTTAGTGTCACTTAGATTAGAATTCATGTATAAAATTATTTTAAGGACATTTTTACAAAAAAAATTATTTAAATACAATATTTTGGCCAAAAATTAACTTAGAATAACCTTTTTTCAAAATGTCCTTCTTTTGTGAAAAAGGCTTCTATTATAATAATATTATGTTTGTATGTAGATCAGACCTCTGTACAGAGGCTCAACTATGAGTTTTGAAAAATTCACATTATTTTCTGAGTTACAACCAATTAAAATAATTATCGGCGTTTTTTTTCTTAAAATTTCTACCCTCTGTTGTAGAAAAACATGGATAAACCCAATTCTAAGGCATATATTTCAAAAATTCTAGTTGAGCCTCTGTACAGAGGTCTGAGCTATATACAGACAAAATATTATTATAATAGAAGCATTTTTCTCAAAAGGAGAATATTTTGAAAATTTGCCATTCTATGTTCATTTTTTGTCAAAATATTGTACTTAAATAATTTTTTATTGTAATAATATTCTTAAAACAATTTTATATACATTTTCTAATGTAAGTGACACTAAATAACATAAATAGTATCCATTTATACGCTTTTGCAAAATCACGGTTTCGAACGTAGTCGGATACCTTAATATTCATTTAAATCACAAAATATGATATTAATCATCTACTAAGCACAATATCGAAGGGTTTACCGGAATAAGAGGACCGAGAAATAAACGCAACTTGAATTACTAACATTCGTCAACTTTACACTAACTTTATTATATATTAATTCTTGTGGTCAGATAAACTAAGTTTTAAATATCACCTGGCTATAGTGTCGTTCTCTCCAGGTAGATCAATCCTTCCAATGGTATTTCGCTGATTAATAGCAGTAAGTCTCTAATCACGCAATCCACTTGAATCTTCTTAACTTTGTCACTACTTCTCTTGGCTCAATAGCTTTCTATCTGCTAACTTACAACGCTCTCTTTAAAAACCTTAATTCATTTGCATATCCCGTTTTCTCCTTTCAGAGCTGGTTGGAAATATACGCGACTTTACAATCCCCAAAGACGCTTAAGAGTATTAGTGATAAGGTGCCGTATAGATTCGTCACAAAGTAGGAATAAATAGTTCTTAGAACTCGAAATCATGAAACTCGAAAACTATCGTGGGCAGGGATGATAGTCTATGATGGTAAGCCGAAGCTTATACATGGACGACGGTCATCACACATAGCCAGCTGATACTTAGTCTGAAATTTCCTGTTTTTCGGAGAATACATCGGTAATAACATTTGACAGTTGAAATTATTCGAATCATGATCTTATTAAGGCCGAGTCTAGAACGAGAAGAGGTCCCCATTAAGGGCAAGGACCGTGGGCTCGGACTTAGTTTGCCCATGCCTTAAGGTATCCGACTATTTGCGACAACTTTTTTTTAAAAAATGGAGATATGGGGATTTTTTTTGTGGTTTTTAGATTTATTTATTATATTTTAAGGAAAAAATTCTAAAATAGAAAACAGAAAAAAAAATTGTAGAAACCAAAATGGGAAAAAACTGGTGAAAATGTACAAAAAATTACATAAATGGGACCCACTTTGTACAAAAATTTCATGAACAAATTCTCAATTTTTCAATTTTGATGTGTTTCTTTGTTATTCATGTTTGAAATGACATTCACGATAAGAGATATTTTAATTTTTACAAAAACTAGAGCACTTTATCTTAGTGACTATATGAAATTGCTTAAAAAAACACTAATTATATTCACATAAAGGACTGTAAATTTTGAAATAAAACAGTGATTGATAAATCTGAAGGTCAAAACACTTCCTCTGTTATACAAAACATGCATAAAAAAATTTCAGGAAATTTTTTTCAAAACTTTTTGAGCAATCGCTGTCCCGTTTGAGTTTTTCAAAAAAAAAAAACACACATTTCGAGTAAAACGCATTTTAAAGTTTGGTACCTTGTGTAAAGTTATGGCATCTGCTTTTACTAAAAGACGTGTAGTTTTTGTTCTAGTGAATGGAAAATAAAAAACTTGGTATTTTTATTAAGCTAATAAGAGGACCTATAAAATAAAACTACGAAAAATGTTTGTCAATTTTGAAAAAAATCGTGATTTTAGGTATTCGGATATCTTAAGACGTCTATGATCGTAGGGTTTTCATAAAATACCATATAAAGTCCGATTTCAGGGCTTCATTTTCAGAATTAATGCAAACAAAATTGACGAAACATTTTTTTCATCAATTTCTGCCTGTAATATATAATACAGAGCTGAAAAAATTAGTTTTTTATATTTTTTAAAACTGGTATTAAATTATGTCTGGCGATATATATATATATATATATATTCAGTTGAAGTAAAGACTATTTTTGGTTGATTTATATCAACTACCTCAATGAATGCAAATTAAATACAACCAACCATTTCCAAAATAAGTATTCGATTCATTGTTATTTTTTGTTTAAAATTTTTATTTACCAATTTTTTTAATGAAAAGAAATCAATAGAATTGTTTTTACACACCTAAGATAAGTTTGTTCTAAAGTTTTTTATAATTTTATGGATAAATTTCAATCATATGGAATGGCGAGGGATCATGCACCTTCAATGTGTGACGGGGCTTTTATCACGATTTCTATTAATGTCATCTTGGGACTTCTTTGGAGCATTTTCCAACCAACTCAAGAAGAATAACGTGTGTGTGTAAATTAGGAATCATATATATATGAGACGTTTAGCATTCGCGTGGTCGCTAAGTGGAGACGCAAGGTGTGGCTAAGTAGAAATATAGTCGCAAGGTGATATGAGATATAGTGTACAAGAGTAATCCTAATCTTGGGGACATTAGCCAAACAGTGCCGGTGAAGATTAACCATAAGTGGGTCCGAACTCAACGGAGTATAGCCAGATTAAAAGCCAGAACAGAAGTGATAAGGACCGTAGCTGTTTATCTAGGATATAGTGGTAAGATTGATAAGTTAAACTTTAAGTATCAAGCCTTTACTAGTAAGATAGTATTTAATCTATAAAGTTAGATTCAGTGGCTACATGCACCATCGATTGGTAAAACGTGTTGCGTCTTCTCGTTCGTGATCATACACCTTAGATTATTCTTGTTGTTGTATTGTGTTTAAACTGAGATCTTAATAAACAGATTTTTAGTATGAAGGACTTTAGTAGTTCTTCGTTCCTCCCCACAGAAACAGGTCGCGTGGATAGTGTAGATCGGAGATCCCCATCGACAGAGGCCTCACAACTGGTTTTGCGCATGCATTATCCACGCTCTAAGTGAATGAGGGTTACATTAATGTCACCCAATAAACGGGCTATTGGTGACGAACTTCGTAATTTTGAACCAATTTCAAGTGACTTAAGTGACACCTGAGATGGCACTCCCTTCTTCTTACTTCCCCACTACAGTAACAAGAGAACGTTTGAGCCTTGACTTATTTAACGTGCATCTGCCCTCTTCTAAACGGCGTGTCTTTAGCGGTACTAGGCTCGAAATCGTCACATGCCGACCACAAGTTCCTTGATGATAAACCTTAGGCTACCACGGCCTCATCGGTGAACTAAGAGAAGCAAAGATGAGACTATGTAGAAAAGATTTGTTTGGAAATTTTATTAATTTAGAACCAAATAAAAATGAAAGTAATTAGTTTAAAAGCTTCAATTAACTAAATACAATAGACTTACGAAAAACCTTTTTAAACTGTTAGATTTGCAAAATCCTGTGTAATAAATTAACTAAGTTACAAAAAAAATTTCATGCTGTTTTCTTAAACGGTAATAAAAATATATATTTGTATTTCCATGCCATCAGGAATAATACAGTTATTAACCTTTACGTTTTTTAGTCTTAAATTGTTAAGACTAAACTGTTAAGACCATTTGTGCTTATGCGCGTGAGTACATATGTGACAGCATCATAATTTTTTTTTAATTTAGCGACAATATAAAATTTTTTCTATAGCTCCATTTGGTATTTAGGAAAGTGAAATACAGCTTGGAACTCTCTCTCTCTCTTCTGTACGTAGTTTGACATTTAAGAGATGTTATCAATAATCTCAGTCATGTAAGCCTAAAATATGTAATTCATTAAACAAATTGCAAAAACAAACACACAAAAAATGCAAAAACTTTAAGAAGAGAAAAAGATGTAATTGTGATTTAGAAGGAGAAAAAAATATATATTTGATTTCAAAGTCAATCTAACAGTCGTTTTCAATATTGAGGTTTCAAAATTGAAGTTAATTTTTTTTCCTTCACACACAATTAACTAGTTCTTCCGAATCTCTCGCGCATCTGGTTTCAAGTGACTCATTTAAACTGCACAGTTTAAATCCCTTCTCGTCTTTTAAAAATAATATTTGCACAGCATAAATTTTTACATTTTTTTTTTACAAAACCTAATAATTGAGAATTTCGTTCACGCCTTCTAACCTAGCCTTCCATAAGCTCTAATTTTATTTCAGTTTGAATTATTTACAAAAAAGATTGTAACCACTTTTTACAAAACTGGTTCAACTGCCCTGCACTTCCACGGTAAATCACGACTTTTTGCCATTTCATTTTGCAGGTCACACAGCACTTGCCATGTAGTTCCATATATCTGTTACTTGCAAATAATTGTCTGCATTAAAACAAAAGTCAGAGAACAAGTCTAAGAAATTATAATTCTAGTAAGCTTTCAATATCTCTTCTTGCACTATATTTTTAACTAACAAGAACTAACAAAAATGGTCACCTGTCTCTTTTATTCAACTCAACTGCAAACGAGCAAATTTTACATTCTTATTTTTATTGCCGGGGAAACTGTAAAATATTTATGCATGTCAAGTAGTTCTTCCCCCTTTCCATGTTATATGTCTAAAACTAGTTACTTTGATTGAGGTAGATAAGCTCTGTTTTAATTAAGATTTTAAAAAGAATATAGTACTTGTTGTTCGACATGATTCGTGACTTATCTCGACCTGCCATACAAATTAATTTTTGAGATGTTACTTTTTAGGAAATTTATCTTTTTTCAAGTTATTTAGCATTCAGAATCCTTTTTTTAAAAAAAATTATGTGTCGCCTCTGAAACAAAACCGTGATAGAAGGATTTAGTTAAATTTTGGATGAAATTGCGAAATTACAAGTGAAATAATTTTTGGAATTGCTTTTAAACAAAGTGGAGGGGCAATCTAATTATCAGGGGGTACCAATTAATGAGTTACAGGAGCCGAGCACGGTAAATCTGTCGAAAATCTTCCCGTTGGTGTGGGATGGTAAGTTGGAGAAGGGGTGCCAGCCCTCGTGTTGCTTTATAGTGCAATGTTAATATAACTCATACTCACTCACCCACAGGAACTTTTTAAGACCTCTTTAGGTCCTGCGCCCCTACTGAAAAGCAGGCCCTACCCAAATGTAGGTCCCACTTACGTAGGCTCCGTAAAAGTAGATAGTACATAGCATATATTGTCAAATACTCGTACAAACAATAACCGGACACAAATGAATGTGCATGATTTTCGATCACACAAACGGGCTCGACCGACTGCTGCTGTTTTCATTCAATGAGTAATGAGGGTGAATGATGGTAGGCCTCGGCCCAGGGTCGTAGCTACGGCCGTATCAATGATAAGCCCCGTTTACATGGAAGCCGGCATAATACCGGCAATTTCGAAATGCGGATGAAAGCCGGTATTTTTTTTCCGACGCGTTTACATGAGAATCGGGTGCGTTTACATAAGAATCTGGTGATTGGTTGATAGATTCACGTGATTATAAAATGTAACCATGGAAACAACTAGAATTTTTAGCGCAATTATCATGAAGAGGACATGTGATTATGTTTTCGTTTTTTTACCGCCAAACATTTCTTTGTTTACTATTATTTATGCTCTTGCTCATTTAAACTATACCCGCTAAAATTTCGTCTTTGACTATACGTGGTTGCTCGATTATAGTAAAAGATGTCGATTGTCGGGAAAAAATCTTTTTTTAATATCCCGGTAAAAATTCGAGTGTTTAATAAATATGGATAAGAATGACATTTGTTTTCAATACCAACCATTTAGAAATCGTCGCCACCAAAAATCCGAACTCCCTTTTTACTATTTTTGTGTTCACATAAGAAACTTCTAAACAGATCGAATCGGCTACTGGTCCGATAAATTTTGAAAAATCGCCAGCTTGGCGCGATTTTGTGTGTTGAGTTTTGGAGTAGAAACCCTACGATTTGGCAAGAAAAAACTTGGCGGGATAAGTGGCCGAACAATCCAATCGGACTTTGGATAGATGTCTACAGGAATGGAAATTTTTGTTTATTTTAAATTAAATTATATAGAGAACATACATAAAAAAATAAAATATATTTAGTTAGCTTAAATTTTGTTTGTTTTACACATCTTCAGAGTAGTTAAAGAGATATTTCTGTATTTAATTATCTAAAATAAGAACACAAAAAATCTGATATGTAATCATACATGTCATATTAAAACAAGTATATATATATATATATATATATATATATATATATATATATATATATATATATATATATATATAATTTATACAACTTTCAAACATTCAAACATTAGAAATAAAAATTACCATTTGTAAAATTATATATAAAAAAATCATGTAACATTTTGAAAGTCTGTGTATTCGCAGTACTATTTAAGTAAAAAGATATAATTTATCGAGAATTTCATTCTGAGAGTGTGGTAAGAAATTAAGGCATTAAAATGTGTGTATTATAGAATATAAAATTGTGTGCATATATTGAATATTAAATTCCTGTTCTCTTGTACATGATCAAAATAAAAAGTCATTTTTAAATCCATAATTCTTTTTGTACAAAAAAAATTATTAAATATTTGTGTGCTATCTATTTATTATGTGAGGATTTCTTAACTCATTTGTTTTCCAGAATTTGACTGATACAAATTTTTCTCACACAGATGTACCTTTTTTTTTACTATGGATAACAAATATGCATTTATTGGTATTTGCACAATTAAAATGTAAAATTCAATAATTTTGACAAATTTCATGTAAAGACTTTACACTTGTTATTGAAATATCAACATTGTGTGTTAAAGAAATCTGTGCAACGCCAGCTGAAATGTATTAAGCATAAGAATACTCTGGATTTTTTTACATAAGTATTAAAAAGTCTAAATGTTCATATATATATTTATATTATCCTGCTAATAAATTTAAGACCTAAATAAATTTGTCGCAATGAGTTAGTTACAAATATTGACCCAAGAAGTGTACTTAAATCAGTTCTGATATTTATGGGAAATTAGGATTGTGAAACCAAATACGACTTTACATATAGACATTTTCTGTAAGATGTTTACTTTCTAAAAGCAATGGAAATATTCAGAATTTTAATATAACCCTTTACAACTCTCTATTTACCCTTAAATGAATAACTTGACATTGTTGTTTACAATAATCTATATTCATGAAGAATTCAGTAAAAAAAGGTAATTTCAAAGGAATTTTTTCAAAAATAAGTGTTTTATCATCCAAAATCACTGATATTCCTGTGTAACATATGCTTACGGAACAAATTTGGGGTGCTTGTATTGTATAATATTGACCAATTTATTAAAATAAAAAAACCGCCAAATGCTGCAATATACAGCCAATAGTAGAAACTGTCCCTGATCACGTTTGCACACAGTAACAATAATATTGATGTAATTGTTTTTTTTTAAAAAAATTGTTATGTCTTTTTGTTTGGCGAAATCAGTCGGCAGTTTGATGCATGTTCCAAAATTTGTGGAATGGTACGAGTACTGATTTAGCATTTCTTAGAGAAACTTTGAAGTAATTTAATATTTTGCTCATGTGTAATTTGTGTGTGTGGGAAACTGAGAAGTTTCATGAAATTTAGGAATGCCCTGGTAAAAGAATCTTGCTTACAATTAGTACACATTGTGATTAATTTATTAATGATAAACTTTGGTAACTTATCGAATTAATAATGATTTTTATTAATTTTCAAGCATTAAATTTCAGAGTGAGAATTCTGAATCTTTTTTTCTGATGTCGTTTCACTTCCATTTTTTTTTAAAGTATTAATGTAATAAATAAAATGATACTTCAGTTGCATATCAGTGATAACGAAATAACATGTCATGTATTTGTTTCTTTTATTCAACTTCTTTCTATAAGTTGCATGATTTCAGTATTCTAATTTGTTCTATGTAAATTCTAAAAGTTGACTGTATAGAAGTGGATTTTATAATTCTGCCAGTTTGTAAGATCTGAAATTTCAAAATTCTTGTGATATTTCATTTAATCTAGACCCATACCATATACAATTTCTCAAAAATACTATGAAAAGTTTTGTAGCTTACCTATATACAAATGTTATAGGGTTTTTGCTTTCTAGTTTCTGGTATATTTCACACAGTTGGCTGACTAAAAGACTAGTTTTTGCCATTAATTTCCTTGAAAACAAGGGAAGACTATTTCATATCTTACTTTTGTAAATGTATTGTATCCAAAAAGGGAAAAAAAGCATTAATTTGATTAAAATAGTTTTGATAGTATTGAAATGAGAGTAAATATAAAATTCGCAGAAACTTTGAAGAAACAAATGTTTTTATAATTTTTTGTTTACTATTAATTGCCTAATCACTAGGTGTTTAAAAATTTAAGTTTTAATGTCATAAGCCTAAAGTGAACATTTTAGAAATTCTACATAATTTGACCTTTTTTATCTATGAAATCTTTGATTTAGGAGATAATGTTCTTTAATTTTTTTTGTTTAGGTTAATGACACTTATTACTCTTTTGTAAATATTTTTAAAAATTAATACTTTTTGTTGTAAATAAATTGCAAAAAGCCATTCATAAGATTTTCAGAGAATTTTATTAGATGTTATCATCAATAAGATAAAAATTGAGATATAATAATAGTAAAAGATATTATTCATGTTGAATATTGGCAGATAGATCCTCGATTTGTCCTTATAGTATAATGTTACTCTTTCAGAGTCTGATTTATATAGCATATCATGAAATGCTTTACTTACTTATAGTGCATTCATGTAATGTTAAAATTAAGTGTCAATAAATTATGTATATTAAAATGAGTATGATTATTAAATAAAACTGTATATGAGAAATTTTCATGAAAACAATTTAATTTGTTCTACAATAAAATAATTTTATTAAAAAAAGCCTTTTTCTTTAAACACGTTTCTTAATTTATTCAAAAACGTCCAATTAATTTATTTCTGAATGTTGGAGACAGGCATTTTTAAGAAAATTCAAACCTTCTGAAGGGTAATAATTACAAAGGAAGTCTGTATAAAGCATATCAAATGTTAGTTTCTTTTATAAGATTATTTCAGATACCCAAAACATTTCAATGATGTTAAAAGCAATTTTATTTCCATCTCAGAATTCCTATATAATTGTTAAACAAAAACTTTCATTTTAACCAACTTTAATTAAAAAGCTAAACTACAATTTTTGTTTGTAAAAAAGTGTGTGTTTTCTTCGATGTGCAATGTTTTCATAAGAACTTGTTCATAGTATGTTTTATAATTGTGGGATTATTTAATCCTTCAAGGAGAAAAAGTAGTATTTAGCCTACTTTTAAAAAAAAAATAATTTTGTAAGTATATGTGTATAAAGAGATCTCTTTTGGTAGGAGTAAATCATGGTTTGCTTTAATAACAAAAATTAAATGGTTAAGTGAAAGTGGATCAAAACTGAAGATTTTAGAAAAATAAATTTTCTTTTTAAGTTCTTATCCTCCTGAATTTAAGGAAATGTTAATATAAAACAGATCATTCTATTGGAAAAATCAACTTTCACAGTAAAAAAAAATTCTATACACCTTTATGGAGTTATTTAGTTACAAGATATTACTAATTTTTTACTTTTTATATGGAAACACTCAATTAGATAAATCAGGAAAAATAACAAAAAAATGCAGTTTTTTGTGTACATTGAAAAGAATTATATTGTAATAATTTCAAATCAATCTCAAAAACTGTATTAAAATATTGGAAACATACATGCAGAGCATACTAAATATAAATTTATTTACATCCTTCCCTGTACCTGAATGGAATATAATTTTTATTGGAAATGGGCACTTGTAAACTTCCGAATCTTGGACAGTTGTATCCAATTCGTTTTGGTCTCCTCAGATGTTTATGAAGGTTATTATTTCTTCTGTTGTCCAACGCGAGCAATCCAAAACAGCAGCCATCTTGAATAAATGAATCTCTGGCGCAATGCATCATGGGAGAATTAGAAAACACTCTCTTTTTTACCCCCAAAGTTCCTAGTCGAAAGAGGGTACGAAAAATAGACCTGCATTTCGAGCTGGCATTTTGCCGGGTCGTCGTGTAAACGGGTACAAATCGGATTCGTTCCGGCATATTGCCGGAAATTTTCGTCCATGTAAACGGGGCCTTCAGGCTACAGGGGTCCAACATATGAGGGGAAAAATTGTAAATATATTAAGGGTCCCCAAAAACGGGTGAGTAAGAAATTTTTATATGGGGCCCAATCAGGACTAGCAGCGCCAGTGCCTTGACTTATACATGGACGGAGGTCATCGCATGTCGCCAATTGACATATCGTCCCAAATTGAACAATAATAATTATTTTTGATATAATATTGCATTTTTTTACTCCTTTTGTTAATTAAATACAATTTTCATTAAGAATAATTGTTCGATAGAAAATTATTTCCAATCATACCTTATTCATATTTTTTTCAGGAAAAAAGTTAATAATGCGTATTTACCACGATAAGATGTCAGATGTTACACATCATATGCGACTACTGTATAAGACTCGTTTCTTTTTTTTATAATTTTATTAAAAACAAACCCCTTCTTTACGACGCAAAAACCAAATTTAAAAAGTTTGAAAGAAAACTATATAAGAATTTTTGAAATAACTCTTGTTATATTATTCAAATATTAAATAGTATGTAAATATTTTTTTTTATTTGTGGGATTTTTTCGAAAAAAAATATTTAATAGAAATTTTTTATTGTTATAAATTATTCATTCTTTCTGTTACAAAAAAATTTATTGTTGCATTTTATTGTAAATTTTTTTATTCTATCGAAACACACACAGAAAAAAAAATTCATTTCTAATTTATGTTGTATTTTTATTTAAATCGAGCTGCTTATGCACTGATTATTTACTGATGACACTCTAAATTTACTAAAAGGATTAAGTTTCTAATCCTCCATAATACACCGGCTTTTTCTTTTTCATAATTGTAGTTAAATGTATTACAAATTAATTGCAAGCAATATTTCTAAATAACACGAGCGAATCAATCATCAGCTTCCGGAGTATTAAAGACTTTGATATTCGAATAAATAAGATTATTTCAACAAATCTTTATTTTCTTAAGGAATTTATTTGTTTTCTGTGCTTGTCTATTCTGCATTTCTTATAATCGTAAATGAGGTAGAAAAAAATGAAGAAACTGAGCAGAGAGGAGTAATTAATCTTCATTAATGAAATCTCGTGACATCCACCAATGAAAATTCATGTATTTAAATGATCCAATCGAGGATCGGCGATTCATCAACGTCAGAAATGATATTGCCGAACGATCTTTGTTTCCGTTTGAAAAATGAAGTGAAATGCAACCGAATAGGTTTTAATTGGAATGACAGAATAAGGAATTAGGTATACAAATGCGTTGGAAATAAAATTCAGTGACATTTGATACTGACGTTTTAATAACTGAAAAACGTCAACTAACTTTTTGAAAAAATTTCAGAAAGGTAATTATGCATATTTGGTTAATATTTCTGATTTTAAAGAAGTACATTTATGTTTAGAAATCAAAATTGTTTGTTCCTGAAAAAAAGAATATAAATATAGAAATTTTAATTTTTGATGAAACTAAGAAATACTCGCTTTTTCTTGATGTGAACACACATCAAAGGTCTTGTCGGTTTGTTTATTAACGTCGAATTACGAAGCTACATAAAGGCTATTGGTTATCCGCCTCGTAATTCTGAGTCCTGGTTAAGTATGAGAATGATAATACCTACTCTGGAATACACCACTTCCCAAACTTTCAGAGCATGCTAACTTGAGAATTTTGAACCTAGATGGATTAAACGTGTAACAGCAGCTCTCTTTCACGAAATATATGTACCGTAAAATTTGGCGTATAACGCACACTTTGAACACAGAAAATAAGATCGAAATTTACGGGTGCACGTTATACCCCGGATATAAAAGTGTCAGCTTTAAAATTAAAAAAATATAAGCATAGAAAAAAAATTAGACTTCTATATATACACTTCTAAATATTGTTTATTTGAAAGGAATGACACTTCTTACGAACTTAAAGGGCTGTAGTTCTAGAAGTATGCTATTTTTTTCTAAAGCTTGGGATAATACCTCGTAGATATTACTTTAAAACAAGAGCATTGAGAGAGG
The DNA here is from genome assembly GCA_019973935.1 of Trichonephila clavipes. Classification (NCBI taxonomy): domain Eukaryota; kingdom Metazoa; phylum Arthropoda; class Arachnida; order Araneae; family Nephilidae; genus Trichonephila; species Trichonephila clavipes. The sequence goes on along the minus strand of BMAU01021220.1, from coordinate 660,422 downwards.
TTTCTTCCTAAAAAAAGGGGGGGTGGCACGCTATACGGCGAATATACCTTAAAATTAAAAATTGCAACTTGAAAGTACAGGTACGCGTTATACGCCGGATTTTACGGTAATTGTCAGTAGAGTAAACTCGACACTCAAAAACTAGGCAGTTCGGATAACTCGGCCACACTCTTGCAGGATGTCCAATGCAGAAATTATTTCTGCTGTCACAGTTAATGAAAAAATGCCGGAAAATAATGAAGGTATTAACGTTGAAGACACCGTACAAACTCCTAAATATCACTTTGTGAGGGACTAAAGATTGTCGAAACCGCTCTACAGTATTTTTAAAACGTTGGACTTCTGTTACTTCGTCATATTCGTGTAGAAGCAGCAAAACGTAGAGTGCAATACGGAATACAACAGGACATGACGCATTTCGTTAAAAAAAACAGTAGCCAGTTTTCGCAAAGTCGGCTTCTTAATTCTTTCTCCTCATAGACAACTTTATGCCTTTATAAAGTACTTTTCTGAGGTGTGTCTCATCAGGTAAATTACTGTATACTATGAATTCCTTAATTTTCATGTTGTAAATGTGCCCTATGCTTTCATAAAGTAACTACTTTTCCTTTGTTTAAGGTATCCGACTACCCTAAAATCGTGGTTTTTTTCTAAAAATGACAATTTTTTTTTATGATTTTATTTTATAAGCCGTCTTATTAGCTTAATAAAAGCACCAAGTTTTTTTTATTTTCCATTCACTAGAACAAAGGCTACAAGTTTTTTTTTTAGTAAAAGCAGATGTCATAACTTACACACGATGTCAAACTTTAAAATGCGTTTTACTCGAAATGTGTTTTTTTTTTCGAAAAGCTCAAACAAGGACAGCGATTGCTCAAAAAGTTTTGAAAAAAATTTCCTGAAAATTTATGTGCATGCTCTGTATAATAGTAGATGTGTTTTTACCTTCGGATTTATCAATCACTGTTTTATTTCAAAATTTACAGTCCTTTATGTTAATACAATCACTATTTCTTAAAGCAATTTCTCATAATCACTAAGATACAGTGTGTGTGTGCTTTTTTTTTTTTTTTAATTCAAATATCTCTTATCCTGAAGGTCTTTTCAATTATGAATAACAAAGTATCACATCAAAATTGAAAAATTGAGAATATGTTCATAAAATTTTTGTACAGAGCGGGCCCCGTTCATGTAATTTCTGTACATTTTCACCGGTTTTTTCCATTTTAATAATAATTTTTTTATGTTTTCAGTTTTACAATTTTTCCTTAAAATAAACTAAATAAATCTAAAAATCACAAAAAAAATCCCCATATCTCCATTTTTTCAAAAAAGTTGTCGCAAGTATTCGGATATTTTAAGAATACTTGGGCGGTTTGTTTTCTGTTGTATTTTTAAGTAAGGAATACATATAAGTTCAGTACAATATATTCTGAGGGCTTGTACACACACACTCGTTCAAGTTCTCAGAAACTCGTACTTCTTCTTTTTAAACCCATTCTCATTCACCAGGTATTTTCATAAATTCGACCACCCTTTGATCTACATAAGTCTGAGTTTCCGGGACTCTAATGTATCAGGACTTGAAACCTTGAGTCTATGGAAACAACGCCCTTGTCCTACAAGTTAATGGTCAAGAGTTCGTGACCATATATGAGTGTGTGTTTGCAAAAAAATTAGGCATTGTTTTTCCGTTTTAAAACCTAGCAAATAAAAGGTTTAATATTTTGTTACCAGATAACCAAGCTTTACTGTCTCGTTAGTTTCATCTTCCAGAATTACGAAAAAGTAACAAATTTTATAAAATGTAGTCTGTTTCTTAATTTTTTTCTCGTACAAAAATTGCCTTTTTTTACTTATGATGATATTTTTTTTCTTTAAATGTAATTATAATCTAAACTCTCTCGATTGCAGAAATCTTGCTACTTTCAAATCTTAGAAGGGGGGATGGGATGTATTTAAAAAGGAACTGTAATTATATTTTTTTATTCATAAAGTTTATCACAATTTTTAAACTTCAAATGGCAAATAGAATTTTTTTTAGAGCGGCATCTTTCAAAGCTGTTTTGTTTTAACTAATAGTTTTAGAGATAAACATTAAATTATGAGCAAAACACTTATAAAAAAAAGTAGCTGTAATAACAGTGGTGTTTTATTTTCGCCAGCTGTAAAAGAAACGGAAGAAACTCGCCAGCCCGCTGGTGACAATTATCGTTTGGTGCTAGCAAAAACTCAGGAATACAAAAAAAAGTATGACCCCAGCAATTAACGATGCACTATTTCCTTCAAATATTTACGAAATAGCTGTGTTGGCCCGTGTTTACATTTGGAAAAACTTTCTAAAAACGTGTTTAACGATTCTGCGACAAAGAAGCTGTTATGAAAAACTAAATGGTAAGATCATCTGAACTCTATCCGCCTTCTTCCTCAAACATAAATATAATCCGTAACGCACTTTAACAGTCAATAAAGCGTCCGTTGCCCCTCTTTTGGTCAAAGTGATGACCGTTTCAACACATGGCTCGAATTCTTCATCTTTTTTTTATCCAAATTGATTTGTTTATTTCTCAAATTTAATGTATAGCTTACAGTTCAACTTCAGGAAGTGTATTAAATGGTAGAAAATATTTCATTTTTTAATGAACCATTTTTACTATGTTAGTTTTATGATAATTCTTAGACCCTCTTTGAGAAAGGCAAATTATATTTACTTACGTTCATTAGAAAAAAACTATGAATATTAAATTAATGAAATCCATACAGGAACCATATATTTTTACAAATAAATGATAGTTTAAAAAACTAAAAAAACACGCTTTTATTGTAGATCGGGTTTTTTTTATTTGTATAAACTATGAGCGTTTTCGCTTTAGGGTTGCAACAATCTTTTAGTCGCCAAATCTGGAAATGGGAAATCGTTAATCCTGATGATCCTAATCTGGACAATTGAACAAAATTATCAAATTATTGTATCGTCATCGGTCCTTGAGAAGTGCGCCAAATTTCGAATCAAACTGACCTTTTAAAGTGTGTGTGGGTAAAAATCGAGTTAAAGATTCCATTACATACAGGTGAAGCTAAATAAATGTATGTTAAAAATGGGCTAATTATAATGCAAATGAGTAATGATGCAATAAAAAGTTAAGGGATGTGTAAAATGCAACAAGTTATCTACGTCATTCTGAATTATTTGAAAAGAAACTTAAATACAAAAATAATTCGCTTAGAGAAAATAAAGATAGATTCTCTGGTACTGCAAAAAAGAATTCAGTTCAGTGGCGCACACAAAGGGGGGGAGGGTCCGGACCCCCCCCAAAAAAAAGCCCTTGATTTTTTTCCGATTGATTATAATTCTAAGTATGTAGTACGTAAAATTTACTTAAGTATTTGTTACTTATGATTAATTTTATTAATTCATGCTAATTACCTTTGCCTTTCGAAGGAATATACAAAGTTATGCATACATTTGCACACTGAACGCTCCTATTAAACTGTTGTTGCAACAAATTTTCAGCGATTCGCAGAAGTGGAACGTACCTTTCAGACACATCTAAAGACTTCTTGAGACCGTAGACCTCCATATAAAGACCCCACCTGCGACTCTTTGTATAGACACTAAATAGCATATGTTGTCGAATACTCGTTCAAACGGAAACCCGTAACAAATACATGTGCGTGGCTCGCTATCTCATAAACTTAGGCATAAACTTACTGCGGAATATCGACTGCATGAGTAAATAAGGGCGTATGGTAGTAGGCCTAGACATAGACGTGAACAAGATACAATAATGCAGTCTTGCGACTGTTGTCAGTCGACATATAGTTCCAAATTCCTAGTGTATCAGAGAATATGTCCGTGAATAATATTTGACCATTAAAATCGTTCGGATCATGATGTTATTGAGTTCGAGTCCACAACAAGACGAGGATCTGAGCCCGAGCCCAGTTGGCCCATGCCTTAAAACGTCCCTGAACCATTCGGAACCTGATCTGTAAGGGTTAAAATATCAATGCGCAGCCTCATTAGAAAGAAAGATTTTAACGATAATGTTAGATTTGATGAGGGACTGTCTATCTGTGCTACAGAAGCTCAGGAAATTGTTGATTTGTTGGAGCCAATGAATAGCGATTCTGACCCAGAAATCGATAAATAAACTGCTGTGGCGGTGTGATATCTATAAGAACTAGTACCAACATCACGCGAAGACGATCGTTTTGGCGTGATCGGTAAAGTACTCTCATTCGTTCGGAACGGAAGGTACCCAGAACGAACCTTCCTTCCTTCATTGGTGACCCTGGCCATGCAAAAGAACCACACCCTTCTCGCACCGCTGTCGTGGCGCCATCTATCACCGCACAAGCAACCAAGCCGTCAAACATTAACGCAAATAAGCCGTTACTTCTCAAAGTCGTCTTACACAAATGACGCAACTATCAAGCCGTCACCCATGAATGACACAACCCACCAAGTGGCGCATCTGCTTACATGCTCGCCACGAATATAGTATGGTTCGTTCGCCTATTCTCCGAAACACTGGCAGGAGAGTAGGTGGCGGTGTGATATCTATATGAACTAGTACCAACATCACGCGAAGACAATCGTTTTGGCCTGATCGGTAAAGTACTCGCATTCATTCGGAACGAAAGGTACCCAGAACGAACCTTCCTTCCCTCACTGCTATCAATACTGTTTCGTTTTAAATGCTTTATATTGTAAAGAATTTTTTTGTGTGAAAACATACCTCATGCAGTAGAAAATGATGCAATATTTTCTTCTCAATATAAAGTCGAAAATAGAACTTGTGAATGGTCTATCCGTGTTCTTTCAAATGCCAATCCTCTTGGGAAATATTGGGTCTTAAAAATTTTAAAATTTGTTTTATTATAAGCCTTCCCCCGAAGAAGATGTAAGCAACGGATAGCAGTGATTGGTTAAATGTGAAGTGAGGCGTGATTACCTCGTAGCTGATTAATGTAATATTAAAGATTGACGATTTGTCACCTAGTAATTATATTAGAATAGGATGCTTGGAATTAGAAGATATATTGCTTGGACGTAAGCGATCCAATTTATAAAGCTGCTCTGTCTCATCTAACTCGCTATTGCTTTCCATATTTAGTATTTGGGTGCATTTCTTACCTTGATTAATAGAATTTGTGTTGTTGTTCATTACTGTGAATAAATATCAGTTATTTTGAATATGGCTAATCTTCCTCCCGACTCTCCTACACTAATGGACGTCGAGGGGGGCGACCATTAAAACTTTTTCGAAACAGGAATTAAACAGATAGTCAAACATCTATTAGTCAGTACTTTAAAATTTCCCATTAACTGCGACTTAATAATTCACTAATAATATTTTTACTTGTTATATAAAAAGAGTGTAATTTCTAACAATGGATATTTTCCGTGTAGTTGCTTAAAATAGAAATTCTAAAAGACAAGTGCAAAAGTTTTGTATTTTTTTTTTTACTTCGATTTAACAAACAAAATGCTTGGTCCCAATGAATTCGTTACGGTTTCCGAACATGTTCGGAGTACTTTTTAACAAAATAATATATTTAAACATTATAACTGCTTTTTAAGGATTTTATACCAATAAATACTAATATTTAACAAGCAATATTTAAAATAAATTACATAAATTTTACCAAAATCACAATCAGAAGTGAAATTTTAGCAATATTTTTGATAAACTTCTAAGCAACTAGAGAAAAAAGTTATAAACTTAAATTAGTAAAAGTATTACTAAAACAAATTAGATGCATTTATGTAGAGAATGTACTAAAATTTTAATGTTGCATTAAAGTTTGAAAATTTTTGAGGGGATTGAGTAAACATTATAGGAAATGTGACATCTTTTATGAGACCGTTATTTAAATAACAAGCCATAACTCAAATAAATTCTTACAATAAGAAATATTTCAGTACATTCCCTAGAAAAATAACATAATGAACAGGTTCAAAACGTTTTATAGAAATACACTTATAGCTTTTTGAGTTATCAGACACGCCATGATAGATTTTGAGCAATTTAAATGCCCACTTCTGGTGGATCAAAGCCCCACTTCCGGTTTTTCTAACTTTATAAAAGCGATTGTAAATTGACTTTTAGGCAGTGTAGAAACAAAACAAAGCATATTTTGTAAAATCAAAAGATTCAATAAAATAAATAACAAAAATATCTGTCTTGACCGAATTTGGTCATTTTCAACGTGTTCGGAACCGTGATTTTAAAAAAAGCGCATAAATGGATAATTTTCATAATATTTAGTGACACTTAGATTAGAATACATGCATAAAATTGTTTTAAGGACATTTTGACAAAAACAATTTACTTAAATATATTTTGGCAAAAAATTAACTTAGAATAATCTTTTTTCCAAATGTTCTCCTTTTGTGAAAAATGCTTCTATTATAGTAATATTTTGCCTGTATATAGCTCAGACCTCTCTACAGAGGCTCAACTAGAATTTTTGAAATATACAACTTAGAAGTGGGTTTATTCATATTTTACGACAGAGGGGAGCAATTTTAAGAAAAAAAAACGCCAATAATTATTTCAATTGGTGGTAACTCTGAAAATAATGTGAATTTTTCAAAAATTCTAGTTGAGCCTCTGTAGAGAGGTCTGAGCTATATACAGGCAAAATATTATTCTAATGGAAGCATTTTTCACAAATGGAGAACATTTGGAAAAAAGATTATTCTAAGTTACTTTTTTGCCACAATATTGTATTTAAATAAATTGTTTTTGTCAAAATATCCTTAAAACAATTTTATGAATATATTCTAATCTAAGTGACACTAAATATCATGAAAATTATCAATTTATGCGCTTTTGCAAAATCACGGTTCAGAACGTAGTCGGATACCTGAAATCGGGGTCCGACTGTGTATAATTACTATCAACTGAAAAAGCATAATTCCTATTGCGTAAAAGCATTACCAGGAAAATATATATTCCACGAACTATTTCAAGATGGACGAAAAAGAATATAGCGTGACATTTGCCCTTCAGAAAACGCCATAAACCAACAGGAGGCTTAGGCCTACATAAGTTCATATGCAAAGACATGCCTGCTCTATACTTCATGTCCGGGATAACTTCAATTTGTTGTGTTCCGCTGGAGACCCAGCTTGAAGGGGGAGAGGGAACTACAAAAATCGTAAAACTTTCGAGTTACGTTTATTTTATTACCTTCTCCCCACCTCCGGATTTGCTTTTCGTGGATTTTTACTCCGTATTTGTTTAAGGGCGTCATATTTTTTTACTGCCTGGGCAAAAAGAGAGAGAAGCTTGCCTTCATTTTAGAAGCACTGGGAGTGATTATTTTTAATCCTTGCTTCTCGTCAGAATCCAGAATGAGATATGGAGAATAAATATTTCTCGGAGTTTGTTTTTGAAGAGGATTATTACGAAATGATTTGTGAAGTGGTTTAGAGCGAAAATTAATACTTTCGGAAGTTGTGGCTGTTTTTATTGCGTTAAGTTTTTTTTGGTTTGTCTTCGAGGGGATCATTATGTGCAGTGTTTTTGTCTCTCCACGAGGTGATAAATATAAACAAATTATTATTCAATACGCATTTTTAGGCGTTTTCAAACCTGTTTTATTGTTTAGAATTATTTAAAATAGTCCGTGTTCAAGGTTGAAACAAACAAACAGAGCTGAAAACATGATATACAGCCTAATTTGCGAAAGAAATGGTGTAGCAATACAGCAATCTACGTTATTATTCTACAAAAGAAAATAATATAAAAATAAAGCATATTAAAGTCGTTGAGGTAGTGAGAAAATATTATATACACTGACTGTATATGTGAACTCATTTTCTTACAAAAAGATAGTCTGCGTCAAAGAAAAAGTATTTGTAAACCTGGGTGGTAAAGCTTGATTTCCGACATGGTTTCGACTCATTTGTACATAATTCTATGTTATGTATCAAGACCGTAGCGAGAAATTTTCCATGCGGGGAGAGGGTCAACTCATAAATTAAAATTACTTTCAAATTCCATAGGGTTGTTTGCAAAGTGAAAAGAATATTTATGTGTGAAGTATAGGATTTCGAGTATCTGTTTTTTTCTGAAAAAGAAATATAAAAATAAAAATTTCATTTTATTATAAAGCGATTTGTTTTAAATTTCCATGTATAGCAATCGTTACAGGGTAAAGGTTTGTAGCCTTGTCTCCCTCCTGCTACTCCATTGTTATACACAAAAACCAATAAAAAAATGCTGTATACAAAGAATAAACAGTGATTAGTTTAATTTAGATTTATTAAATGTTTTATTTCATAAAAAGTAGTAAAAAATCTGATGCATAATAATGACAAAATCAGTTTTTCTTTTCTAAGTAAGCTGAGAACAAAAGTTGAACTAAGAAAAAGATGCAATGAAGCAGTGATCTTCAGATTCTGCTCTCACGGAACCCTTGAAACAATGAGGTGTTTCCAGGGAACCCCATAAAAAAACCCTTAGAAGAGAATATATTTTAAAATAATATTTAAGCAGATCTCAATATGCCAGTGGCGCACACAAGGGGGGTCCTGGGGATCCAGATCCTCTCCCCAAAGCCCTTGATTTTTTTTCCCAATTGATTATAATTCTAAGTACATAGTACGTAAAATTTAATTAATTACTTGTTATTAATGATTAATTTTATTAATTAATGCTAATTATTTATTCAATAATTAGTCTTTTACTGTGTTTTGTTCCCGAAAATCGACAAAATCAAAAGGAGCATGATACAAGAATGGTGAACTTTTGACCCCGGACCCTCCCCCCCATGAAAAATTCCTGTGTGAGCCACTGCAATATGTTATAGACATTTTAAAAAGTACTGTATTTTTCATTTCAAATTTTTAACGTATTGTTAATGTAATTTACTCATTAATTCGTGTTTCAGATATCAGCTACTATTGTATTATTTTTCATAACTAGAATATATGTTTGCATTTTTTTTACACATACTATCGAAATCTAGGTTTATTGAAGCTATTTGCAATCGCATTTCACATTTTCTGCGTTAATTTGCTTCTATATTTTGTTTTTATTGCCACATACGTTCAAAAATATTTTTAACTTAAATACGTTGTTGTTGTTCTTCAATGGCTCAACAGCACTGGGTAGATAGACCCTGGCCTTCTTCGGATGTCTTCTAATGGCACCTGTGCTTTTGGCTACTGTTTTGACAGTTTTAACCTTTAAAATATTAAGATCTTTTTCTATAAAATCATTAATGCATTGTCCAGAATGTCATTAAAATGTCTTTAATTGTGTGATGCCTCTAAAAAATCTGGAAATTTTCAACCTAAATTTTAGGAGCTATTCCTACTGAAATTTAGACTTAAACATTTATTCCAGGGGTGGCCAACCCAAAGGACCTCGCGGGCCACTTCGGAAAAACTTAACAATCTCGCGGGCCACATATAAAAATATATATATCTTTATATTAGATTTGGATCGATTACAAACATTTGTTGGAGTGAAAATTTAAAACAGACTGATATATCATTATTGTTTCCATTGTTTTTCATGTATACAAACATAGATAGTATAATAATAATAATGCAATGATCAAATAATGTTTAATTTATTTAATTAGTGAGATATCTGTTTCTTGACTCTTTCAATTAGTTTTTGCAAGTCCATCTCAATGCATGTGTACTTGAGTATCGTAATTGATGTTGAAGATTTTCGTGCGTTAAGTTTGAACACGATTTGTTTCATAAATTTCAATTTTGAAAAAAAAAAGAAATTCGCTGTAACAGAAGTAGCGTGATAAAATAATAACAGCTATGGAATTTATTTTTTACAAAAGAAAACTCTTTTTAAACAAAAAATATTGTACAAAATAGTCGAATTTTGTAAAGTTGTAAAGAATCTCGTGGGCCGCAAAATTATTCAAGGCGGGCCACATGCTGCCCCCCGCGAGTTGGACACCCCTGGTCTACTCGGTCGATATGTTGATAAGCTGTTCCTTCTTCTTCATTTGTAAGTCTTCTGAATGATTCATGCATGCTTCAAGTGCATGACTTTACTAAATTTAAGATTTCATATTTTATCCATAAAATATTTATTTATATTTATTTTTACAAGAAACTGCCTTTAAGAATCCAATCTTTCATAAAAATTTAAAATTTCATTAAATTTTGGCGCTTTTATTTATAGCGAATAGTGATAACTTGCAGAGCCCCTATCAAAGTTCTGGAGAACCCAGGGTTTTCCCCTTTATTTTGGATACCTGGGAATTTTCTATATTATACATATTCCTAAAGAAAAAGATTCTTAAAAGGGATATTTGTAATTTTTATTTTAGGAAAGGAGTCCGTTAAGAAAGAATGTGAGTTTCCCTTCACATAACGTTGATTGCTTGTTACAAGAATATATGGTAGTTGTGGAAATTTATTATAATAATTTATATCCACAACACTGCATTTCATTATAATAGCATTATTTGTGTAATATATTACCAAATTGCCGAGTCTGTGTTGTTGAATTGCAAACAGAAATTATAAATTTTCTTCCATCATTTTATTAACCCAAAGCACGTAACATGTAGAACTAATCAACAAAAATAAAATCAAACGATAACGTAACATGCAGCAATTGATTTAATAAAAACCAATAGGTACAAAATTGATCGTTGGCACAGTGCCAAACTAAATAATTAATTACATCTTTTTTAACTATTTGTATTTTCCCCGTCGGATAGGGAATAGGCGTTTAAAATTCCCCTTTGTAAAATTATCAAGAATCTGTGGCACAAATTGATATATGTCTCTGTAACATAATTCATGCTTTCAATATTACTGCATTATTACAGCCAGAGACGTCTTAAAGTAAAGGCCAACTGGGTCTGAGCCCAGGGCCTCAACCTTGGTAGGAGCATATTCTCAGAAAAACTGGGAAATGCAAATTGTATCCTAATTGGCAATAGTGGCAACATTATTATGTTACCTTCATCGTCCATGTCTACCATCATGCATCATCATTACTCCCTAAGTCAAAAGGCAGCAGACGGTGAAAGTCAGTTCGTGCCTATGTTTGTGAGATTGTGAACCCTGCACGTTTATTTGTTGTACGAGTAATTGATTATGTATGCACACACACTACACCGTCTACTTTTGTGCGTGTATTGGGGCCCAGAGCCCCAAGAAGTCCTTTATTTCAGCTATATTGTGGTTCATTTTAGAAAGTCATGAAGGAAAATTCTATACATTTCGTCAATATATACTTACTCTATTAAAGAGATCTATCAGATAATCGACTTGTCTTTTAGTTTTTTATTTAAAGAAAAATAGTTTTGAGCAGTGGTTCTCAAACTTTCTATCGCAGCGGCCCCCTTTATGTATCAGAGTGACATCGCGGACCCCTAAGATTTTGAACATCCTTTCCCGACTTAATATTCTTGATCAAAATACAACTTCTAGTAGAGTTTCTTCATTGGGATCTATTAAGTAATCTAGTCTAATATGGCACATCTTTCAATTTTTCCACGAGGCTTTTTAGACTATGAAAAAGAGGTAAATCTCAAACGTTACATGAGAGCAGGGGCGTAGCTACCACTACATCAATGATACGGGGCCCTCAAGGTAAAGGGGCCTCAACATGTATAACTACAGACCCAATAACAGGACTCCCATATCTAAAAAAGTGCCTCAAAGGAATTTTGATACAGGACCCCCTCAGCTACGCCAGTGCATGAGAGACTCCGCGAACCATCTGGATAGTCATTGCGGACCCTCGGGGGTTCACAGACTACCCTTTATCTTCCACATTATGATTTACTGCAGTTTTTTTTCATGTAACATTTTTTTAAACACTATATTGAAAATTAAGGGATATAAATAAACAAAATGCTCAACTTTGGGAAATTTAATTAGTTAGAGCTAATTAATTAATTAAATATATTGAACTGTAAAATTAATTATGCACCCTGTTCACTTAAAATAAATAGTCAAAAGGTAGATAAAGGGTTAAGAGCCGAAGGTGTATAGTATATCTTATGACAAGTATATTTTACGCAAATAAATTTAGTATTGTAGGTGGAATCTAAAAGGATATTTTAAATTATTTTTATGAATTTTGTATGAATTAGTATATAGATTTTCCATTTGATATTATAAATAAATTTTATTATTATTATATATTATTATAATGTATCAATAAATTAATGTTTATTCAACTGAAAAGGAAAATTATACAATTTTTGTTATTATATTCAAAGTTCATTATGCAAATATTATTGAAAGGATAGTAAATCAATAGATCTTTGAATTGTTATAATTATATTATATAATTTTTTGAAAACATTTTATTATTGTTTTTATTATCATTCCCTTTCAAATTCTACTAAATAAATATTATCAAAATGATAACATAACAGCTGGCCTTTAAATCTAATAATATAACTATAAAAAAGGTTTAATTTGTTACAAGGACATTTATTACTTACTTTGTTTATCATTATTTATATCTAATATAAATTCAAGGATTACATTTATTAACTCTACACGATTTACCCCGATCAATAAATTTGAAGAAAAAATGCATTAGTAAAACCGAATTAAAATATTTCCTTATTTAAACAGCTATATTAAAACCAAATGAACTTTGACTCTATAGTTAAATGAATAATTTAAAAGATTCCAAATACTAGAAAAACATCCAAAACAATCTCTCTTTTTTTTTAAAGAAAAGTTCCTTTCAAAATTTACGAAAACGCTTAATTAAATTCGCGGACTGATGCTTCAAGGCGAACACAGTAATAGGTGCATTCGTGATTTTTTAAGCACATTAAATACATTCGTGACTTTTTGTGAACAGTTCAGGAAAGAAACTGACAAAAATCAAAACGAAAAATGATTATCAACATGTTTCCGAGAACATTAAAAAAAACATGATTTATGAAGACATCGGTGTCAAGGGAAAGTTACAGTATAATAAATGTTGTCTTCCGAAGTGTAATTTCTCCTGCACGTTTATGAAGATATCAAAATGTGATTGCGTGATTTCCACCCCTCCCCCACCCCTTTAACTAAGAAAAAATCAATAATGTTTGACATGTTCTTCTGATTAAACATAAGTAGGTTTGAAAATGCTTAAAAAGATTTATTTGTATGTTAGTTTGTTTTTTCCAAAGTAAGGTTAGCTTGAAAGTCACTACTTCATTTTCGAACTAATATATATAGGTTGTGTTTATCTTATTTAGTGCACGAATTTAATTCTGAAAGTTAATTTTACAGCGGCATAGGAAATGTAATTGTTGAATGAATTCGCGTAAAGCTGCCATGGTTCCAAATGATGGATTTTTGCATGTTCACTGTATATGTTCCATTCCTTAAAAAAGTTTAAACATTTGTTGCAATATATTCAGATTATATGGACAATTTATTCAACATTTCGAGTTACTTTCAATTAAAGTAACCGACTACGTTCGGAATCCATGATTTTGACAACTTTGAGATTATAAACGAGAAAACTTGAAGAACAAAAATAAACAAGAGGTCACATTACACATTATGGAGGAATCTTCAAAGGAAGGCACTGGCCCACGAGGGTCTGTCTAGCCGGATATGATGATGATGATGATTTTCTTTATTATTTTCCATTTAATTGCTTTTTAAGTGCCTGGGCCGTGGGTAGCCTAGTGGTTGGAGCATCGGATTTCATACCGGAAGACTTGGTTTCGATGCCACCAAATACCCTTCGAGTACACACGGAGTACGTGTTCGTTAAATCAGTGGGTCCAAAAGACTAATGGGCAGTCGCAGAAGAAATCATGGGTGCAGGGGGCAGGAGAATATTTCCCTCACCTCCAGTTCCCTGTCTAAATTGTGGAGGTGAAGATAGGGGGTGTCGCCATCTGTCGTGTAGAAGTCCAACCTGTCACAGGCTCAGGCAACTTTTATTCCTTCCCTTTGAAGGACACGACAACAACAACAATATTTAATTGTTTAGTCATAAAATGAACTCCTACAATTAGATTTAAAATGCTATTATTTTTATGTATTGCTTAACTTTTTTCAAAACTTTTAAAACCAACTCTTGTCACAACTTTTCTTTGATAATATTTTTTAAACAACTTTTGAGCAATTCATGTCAATAGCTCCCATTTTAGATTTATTTTTTTTGACAGAATAAATTTATTCGTTATTAGAGAGAGAAAACTAACTCTTCAATTTTTTAAAAATATTTGATGTTAAAATTCATTATAAAATATCTTGAATTTTGCAGCAATTTGAAATATAACAAAACACTTTCTCCTCTTTTCGTTTTTTTTTTTTCTTCTTTCATTCGAAAAAAAAATGTTTCTTGTTCTAAAATATCATTCGTTGTAGTTTTAATATTATTTATGCAACCATGTTTCTTTTATGGTAAAGAAAGAGCATTTTTTTCGAAAGGTTATAAATACTTTATCCTGATACTTTCAAAGCCTTACATCAAAAAACAAAATTATTTTAAACATTCTATGGCATACCTCAAATTCTAATCGCTCATTGTTGTTTTAATACTAAGTAATATTGCTACCAGACTTCATTGAAAAACTAATATATTTTCGATTTTTTTTAATTGCCGAATACACAATGCATGTCAATTATTTTTAAACTTCCTTAACTTATATCATCTGTAAATATTATTACACAATGTAAGAATCCAAAGGAGAAAAAATTGCATATATAATATACTTTTATTTTCAAAGTTTCTTATTCAAGATAATAGGAAAAATATGTTCACAATTTAGCTATCTAAATGAACAATTTTTCTATAAATAAAAAAGAACGCGCATTGTTTACCTTAATCAAAGCAAAACAAATTTTGATAATTTTTTTAAAAAAAAATCGAGACCTGAATTTAAATGCATGTAAAATGAAAACGAAGGTTTGAAGAAAATGTTTTATTTATTCTAATGTAGAACAATGTAGCATTTTTTCTTCTAGAATGTTTCAGACAAATGACTTTTAGCATTATCAACAAAGAATGGACGAACCATTTATAAATAAAAGAAAGGCAGCTGAAAACAAAAGAAATTATAAATAAAGGATATTTTCTAACTACTAAATTATTCATGCTGTTCCTCCTATCAGTAGTACAATGTAAAAAAATAACTGCACTTTACGATGTATGAAGTCAAAGAACTTCCAAAAAAAATTGAAGTCAACATGGAACAAAAAACATTGTCCATTAAAAGAAAAACAAAAGCGTTCTAAAAATCATTCTTCTTTGCAGATGAATAATATTTCACCTTGTTTATAGCGAATGCAGTTATTTGTTATGTACCCAATTCCTTGCCTCAAAAAATGCCTTTTTATAGCTTTGTAAGTAATACAATAAAATTTTTGCAAACGATAAATTAATTTTGAAACTAATTAATTATTTTTCTCCTTTGAAAAAAAAAGTTTAGCGACGTGAAATTGACATTAGTTTCAACATTCACTTTCAAATAATAATAAAAATCTTTTGAATATGAACATTGGTTTTCGAAAGAAGATTAAATGTTCCAGTTATTTTTTTAACTTAAAAAAAATACAATGAATGGAACTTTTGTTGAGAGAGACCTAAATGAAATTTATGCATTTACTACACACACACAACTTTCATTTAATTATATTCTTTTTCATTTAAATTTTTAATTAAAAACTAATTGACTACATTAATTAAATTTTTAAAAAAATGCTGCAAATTACTTTTATCAGTTATCATTTAGCGCACGTGATCTCTCTCCAAATAAAAAAAAGTTTTCCGTGAAACAGCTTTTCTGTATGGATAAGATATGGTTTCTAATCATTTTTCTTTCTTCATATATAACCATGATCCACCCTAATACATAGGTAAAACGTATTGCTACGTAGATCGAGAATCATGGATTTTATGCTATCATTTCTAAAGAGCAAAACAGTTCTATATGAGCGATGAAAATTTATTGCAGAAAAACAATCCTTAAAATACAGTATATTGCAGCAAAATGCACACAGTAAGTTTCAGAAGGCTCTCAACCTTCTACAGTACTCGGACACAACTATCAGTGTCTGAAAATGCAAGTACGTAGCGTTAAAGTTTATCCGCAAGCAACACTTGCAAGTGAACTCTTAATGGCTAAAGTAAACCTGACTCAGTTTCAGCAAACGACTACTATTTATAATCCATGCGGCTACCAGCACTTTCTCGAAAAATCCGCTTACATCATAGATCGTGATATTATAATATATAGTAATTTCCAGAAACATCCATATGGTTATCAAGTCACCAACCTGGTCAACAAAAATGATGCCAACTTGGCTGTATCGCCAATATTTTGCCAAATTTCCATTGGATCATTATTATAATGTAAGGAACGGCGTTGCTTGCTAATATTACAATTTAAATCATAAAATAAATACAACAGAAAGTAATATTAACGTATTAAACAACCAGATATAATTTATTTACACTAGTTTAAGATGAAACAATTATTACACAAAAAGATAAAACATTAATTACACAAAACTCGTAACAATATTAATGAATTTTTTCAAAATAACATGTTGATAATTATTTTAGTTGCCATACTTCAAACTTGGAAATTTAATGCAAAACAATTTCGAAGATCATTCCATAAAGTTTTTTACAGCTGTATACACATGAAAGATATTACGAATGAAATAATATTACGAATAGATCTCAAAGCTTTAAATATTTAAAAATTACTGTTCAGTTACGCCTAGAGAAAGTTTGAACAAGAAAGAAAACCTTTTGTCGTACCTTGCATCATGTTTTTCACATTTAATTTGAAAAGATTGCCAAACTGAAGTTAGAAAAAAAGAGAGAGAGAGAAAGGACCGTGTGTCACAATGCAACATCCTCCTATCCGAGAACGCCACAAAAAGCTTCCAGAAGGATTTCTCCGGCTTAGCATTGATTCTACTAAATTACCCTCCTTCCCTTTGCATATAGATCCTACTTTATTTTGATTCCGTCTTTGCCCTGCTTAAGTATTAACTCAAACAACGCTGCGTCAATGTTTTAACTATTCCGCTCTATTACGATGCCGAAGCTATTCGGAACAGAAAACTTCCGAACGTTCGGATGTCTGAATTAAAGCTTTAGGTAACTTAAAAATGGATTTTTAAGGTAATATTGTTTGGTAAACGCGTAGGAATTATCAATGTTTCATAATGCATTGAGGAATTGCTTTGAAAAACCACAACAGTTGGTAAAAATTCGACTTAAGAGTACACTACATTCACAATCTCTAATTTAATAGTACCTTTTCCACTCCTTTCTGTAATTAAAATTTATAGTTTTGGTAAATATGAATAAAAATGTAAATCTACGATAAATAACTTGCTTATTTAATGTTTATAGAAAAGCAAATTTGACAAAATGTGTGTGTATGAAAATATTCTGCTTTTAATGTGTGTGTTATAAAATAGATTAATTTATAAATGTTACATAGTAAATCAATCCTTTTGCAGGCACAAAGAGAAATTTAAAATGCAGTGAAAATAGTTAAACACTAAAGTAAAGGTATTGAAATATTTGTTCGTGTTAAAGGATATTGCAGAAAAAAAGCATATATTCAACAAAATTAAGTTTATTAGCGTACATTTTATTTACATAGATATGTATATACGCATGTATTTAATAAAAATCAATGAAACAAAAAGCATTCACAAGAATTTCGTGAAATTTTATACAACATTTAGCAATACCAAAATCTTCACAGATTTCCTTTTCCATCTTCTGTTTTTAATCAGCAGCCTTAAGAAGCTCCATCTTTATTTAAAGCGAATTGGCAGTTTGCTTCCTCCCTGACCACTTTGACATTTTGCTCTTTGAAAAGTTCTTCTCATAAAACTGAAAAAAAAATTTTTAAAAAAGCGCAAATCAAATTTACGAATTTTTATTTTTACTGCGATGTACTCGCCACCAAATTCCAAAGCCAATTGATGACAGATGAGATGTTTTTGTATGGTGTTTGTAGGGGTAGAGGGTGAAAATACCTTGATAAACAAAATTATTTCGTGTCAAGGGTATTTCAAGGCCCAGTTAGCCTCCTTTCTACGAAACATGTGAAACCATCTCTATTTCATTTCACACCCGTCTTAAATCTCGCCTGCGCAGCTGGTGTTTTCCGTATTTTGTTCATTCCCAGAAGAGAAATCTTTTCGGGTTAAGAAAAATAAAAGCGTGAAAATACATAGTCATTTGTCGGGACCCTTGTATTGTTAGGGGTTAAGCTATTTTCGTTTCGCATTAAAAAAATCATGAAATTGCGTAGTATTTTGTGGGGACATTTGCATTATTTCGTGTTAATCGATCTTTCCTCTGAAACGTTTTCACGATAAACGTATTTCACTGTAGACTAAATGCTTCACAGATGTCTAAAAGACATAAACCGAGCATGAAAATATTTTAATGTGCATACATTACAACTTCAAAGAGTAAATTCTGTTGCCCAATTAAAAAAGCCAAAATTTATAGGAAAAAAATGAGGGTGGGGGGGCGTGAAGAAAATGTGCCCTCAAAATGTAGTAATACAACAACTAAATACAATCATGGACAAAAAAATTAGCGCGCCGAGAAGGAGTCGTCAAAATGAAACGAAATTTTACATACATAATGACAACTTTGATATAAGTAAATGATTAGAAAATCAAAAAAGGAACCTTTATTTCAGAGAAAAAGGCAAAAGAACGAAGGAATTAATAGCCTGCTGAACCCCCTCTAGTGCAAATGCACGTTGCGGAACTATCGGGCATTGAGGCATACAAGTTCTGTATGATGTCTTGAGACATTTCGTTCCATATTTGCTGTAACCTTGCCTCTGGTTCGTTCAAACTCGTGGGATGCCCAACTCACCATCCCAAATGATCCCAGATATGCTCGATTGGAGACAAATCTGGGGATAGAGCAGGCCAAGGAGAGGTCATAACAGTGCGAAGATAGTCTTGTGACACAGTTGCCGTGCGATGCCCAGCATTGTCTTGTCGAAAAATGGCTCCTGGGAGCCATTACATGAGTGCCAACACATGTGGTTGCAGGATGTCATGGACATACCACTGGGCTGTAATGGTGCCACGGATCAATACTAGGGGTGACCATGTATTGTAGGCAATGGCACCCCATACCATCACAAGATTGAGGCGTTCACCACGGGGTATCCACACACGAACACGATTGTCGTCACTGCTGAGATTGACTCTGTATTCGTCGCGAAAGACGACCTGTTTCCATTCCGCTGCAGTCCAGTTTCCTCGTGCGCGGCACTACTCCAAACGGAGGCATTGATGGGTGGGCGTCAAGGGCATCACACGTAATGGGCGCCACGATTCCAAATGCCGTTCAGCTAGGCGCCTTCCTATTGTTCAAGACGACACAGGGGTCTCTAATGAAGTTGCTACCTATGCCTGGATGGTGGCCTATGAAGTAGTTGGCTGTTCGCGTGCATTTCTTACGATGTGGCGGTCTTCTTGACGTCTGGTTTGTTGAGGGCATCCTGATTTTTGTCTTCGTGTAAATGACATCTCTCGGATCCACTGGTCCCAACACCTCCTCACAACATAATCAGAGCAGCCCAATGGACGAGCTACTCGCCTAGCTGACCACCCAGCTTCCATCATGCCAATGATTCTCCCCCTCTCAAACTACGACAGCTGTTCATATTGTCTTCGAAAACGGCGTAACGGCATGTCTACCTCAGCTCTTGCTTTGTAAACGATTCAGCACACTCAAACAAGCTTTGGTCGCCTGTTTTATACTCCGCGGAGAAGGATGTTAAATGCCCTCTACTGGTTATAGGTATCACGCAATCACGTCGCATTTCTAATCATTTACATATCTCCCCGACATATACCTTCATGATAAGTTTCGTTACGATCCCGAAATTATTTTTTGATGCGCTAATTTTTTTGTCCATGAGTGTATTTCCTTTTTTGTATAATTTACAACCCAAAATATTTTCGCTAACTTTACGCACTGCAAAGGACTGACGGATTAGCCCACTAAAGGACTAAAGAACTAGCCCCTTTTGGGGAGAGGACGCAGCAGAAACGCTGAATTCAGCTAGAGCCGAATGGCATCATTGTGAAGAAGAGGAGAGAGAAAAAAGTGAGATGATGATGTGTGTAAGGTATGAAAATGAACTTCGGAGCATGTAGGTTTGAAAATTTTAATGGGCTTTTCTTAGTGTTTGTAAATATCCATCTGACGTCCTGTATTGTCATCAAAATATGTGAAAAATTAATAAACCAATTTTGGTTTAATATTGTCTTTTCTATGAGAAAATAATCTACACGCTACCACTACTCACACCATGTTACATCACCCTTGATTAATTTTTTTAACCATGATATATTCAATGCCCAGGGCTTTAAAATAAATAAAACTATACTTTTTTTTCACTAATCTACATAAATATTTATAATTTGTACCCGAAACCTTATCATGGTTGGGAAATTAAAGAAAATCTTTTCTTTTAATTTAATTTTTATACTGATTTTATGAAATGTTTAAAGTAAGAATACACATATTCCCTCTTATAGCGCACACTTTTAATACAAAATGTAAGATCGCGAAATTTACGAGCACACTTTATACGCTGGATACAAGAATTATAGTGTTAAAAATAAAGAAAAGATAAATATTAAAAAAATTACATCTCTGCATGCCTCTAAATACTTTTTTATTTAAAGGAAATAGCATACCTTATAAACTTCCATTGTTTGGTATTATGACAAGTTCCCTACATTCGTCTTCCGTTTTATCTTCAGGCATATCATCCAATTCTGTTTTATCTTTACCATCCCAGCTACTCTGATTCATAAATAAATAATCATCTTCCACTCCACCTGGATTGTTAGATATATCACAATTTTCAATGACTTTTGAATCAAGACTGGTTTAATTTCTCGTGTCACCTTTTTATATCCACTATTACACGATTTCTATATAGCATTTGGACTAATATTCGATATATTTTTCTTCCCCCTTCCAATAACATCATACCTTCATACAAATATTTTCTTACACTTAAAGGTTTTAGTTCTAGAATCACATACCATTGCTCAAAAGCCTGGTATAATTATTGCAATAAATAACTTCAAAAGGTAAGAGCACTGTACTTGTGCATTTAAGATTTCTTCAGTAAAAAAAAGGGTTTGCATTTCCGGTGTATAAATATAAAAATATTTTTTTAAAAATCAGCTTGAAAGAATGGATGTGCGCAATACGCCGGATTTACGGGAGATATTAAAGAATGTTATAATATATATATATATATATATATATATATATATATATATATATATATATAGGATTTTCCCTTTGAAACATTTGTTAAAAGGTTGAGTCATATCCTTTCAGAGGACCATAAATCTCAATTTTATTTATTACTGCATCCCGAAGCAGCGCCATCTAGTGAGCTTTCGTAGCTCCGGCTCGAATAATTTTTCGGCAAAGGCCAACTAACCACTGCTAGTTCAACACGTCGCGTCTTTACCGCATTTCCGCGCCCATCGTGGCACCGCCAGTCCTAACGTCCAATAATGAGAAAGGTTTATTTCCCCGTCTTCTAAAGGTATTACTCAACTTTTAATTAACTTAATTCCTGCATGTCTTTCTCTTTGTAATTATCTTTTTTTGTAAATATTTTCCTTTAACTTTAAATAAATTCTCTTTTTTACTTAAAAGAAGTATTTGTGTTTAAATGACTTAGATTCATTTAATTCATCACTCACCCTTAAATACTTACCCCTAGACAAGCCACCTCGCCAATCTAAAATCCCGCCTTCTGAAGAGTCTGATTTTTATTCGAAGATTTATTCGGACTCCCACATATATATATATAATCTTATAGTTTCCCAATTACTGCATTAAATATTTTTTTAGTTATTCCGTTTTTAGTCTCAGCTTTTTTTGTGATATCCCCCCTCGGATGAACATCTCTTTGATTATCAGAGTGAGCTAGAGGTGTAGGATTAACGGAAGAACTAGAAGCAGTGGCGCACACAAAGGGGGGTCCTGGTGGTCCGAACCCCCCCTCCCCCAAAGCCCATGATTTTTATTTCCGATTGATTATAATTCTAAGTACATAGTACGTAAAACTTAATTAAGTATTTGTTATAAATGATTAATTTTATTAATTAATGCTAATTATTTATTCAATAATTAGTTTTTTACTGTGTTTTGTTCCCGAAAAATCGACAAAATCAAAAGGAGCATGATACAAGAATGGTGAACTTTCGACCCCGGACCCCCCCTTGAGAATTCCTGTGTGCGCTACTGACTAGAAGCATACATAATCTTAATATATCTTTATTATTAAGAGTTACAACTTAAGCCTTTAACAAATTATATTATAATAATATATGTGAGAGAATCTACGGTGGCAAAACACACAGTATATGTATATAATACCGAATTAACTTAACCCGGACCACTATCAATAACTGACTCGCCTAAACTTAATTCTAATACTATTACAGATCCTAATATTAAATAGTCAATCCTACCCTGCTGTAGTTTAAGTAACTATCACAACAATCCTAGATGAAGCCTTGTAATTACTCGAGTGCAATGGTATGCACCTTGACTCAATGGATATCTATCACGTATAATTTCTATTCTTCGCCACGTAACGCTTTCCAAAACTTCTTCACGCTTGAACCCCGCATTATGTTTACATTCCTCAAATTGCCATCTCGCTTACTCTAACTTCTGATATTTAAAAGCTTCCTAATTTGCATCTTTCTTTCGCACTTCACTTCTTGGATTTGGTTGTAAAAGAGCTGCCATTAATTCTGGCCCTAAAGAACCCGAAGGACATGTTAAAGAAAAGACGCGTGAGCCCGTCACATTTTTAGTTATTTAAATTCACAACGGCGTTTTCTTTGTAATGTTTTGTAACTTATATTCAAATCCTTATTATTCAAAAATACTCGCAATTCATAGTATATTGGATACAAATATATGTTAAAAAAAACTAAATTCAGTGGTTCTCTCTCTCTCTCTCTCACAATAGCCTATGAGAGTCAAGGCGTACTATGCCCGTTTCAGTTTTCGTGACCTTGGGTGTTGAGGGGCATGAGCAAATGTTCCAGTTAGGTGGTCAATCTGATGCGAATATTTTAGTTATATCTTCAAAAAATGTCTTTTTCAAACACTGTCTAAGTCAATATCATCATGATCATGAATCATCTAAATAATTCATGAACCAAAAATGAGAGAGAAGGGTTTATTCCTACATTATATCAACTTAAATATTGTTGTAAAGGATGTTTTTTTAGAGGTATAAAACTTTAAATTGCAATAAAACAACGATGTATTATTCGATTGACATGAATTTTTTTTATTCGAAAGATAATCTTGTGGCATTACATTTTAAATATGATCAAGCAAGGCGTAGATTCGTCGAATGGGCCCAAAACGAGATTGCCGTTGTTCCCGATTTTCATAAGCGAATTTTGTTTAGCGATGAAGCGCACTTCTGGTTGAATGGCTTCGTCAACAAAGAAAACTGCCGCATGTGGAGTGAAGCTAATCCACAAGTGTATGTCGAAACACCGTTACATCCAGAAAAACTGACTGTTTGGTGCGCTTTATGGGCTGGTGGAATCATTGGTCCGTACTTCTTCAAAAACGATGAAGGCCACAACGTTACAGTCAATGGTGATCGGTATAGAGCCATGATAACTAACTTTTTCATTCCTGAATTGAACAATCATGATGTCCAGGAGCTGTGGTTCCAACAAGACGGCGCAACATGTCACACAGCTCGTGCCACAATCGATTTATTGAAAGACACGTTTGGTGACCGCCTAATTTCACGTTTTGGACCTGTGAATTGGCCTCCAATATCATGTGATTTAACACCGCTAGACTATTTTCTGTGGGGCTATGTAAAGTCATTGGTCTATGCGGGTAAGCCACAAACGCTTGACCATTTGGAAGACAACATTCGCCGTGTTATTGCCGATATACGGCCACAAATGTTGGAAAAAGTCATCGAAAATTGGACGTCCAGATTGGACTACATCCGAGCCAGCCGTGGCAGTCCTATGCCAGAAATCATATTTAAAATGTAATGCCACACGATTATCGTTCGAATAAAAAAAAATTCATGTCAATCGAATAATACATCTTTGTTTTATTGCAATTTAAAGTTCTATACCTCTAAAAAAACACCCTTTGTTTCGGATCAATCTTTAAAAATCTTTCATCGCTTAAACTATAAAAAATAATAAATACTTATATAATTATCATAAATAGCATAGATTCCATCATTAATGTAATAGATTTCCCAGAGCAAATCACGGTGAAAACATTATGTTTATTATCAAACTCTTCCATGAAGATCTCGTCTGTCTCTTTAGCAATTTTTTGACGCAAATTCCGCAGCATATTCATCGCAATAAGTGGAGCATAAAACGGAATTCCCAATCTCAATGGAGCTACTCACCAGTTCATATGAATGCGGGGGTAATCCCCAAATAGCCTCTCCCGAATAAATCGTTTGGAAGCAATGGTGGATATTTTTTATGGTTTTGGGTCTGACACAACATTTCACTGCAGGCTTGGTGTTCATTAATGGGTCTTTATGAAACTGAGTGGTTTATGTGCGCATGATTAAGGCTTTTATTTTGTTTTGTTTTTTTAAGACTACAGAGTACCTCCTTTTTTTAGCTTTTTCGGGAGACAGTAATTAATATTAAAAGTAAATAATGATTTGGGATCTCAGATTATATTTTAATATTTTCTCGAAAAAAAAATTGTTTGGCAAGGTATTATCACAATTTTTTAAAAATATATCGACGGTTTTTTTTAAAATTTGTGTTCAATGCACAGTTTTTATATTTCTTTATCTTTTAATTAAAAGTATTTAAAATACACTATGTCCAAAAAAGAATGTACCATTTTTCTTTATTTTTTTCCGGATACCCACTGCGTAAAGAGTGGGGAAAACTGGCCTGAAGGCTACTAGATCAGGGATGGCGAACCATTGGCACACGTGCCATTGATAGCAGGCGGCACAATATTTTGAGCATTCCACCGATCAAGACGGTTTGTAATTTAGTTTAGAAATGTATAGTATTACAAGGAACCCCAAACAGGAATAACAATTTCAAAGATTAAGATGTATACGAGAAACCAGACAAAGGAATAGTTATTGAAGAATTTATTTCCCTAATTTATATTTTTCAATTAAAGAAATTTCAGTGAGATTTTCTCAGTTTAAAGAATCATCAGAAACGCTCAAGTTTATTTTGTACACTAATGTGACATCGTTTGATAAACTGAACTTATCCAGTTCGATAGGTTGGAAATTGAAAAATTTGAAATGCAATTTATTTATTTCTAGTCTAGTTCAATATTGATTCAAAAGTTTATTGAAACAAGAGAAAAGTTGGAATCGATTTAAATAGAAAGACTAACAAAAGCAACATAAGTAGAAATGCCAATAACGAAATTTTGGAAACATTAAATTTGATTCCAGAGACATTTAACTGTTTGAAGAAGCAGGCCCATGCTTTTTCAATCCTATTTTCATCGACCTATGCCTACGAGTCATTATTTTCAAAGATGAATATCATTAAAGACTCGTTTAGAAACCGTTGGAAGATTACTCCAATTCAGCATGCATTCTTTGGTTTAAAAGTAACATCTTACAATCCTAATCTATTTGTCATCTAATCTGCAGCAACAGAAGTCTCACTAATGTTACTTAAATTTTATTACACGTATAACTGGAACATTTACTACTATAAAGAATACAAATTGTATTTTTTGTAGTAATTTAAGAGTTTTGTGTTATTAGTATTTAGTTTTATTATTTTCTCTATAATTACAAGTCAAAATTATTTGCTGGCCCGTCCATACCTCATTAAGCATCTCTTTAGAAAAAATGGCGCATTGATCCATAAAGGTTCGCATCTCCTGTACTAGATACTCCAGGTTTTGAAATATCCGCCATTCCTGGTTGCACACAATTGTTGATATGGCGCCCACCAAACCACAGAAGGCATTTTGTCTATGGAATACGCAAAAACAATGCCTGTTATCACAGTTCAACGAAAATTTCCGTGATAATTTGGGGTCGATCCACCGGACAAGAACTCAATTAAATGTTGGCATACACAACTAATGGAGACAAGTTGCCTATGCAAAGGCAAAAGCACCGGGCGACCGCGTTCGGAGAAAGAGTTCACAATCTCTCCTAAGCAGCCCTCAGAAGTCAGTTCGGAAAGCGAGCGGTGAATTAGCATTGCCCAAATCAACAGTGTGGGATGTTCTTAATAAGCGTTTGAAATTCAAAGCTTACAGGTTGACTCTTGTGCAGGCACTCCCTGAAAATGATAAACAGCTTCATACTGTCTTCATCGCAAAGTTGGAAATGCTGGAAAAGGATGATTTTGGAGACACTGTAGTCTTTAGTGATGAAGCAATCTTCCACGTCCCTGGCAGAGTCAACAGACATAAAGTTCGAATCTGAGGTTCAGAACACCCTCGGGGCAAATCGTTGAGTATGTCAGAGATTCTTTTAAGTTAAAGAGGTGTTTGGTACCATATGTAAAAGGAAGCTTTATGGGCCCTTTTTCTTTGCAGAAGAATTTGTAAGGAGTCACTCGCATCTTGACATGCTGCAGAATTGATTGATGCTAGAACTTGAAGAGGATTCCAAAGATTTCATTTTCCAGCAGCTGGAGCTCTTCCTCATTTCCATAAAGTCGTGAGAAGGTATCTGAATGAAC
The DNA here is from genome assembly GCA_019973935.1 of Trichonephila clavipes. NCBI lineage: Eukaryota > Metazoa > Arthropoda > Arachnida > Araneae > Nephilidae > Trichonephila > Trichonephila clavipes. Next base: position 633,691 of record BMAU01021220.1, on the reverse strand, counting down.
ATCTCTCCAACGTTGTATAGATCGAACTGATCGTCATGATGAAGTGTTGTTGAAATGGCCACCGAGGTCTTCGGACATGACGCCCTGTGACTTCTTTTTGTGGGGCTTTATCAAAGACAAAGTCTTTATCAAACCATTACCTCGAGATCTGGTGGAGCTGCGAAAGAGGATCAGAAATGAATTTGCTGCCATTACAAGAGACATGTTGGTACGAGTATGGACGGAAATGGAGCATCGCCTGAATATTTGCGGTGTCACAAAGGTGGCCATATTGAATCTTTGTAAGGTACAACTTTGGTACAAAAAAAAACTGATATATTATGTAACTTCTGGTATAATAAAATATTCCAATAGTACTTAGAGAAAAGTTTCAAAAAAAGGTACAATCATTTTAGAACACGCTATATATTTATCTATAAGTGTTGCCCAAGTGAGTTTAATGTGGACATCTATCGACAAATAGTGGCAGTCTATGGCGAACACGGTTTAGGTTGAACGTCTGGGAACAACCGACGTAAAAATTTTCGAGAATGGCAGCAAACGATATCGGGTCTCCATGACAATGTCCATACACACGTCTACCGGGAAATCAAGGCAACTGTAAAAAAAAAGTTCATTGGAAAATGTTAGAACACCCACCACACAGTCAGTATTTGTCATCCTGTTACTTCTAGGCCTTAAGACCACATAAGAGAGTATTACGTTTCAACTTCGACGATGAAGTGAAAGAAGCTGGGTAGAACTTTCTCATGAATCAATCGAATTGTTTCTAGAGTGAAGTCATAGACCTGCTATCGAAACGATGGGAGCTGTGTTACAACCCCCAGAGCAGTTTCTATTGATTTCCAGTAAAATAATTCCTCTTATTGAGCGTGTCCATTTTTCAGTTGGGCAACCCTTATATAAAAAAAGGAGAAAATCAACTCACACTCATGTACACAAGATTTCCAAAAGTATTATATCTACAGACACTTGAAATTTGGCAGCCATGTTTAATTTGTTGAGAAGACATACACTAAAAATGGTTTTTTTGCGGAAATCTACTTTGGATGGGGATAGTTGTACTTTTTAATTTTAGAAATTCAAGACCTTTCGTTTTTAAATCAAAAGGTAAGAATTATAGTACAATAGAACACTTGATGCTTGGACTTAGGTATGAATAATTTATAAGCAGTACATATGAATACAACATTATGAAATACCCATTGAAGAAGTCAGATAACGGCTAAATTTTATATAGCAGAGATAGTTTTTAAAGTTAAATTTTAACGGGGTTTTAATTTATTGTATTATTTTGAAGAAAAGTTAAAATATAATATAAATTCTAATTATTCTCTTAAATTTTAATCATTCTTTTTATTAGATAAGCTCGTAAGATTATTTAAAATTTCTTTTTAATAACCGCATGCAGTTATATTTAAGAGGTAACGAGTAACTGACTTAAAAATGATACTCTCTTAATCGTTGTTATTAAAGAAATTCATCCCTTCTCTCCTCGTTCCGTAGAATGCGGCCGCCGGTTGAAAGACATGCTTGACTGTCTCTTCACTCTCCATTGAAAGTTAAACACACTCTAAATCAACAGGAAGAGTGGTTTTCCACTCACCCCTCCGCCAGCGTTGCTGCGCTGCACTCAAAGTGGACAGCTATCTATTTTTATGTAACTTAAACAAATTATTCTTTTTTCAACTATCTCTGATGAGTGGTCAATAGAAGTTTTTTTAAGGTTCCACGTAAGTGTATAACCGTTACCGTTATCAAAACATGAAGGTTCTAAAAAGAAGGGTATTAATAAGGGTCTATTATTCTTCAGATGTTCGCTTTTACGGGGTTTCTATCTAAAAGATATATTTCTCGCCCCTCAGGATTTAATAAATCAGAGAACAATATTTTTAAATATATACAGCGTGCTTTTTTCCAGGTATAGAAGTTTAAGTTGGCATTACTTTCCAAGATGGCGACCGATTTAACAGCTGTCAAGTGATTTATTCTCAGTTTGGTTTGGCAAATCATCATGAATAGACTCACGCCTGAACAACGCTTTCAAATTGTGCAATTTTATTTCGAAAATAATGGTCGATTTTCATAAGCGAATTTTGTTTAGCGATGAAGCGCACTTCTGGTTGAATGACTACGTCAACAAACAAAACTGCCGCATTTCGAGTGAAGCTAATCCACAAGTGTATGTCGAAACACCGTTACATCCAGAAAAACTGACTGTTTGGTGCGCTTTATGGGCTGGTGGAATTCTTCTTCAAAAACGATGAAGGCCACAACGTTACAGTCAATGGTGATCGGTATAGAGCCATGATTACTAACTTTTTCATTCCTGAATTGAACAATCATGATGTCCAGGAGCTGTGGTTCCAACAAGACGGCGCAACATGTCACACAGCTCGTGCCACAATCGATTTATTGAAAGGCACGTTTGGTGACCGCCTAATTTCACGTTTTGGACCTGTGAATTGGCCTCCAAGATCTTGTGATTTAACACCGCTAGACTATTTTCTGTGGGGCTATGTAAAGTCATTGGTCTATGCGGATAAGCCACAAACGCTTGACCATTTGAAAGACAACATTTGCCGTGTTATTGCCGATATACGGCCACAAATGTTGGAAAAAGTCATCGAAAATTTGACGTCCAGATTGGACTACATCCGAGCCAGCCGTGGCAGTCCTATGCCAGAAATCATATTTAAATGTAATGCCACAAGATTATCTTTCGAATAAAAAAAAATTCATGTCAATCGAATAATACATCGTTGTTTTATTGCAATTTAAAGTTCTATACCTCTCAAAAAAACACCCTTTATTTCCAAAAATCTTTATTTAGAAAAAGCCTTATAAAATTTAAAATGCGCCATGAATGCCTGAAAATATAATTTATGAAATAATTTATTTATTATCATATATCAGCATATAATATAAAATTTTATTAATTTACAAGAAATATATATTTATGGTTTAATATAGCTTTATTAATGCATTAAAATAACAATAAAATAGTATCTTAGAGGGAGTGAGAATTTTTTGTTGTTTTTATATATAAGTATTGAAGAGTTAAATCAAAAAAAAATATTTAATTATTTTGCTTTCGATAATAATCGTCAGACAATTTAAAAGCAAAGTATGGTGTTATTTATGCTTTTGAATTTAGACAAAAAATATCTGTCATGATCTATTGAATACAGATTGAATAACAACGTATTAATTGAATTTTCGTGAAACAAAATGTTTCAGGAAATTCATGACTTATGCATGATGATTCTACTTTCATATCAAATGTATATAAAACGTGTAATTGCATTGGCAATTTAAGTTTTATATGAAATAATAATTTTATTATTCATGAGAGAGTACCTTGAGTAGTTCATACTCGTAAATATTCTACAGATCTTATATTTCAGAGAAAATTCTTAAACTACATATTATTATTCCTTGTATTTTTACTTAATTATTTGATGAATTTTTTATTGTTTCAGAGATAATCTCCTTCAACTCCTATTGAAAAAAAAAGTTAAAAACTCTATTCCACTATAATTTTGGATGACGGACGAATAAAAAATTAAAACAAAACTGAGGTTACTTTATGAAATGAAATGCATCATCTAAAATTTCTTGCTTAGAATTTTAGGTATTTTTAATAGAAACAAAAGCACAAGAAAAGACTTTAAGCACTAAAAAAACTATTAATAAAGTTTTAAAAAAGCATTTATGCAAATAATGACAACAACCTCTCTATATACTAAAAAAAGGGGGTACTTAAGTATTATCGCAACCGTATTGAAGACATTATATGAAACGAAGCTCATGATTGCCAATTCAGTGCGTACAACACATGCGAAATCGGGGTTGCCAACTTGGCGAGTTATATTGAACGTTGGCATTATTGTGTGATAGCACGTTACTATACAAAAAATCTTGATTTTGAAAAATATGCACTTTTCTGTCAATACGTACTGACTTGATTTTGAAAGGATTAAGAAATTAATAAAAAAAATCGTGTTAAAGTTTAACTTTGCATTTATTTAATCAGTCCATCTTTTTATAAGTGGATTACAGCATTTTTTTAAAATACTATATCACTAAAAAGTAAATACAAACGGTTGTAAAACTGATTATCCTTGACAAATCATGTCTGGTGTCAAATTATAGAAAATTCGTACCTAAAAGAAAATTATGTAAAAAAGTGCTACTAATATTCCTTTTAAAGATTTTGACATTTCATGCCATGAAAAAAAAGAAACATAGTACAAAAGAAGGAGAGAAAAATTTAAGGAAGTAAGAAAGATTGTATGATAAAAATAACAAGAAAAAACTCATCTAGCAACGTCAAAAATTATTCCGAGATCATTGCGTGCACCGGAAAGTACAAAAAGAATATTAGAATAATTATTTAAGCCATATTTTAAGCATAGGTAAGATAAATGTTATTAACATTAATAATATATGTAGATAATATTGGTATAATTCTATACTTTCTTAGTATGAATTTTTATTTATCGTTGAATAAAAATTGCGTTATTAATTTAAAAAACACATTAACAGCACACAGAATTCCAAGTAATAAAAAAAACTATAAAAAGTTATCTTTAATTAAATAATTGCACTTTAATTATTTAAACATTATTAAAAGTTACGAAAGCAATACTTTGTTTTAGGATAACTGTTTACTTAGAGTAAACAGATTTCCAGCAAAAAAAAAATTAATGAATAATAATTATTTATTTAAACTTGAGTATTCCCTCAAGTATTTAATTTTTTAAAAAAAGTTTTCCACTCGTTTTTTTTAAATTTTATGATTTTAATAGATATTTTACAAACCCCCAAGCATATACAGGATGCGAATAAATGATATAAATCCGATTTTAAAAAATCATTTTTTCGAAATTACAGCGCATATTACAATAAGTGATACATAAGTATGTTGTGCTATTACAAATGTTCAATGTGTGACTCTCTTGTTACAAAGCATGTCCAAACTGTAACCCAGCTCGTTCCATACATTTTGTAGCATAACTCTTTTAATGGTTCATAATGCTGCACAAATGCTTACTCTTTTATTTGCTGCGTCAACTGTAAATGAGACAGCTTAAAAATTTTTTTCGTTAAGTTTTCTATCTATCATGTGGTCAAAAGTACTGTGACGTTTGAGGTAAATAGCGGTAGCGTGATAGAGATTACTTTAATATTTAGTTTATTTACGTCACAGCTATTATTTACAGATAATATATAGAAGTTATTAAACTTATTAAAAGATTATTAGAGTTCAAATGATGTGGTTTGTGAGGGAGGAGTTTCTTTTGGGGTTCGCGCTCAACGGAGGTTGTCAGACCATCTCTCTCTCTCTCTTTACTCTCTTCGGGGATTAAAGCCGGTGTATTTTTGCTTCCAGTTACATCTAGCTAGGGGCGGAAAAAGGGTCCCTCGGGGTGTCAAAGGTTGCCGGGGTGATCCAAGACGGGACCACGCAATAATTTTAAAGTTGCATGTGCAAATGCGCGTGTGGTGATCCACAAAGATGCCGATTCACACACAGCTGTGTGGCGGGAAATTCACAGTTACGTCACAGCTTTTGGTTCATAAAGCCGGGAATCGTCACAGCACACATACAAATTTTACTTATGCTCATTTTTCCTTTATTTTTAAAGCCATAATTTTTGTATCCAGCGTATAAAGCGCACCCGTAAATTTCAGTATTATTGTTTTTTTAATGCCTACTATACACCTGTTTATACGGTATTCGATAAAAATGGACTGCTAATTCTTTTTTCCAATTGTATACACGTATGTAATAATTCAAGTTAATTTTTCTTGACGGCTTTTTAATTTGTAATGGTCCTGAGTCCTCCAGAACCCGCGTTATTAATCTTCTACTAGTTTACCCACTTATAACTGGATTCAACCGTAAATTTAACACTCCAAAATTATACGGTTAGCATTTTTAGATTTTGTTTGAAATGGGAGCGACATCGTTCGGTATCTTGTAAACTCCCTTCACACCAAACGACTCCGATTCATTCACCATCAAACTTGTCTGATCGACCAGGATTAGGCTTCGTAATTTCCCGCTCAAATAAGCCAAGATTCGCTTCCCGCATTCACACCAACCGAAACCGGTTCAATCCGCCGTCATTTTGACTTACTCGTGATTCAGCAGGTCAGATTTTCTTCCCTGATTCACTAACAGCTAAGATCTATTTCTTAAAGAAATAGTGAATTTAAATAAATAGAGTGATGATTTTTATTGTTTTTTATATTATTAGTGAATATATCACATAAAAAGTTTATATTAAAGAAGCGAACTTTAGGTATTTAAAGATTTTAAATTCTTGGTAGGGATAGCATGAGTTTGTTTTATGCCAATAGATGGCGCTTATATTTTTGGTATTCATAGTATTCTTTTTCATTATGTAAACTAACTCTAGTTCTTGTCGCCGAGTGTGTAGGTTGTATTTTATCTCTAATAATCTTGCGCAAATAATAAAATTAATTTTGCATGTATTCTTTTTTTTTCAAATTTAGAAATTTGAAAACTTTATTCTTTACTTAATAATACTTTAAAGCAAAATGTGTTGTTGTTTTTTGTGGGGCGGGGGAATATTCTGAAGGATGTTTGAAATGGCTTCAGAGATCAATTTTATAAGAATTCATTTAATTTTGGGAGAAAAAAAAATTAAATATTTATGAGAATGCTAAAATAAAATAAAACACCAATATTGTCGATAATTTTAATTTTTAAAAAAGATTCCATTTTATTACTACATAGATCTCAAATTTTGTTATATAAAACCAACAAAATGTAAATGGCATGTAAAATTTTTAATTTATTAATGTATTAGAAAATCATTTTTAAATATATAATCAAAAAACTAGTTGCTATATGCTACAAAAGCTGTAGAATATAAACATTAACATTAAAAACATTAGATATATTATTTGTAAAAGTAATTGCGTTTTTATTTAGTTACACAATACATATTTATTATTTGTTACTACTTTTCAGACTATAATTACACTTGATACTAACAGGCAAAATATAAAAAAAAATAAATAAATAAAACCATTTTTATATTTTTTTGTTTAATGTATTTCAAGTACAAAATAAATGAAAATACAGTTTTGAAATTAATAGCTTGAAACGTTAATCGTCTTAAAATATTAAAAACAGCATCCATGTTCGACTGCAACTGATGGAAGAATGATTGACCTCTCATCTCTGTTCATTCAGAATCGCTGTGAATTGGAAAGATCGCTACAACTCGGAATCGTTTGGTGTGAAGGGAGCCTAACTAATCAGAGGAGCTTTTCACGGAAGTCATATGATATTTTGAATTTCCAGTTGGCGTTTTGTATAAATGCCAAAAGTTTATAAAAAATTGACGCCTGGTCATAAACATAATGTTACAATAATTCCTGTCCTGCTTTTGTGTAACTGCTTATCTATATTTGTGATGTCCTTTACATGTCAATAAAAAAGGATTGCTATTCTACAAAATGCTTCCTCATCAATCCAACCACATCTTCTACATCCACATCATAGTAAATCGAGGATAATCTTTCCGGCGAAATGCTAAACAGTAATTAAAGAATAATGCCACTCGTTAAGCCGCGACGTATATATTCATGTTTTACGTTAAATAATGAAATCCGCTATTTCATAGAATGACAAGGTATTTCAAGTCAGTTAAATAACTAGTCCCTTCGGGGAATTTCAAAATCGCACTCACCTTATGGTGCTCAAGGCCAACGATATAAACGATGTTTCGATTGAATCAGACAGGTGGCATCAGAAAACAACAACAACAAAAGATTGATTTAACTAGATATTCTATAGAATAACGATTACTTAATCACTAAAGTATGAAATATGATACTCGAAAGCTCTTTGAACTGGTTCTAGTTGCATTTAGTCAATTGTGTGCGTGCGTGCGTGTGTGTGTGAACCCTATTTCAAAGTGTCATCACATTAATCGTCGCTCTGATAAATGATGAAAAGTTAAATAAATGTATTTCATAAAATTTAAATTAATATTCTCTTACAATTTTTTTTTTTTTTGAAAAAGTTTACACCATGTTTTTATGAAGCAACAGTTTCTCTTCCCAGCATGTATTTTTTGGCTGTTTAATTAATGCTAGCAATATGAGCAATAATAAATTATATCACCTGCTTTTCCTTATTATTTGTCATTTAATTCAGATAAAATGTCTTTTTTGAGAGATTTTAGCTATTTCTGATCAATTAATTTATAAAATAACTTTGAAATTGTTTATTTTTCACTTTAATGGTTTCTCATTAGTTATTTTGTAGGATAACTAGGTGAAATATGTGCAATTTTTCATCTATTACATACTTCAATTGATTTATTTATTAATTTCATGAGATACCAAGTTATTCTATGAAATAACTGAATTATACACTTAAACGGCAACGTACACTGTGGTGTGCAAAAATTAAGAACGAAGTCGAAAAATTAGCATATCAGTTGAACGAAGAGGCAGAGCGGACAGAAAGACCAATCAGGAGATTAAGTAAGGTGATGTACGGTAGCACATGCACAGATATGCAGGTAGACGTAATGGGGGAGTGTCTGAGTAGTATAAAGCATGTTGTTGGTGTAAGATCAGTATTTCTGGCAAAGAGATTGCACGCTGTATAGCAGTTAAAATCACACCGAGTTGCTGCCTCAGCGAGAAATGGCGAATAATCAATCTGTTAGACGACATCTGAATGCTTTTACCCGAGGTCGAATCATTGGGAAGTTGGAGGAAGGCCGCAGTGTGACAAGTGTGGCTGCAGAGTTCGAATTGCTCACAGCATCGTTTCACGACTTTGGAGACAATTTCAAACTACAGGAACAGCTATCCGGGGGATCAGTAGTGGTCGTCCACGAGGAACCACACCCGCAGATGACCGGTACATTGTCTTACAGGCCAGAAGAAACAGGCGCAGACAGCGGGAGAAATCGCTAGACACACGACACCGGCGACTGTACGACCGATATCGCGTTTTACCGTGGCCAGAAGACTGCACGGTGGTGATCTGTTTGCACGACGCCCTGTACGGTGTGTACCTTTAACGCCTGCCCATCGGAGAAGGCGTTCCCTGTGGTGCCGGGAACACCGGAATTGGAGAGACAATGAATGGGGACGAGTACTCTTTACAGATGAGAGTAGATTCAGTTTGAGTTGCGATTCTCATCGCATACTCATCTGGAGAGAGCGGGAAGCCGCAATCATCCCTCAAACATCATTGAAAGGGACAGGTATGGAGGTCGCGGTGTTCTCGTTTGGGGAGGCATCATGCTTGGTAGTCGTACAGACCTTCACATCGCAGGTTCAGTCAACGGGTCCCGTTATTGTAACGAGATTCTTCTTCCATATGTGCGTCTTTTTAGAGGCGCTATGGGTCTGCAGTTCCTTTTCATGGACGACAATGCACCATGTCATCGCACAGTAGCTGCCGAACAGCTCTTAGAGAGTGAGGATATTGAACGCATGGATTGGCCGGCACGATCTCCGGATCTCAATCCCATCGAGCATGTATGGGATTTTCTAGGCAGACGCTTGACAGCTCGTACCTTACCACCAGTAACGATTCGGGAGCTTCGATTGGCGCTGCAAGACGAATGGGCAGCAATGCCTCAACAACTCATTGACACCCTCATTCTCAGCATGGGCAGACGCTGTGAAACCTGCCGAGCAGTCAGGGGAGATCATATCCCCTACTAAAGACCGGATGTTTCTTGCTGGACACCCATCACAGGGATGTTTCGGCCTTCAGTCGCATTGCGCTCCATGCTACTTTTTCAATCAAGCTTCTTTTTATCCCTCTGATTTCTCTTTTAGTAAGTGTTGCTTACATATTACACATGTCCTTACGTATTGGGGATCTTACGGTATTAAATGTGTTGATTTGGAAAGCTTTTGTACAAAGTTATATTGAAAAAACCGTCTCGTCCTTAACTTTGCAAACGACCCGCATGTGCAGAGGGCGCTAGTGTCCTCCTTGTTTACATTTCGTCAGTATGCTTGTAATGCATCCTCGGAGCGGACGTACCTACCGTCCTCAATAAACAAACATTTTTAAAGTTACAGTCCACGCCTTTTGTAGCAGTCAAGTTATACATAACTCAAAGTCTGCTCATAATCCGTTATATCTAGAATAACCACACCATTTGTGGTTAAAATCAGAGCTATCGACCTCAGCCAGTTTTGTGGTCCGTCGAGCCGGAGCCAAAATTCAAAATGGCTCCAAAAGAACTATCAGAACTCACCCAGTGTATATAAAGAAACATTTTTGAGATAAATTTTATGTTCAAAGTTCTTGCTTTATTCTCTATCCTGTGAATTGAAAGTATCAAATATAAACATAATAAAAATGTGTCCAATCTATTTTTTTTCTATAAAATTTTCAAATAACATTAACATTTAAATTATATCACTTAAAAAATTTCTTTACCTAAAAATTATTCCATTACATCGGAGCTCATGTGTGAACTCGGAGAAATACACATTCATATTTATATTCACGTTTTTTTCCAGTTTAAAAAATCCTCCTATTCATCTAAAATTTATAGTGTTCCATAAAAGATTAAAAGAAGTTCGTTAAAAAAAGAAAAAATTCTACTCTAAAGTCAAAATCTCATTCTTTTTTCTCCATTGAGTACAACTACTACAGTTTACCTTTTGTACTAAGAAAGTTTAATAAGATCGACATTCTAACACTCATTGCATTAAATGTAAAACACGTTGAAAGAATAAAGAACTAATAAAATCAATTGTAAAACACACACACACAAAAAGAAAGAGACGAAGAAAAGAATAAAAGCTAAGAGCAAGCAGAAGCAATTCTAGAAAAGTGTTATTTTTGTTGTTTCTTCAGTCACACCCATTCATTCTGCCTCCTTAGCAGGTGATAAAAACGTCAGGAAGGGGGAAAAAATTGTTATTTAGCACTAGAATTCAACCTTAGTTTTCTTAATAGAAGACGAATATTTATTTATTCGTGGAGTTTTTCGTTTTGAATGTCATGGTGAATTAATGCAGACAAACGATTTTGGCTTCTAATTACTTTGTTTCATTGGCGAACGAAAGCATAGCCAAGAAACGACATTTATGGGATAATCATCTAATTGGAATAAATTTGGCATCATTTTCGGTTTAAGTTAAAACTAAATACTGAATGCCTTGGGGTTCTATGCTTGGAATTATTTTTAAAATGTCTGATCAGAAAATTGCATTCACGAAATAAATATCACGGATTAATCTAAGAAAAGTTATTGATTTAAATTCTACAATAGGTAATATATCTTTCGACATTTTCGTTGAAATAATTAAGCCTATTGATTCTTTATAAATGTATACTTTAGAATACATAAATGGTGATTTTTGTTTTATAAAAATCACTTTTGTACTCTATAGCTATCTGCACTCAATACGCTATTTTGAATTTAAAAAACATCGTTAATAGGTAATTAAAAAACAATAATGTGAAATAACCTAGAATTTTTTTTTTCTTTTTTTAGAATTGAATTGAATTAGAAAATATTTGGAAAAAGAGAAGAACAAAAACGTCACTAAAATAAATTCAATAGTGTTCTTAATTTTAGTTTGCTTTAATACAAAATAAATGTACAAATTAAAGTTGTGCCATTTTAGTTTTGAAGGTGTTTTTTTTTTTTTTTTTTTTTTGAATTTAGAATTGTTTTTCTGTTATTCTTCCTAATAAAAATTCGGAGAAATTTTATTCCTATAATAGTGCTACAAATTTTTTATTTAATTATATCTTCAGAGAAAAATCGTTGCTTGCATTGGAAGAGTTCTTAAATGACAAAAAAAAAAAATTAATTTCAAGTAATTAATATTCTATTTGAGTTTTTATAATGAAATTCTATGCATGGAATTATTTTTAAAATGTCCATATGTGAACAATTCACTTCATTAATGAAAAATTTACGCGGCTTCATATAAGAAAATTTATTTATTTGAATTCTATAACAGGTAACATTTTCAATGTTGATTCTTTAAAAATGTCTTGTTAGAAGGATTGATCTTTGTTTTATAATAATAATTCTTTGCTCTGCATCTAGATAGCATTCTTTAAAGACGCTGTAGTACAAAAAGTGTTTGGAAAATAAAATATTGTTTATACAAATAATTAATATTCTGTTCGAAATTCTATGTATGAAATAATTTTTTAAATGTCTAAACAGAGTACATTGTATTTATGAAATAAACGACTGAATAATCTAAGAAAAGTTATTCGCTCAAATTCTATAACAAGTAATACATAATTCAATATTTTCATTGAAATAGATGAACATATTGATTCCTTAGAAATTTGTTCATAGATTTACTGACTTTTTTGTTTCATAAAAATCATTTTATACTTTATTTGTATCTATCTTCATTAAAACGAGTTATAGGGTAAAAATATTTTGAAATAATAAAACTAATAAGTGATAATTCTCAAAAACAATCACGGAAGACGCATGGAATCCTACTTTTATTGTTGATTCAAAGGCATATAAAAATATGTAGTAAAAATAAAAGGAACAAAAAAAATCAATACAGCACTCAATTTTAATTTCTTTTAATACAAAATAAATGTTTAAATTAAAGTTTTTCAAATCATTCAAATTTTGATACTTTTTTATTTGGAATCCGCCACTATTGTTCTGTTTTTTTCCCATCATAAAAAGGGGAGAAATTTTAGTCTTGCAATAGCTCTGTAAAATTTCGGTACTTTTCCATTTCGCCAGCGCAAACGATAAAGCCGCCAAAAATGAAACAACTGACGCCAAACGGAATATTCCCGGGGATAACCCTTTACCACTACATTAAAAAGTCGTGGCTGTTTCTTATCAGTAACATCTTTTTCATAGCTTATCAAAAATGGATGAAAAACTAATGAGAACAAATTTTTATTAATATTTTTTCTGCATATATTATTAGCTGTCGCCAATAACGCCAACTTGGGGAGAGTTTTGCCGGCGAAACGGAAAAGTACCAAATTCTCAAATGCATTACTCCCTATCAAATTAGTCGTCACTTGCACTGGAAGAGTTTTTAAACCGCACCAGAATTTGATTTAAATATAAGTATTTCGTTTTTAATTAATTCCGTAATTTTTCGATTCTATTCTGTTGTATTACATTCTTTTTTTAAAATCAATTCCACAACGTGTAGTATTTGGAAATCATGTTCGCATTTCTTTCCTACACCATTCTACGATACTTTTTAACAATGTCTTTAAAAAAATGTTAGAACAGCTTATTTCATCTCAAATATAACAAGAAAGTTGAATTTTTATAGAACGGTAAAAATAATAATAAATAAACGCGAATCTTATTTTTTAAAAAAAAAATGTAACTCTTGTTAAATAAAAGCCTTTCTCACGTTCTGTAACAAGCTCTTTGTGTGAAATACAATAGAAGCCACAGTTCCTGTTTCATTTTTAGAACTTAGAATAAAAGGAGAAAATGAGAGGAGACAAAACAAAATGGCATTCGTAATAAATGCCTAGTTTGCATGAAATTGCAGAGGGCTCCGAAAAAGGTCACGTGACACGTCGATCACGTGATTCTTTGGTGGCTCATTTTTTGCTACCCTTCCCCCCTTTTCTTCCTATAATCACGGCTTCCAACGTTTCGCAGTTCAACACTTCTCATTATACACGTTTCTACTACTTCAGGGTTCAATTTTTTTTAACTTTTTTTTTTTGTACTTCACCCTTTTTTCTTTTTTTATTTTATTTTTTTCGTCACTTCGGAAGGTGCTTAAAGCTTATCATCAAAGAAGACCGACTAGAGCGCGGAAAAGTAGAGAGAATTTTACCTGTAAGCCATTTTTTTCCCTATCTTTTTTATTATTATTTTTTTTTATCTGTGAGGTCTTTGGTTACATAGCTAGAGTATCGGGCGGCAAGTACACATGAGGGTTAATTATACCAGTTCTTCCAAGCAAATGTTTTGGTCGAGAAGTTTTCGCTTTGGAAAAAATAAGGAAAAAGCCTCTTTTTTTTTCACTTCTTCTCTCAAAATTAATTTCTATAAATATTTTTCTGTAAAAATAAATATCTGGTTAGTAGTATGGATAGTTGAATTTCAACATATACAACATTGATAATGAAATATTAAATCAATTCTGACCTGTTAGTATATATATATGTAATAATTTACTTAAGAATTATTAACGAATTAATATGATAAAATTATCACTTTTTATTAAAATAAATTTTCCCTCGATTGATTTTATTTTAATAAGGATCTTGAGCCCTACAAGACTTATCATGAAAATTAATTTTTAGTTTAACCACCTAACTGGAAATAACAACAACATTATGTCCTAAAAGCTAACGCATTAGCGTTTTTAGAATGATGCAATCTTGCATCATACGCGTATTCTAGGTTTTGCTGCTCCGAAATCTCAAAATCCCGATGCTTCGTCAAATCCCGGGATTAAATAATTAATCCCGGGTTTTAATTTTTGTCTGAAATAAAATTTTGAAATTTTTTCTCATCAAAATTTTCTAAGAATTTAATTCTCAGAAAATTTATATACTGAGTGTTTTTTTTCCAGATATAGAAATTTAAGTTGGCATTACTTTCCAAGATGGCGACCGATTTAACAGCTGTCAAGTGATTTATTCTCAGTTTGGTTTGGCTATTCATCATGAATAGACTCACGCCTGAACAACGCTTTCAAATTGTGCAATTTTATTTCGAAAATAATGGTCGATTTTCATAAGCGAATTTTGTTTAGCGATGAAGCGCACTTCTGGTTGAATGGCTACGTCAACAAACAAAACTGCCGCATTTGGAGTGAAGCTAATCCACAAGTGAATGTCGAAACACCGTTACATCCAGAAAAACTGACTGTTTGGTGCGCTTTATGGGCTGGTGGAATCCTTCTTCAAAAACGATGAAGGCCACAACGTTACAGTCAATGGTGATCGGTATAGAGCCATGATTACTAACTTTTTCATTCCTGAATTGAACAATCAGGATGTCCAGGAGCTGTGGTTCCAACAAGACGGCGCAACATGTCACACAGCTCGTGCCACAATCGATTTATTGAAAGACACGTTTGGTGACCGCCTAATTTCACGTTTTGTACCTGTGAATTGGCCTCCAAGATCCTGTGATTTAACACCGCTAGACTATTTTCTGTGGGCTATGTAAAGTCATTGGTCTATGCGGATAAGCCACAAACGCTTGACCATTTGGAAGACAACATTCGCCGTGTTATTGCCATTATACGGCCACAAATGTTGGAAAAAGTCATCGAAAATTGGACGTCCAGATTGGACTACATCCGAGCCAGCCGTGGCAGTCATATGCCATTAATCATATTTAAGATGTAATGCCACAAGATTATCTTGCGAATAAAAAAAATTCATGTTAATCGAATAATACATCGTTGTTTTATTGCAATTTTAAGTTCTATATATATATATACCTCTCAAAACACACACAACATATATATATATATATATATATATATATATATATATATATATATATATATATATATATATATGTATATATATGTATATATATGTATATGTATATATATATATATATATATATATATGTATATATATATATGTATATATATGTATATGTATATATATATGTATATATATATGTATATATATATATATGTATATATATGTATATATATATGTATATATATATATGTATATATATATGTATATATATATATGTATATATATATATATATACATATATGTATTATGAAATACCGTAAAATCCGGCATATATAACGCGCACTTATACTTTGAAGCTGCATTTTTTAATTCTTAGGTCTATTCGCCGTATAACGCGCACCCCCTGTCTTACGAAGAGATCTGAAATGTTAGTATACATGGCGCTAAAAAATGTTTTGAAATCATTTGTTCGAGGTATTATCCCAAACTTTTGAAAAAATAATATACTTCTGAAACTACAACTCTTTTAGTTCATAAGGCAAGTCATTTCATTTAAATAAACAGTATTTCGATACATGTAGTAGTAAAAAAAAATTTGTGATTATCTCTTTTTTTTATTTTTAAGGCTATCGTTTTTATACCCGGCGCATAACGCGCACTCTTAAATTTCCATCTTATTTTTTGCGTTTAAAGTGCACGTTTTACGCCGGATTTTACGGTATGTTTGTAGAATTTTTTTTTGTGCTGTTATTTTTTCATGTTGATAAATATATTGAAAAAATAATCTAACGCAACAATTGAAGACCCTGAATTCTAGACTACTAGACGTATTTTAGTTTTTTTCATTCAATATTCAATTAAAATTGGCGAGTGAACAAGTGGTTTGGTGAGCATAATAAAACAATAAGGGTAGTTTATCAGTGTGATTTTCAAAAACTGGAAAAATGATTAAACAAGTAATTAATAATTTTTACCTAATTTATTTAAATCATATTTTAGCACAATTATCTTAAATTATTTTATATTTAAATTTTTGGATGAAAACAATTTTTTATCATTATAAAACCCACACCTTAAAACTATTAACATAAATATGACTTTTTATGTTACGATTTTAAATTTTTTAAAATTATTTTAAGAATCCCTATGGCTTACGAGGACTATTAAGCTAAAAGTATTTTTGATATTTGGCAACATTTCTTAAGATGGGGAAACAGACAAACAGCTAAGTGTAAACTGACTGAATCCCTTAAAATATCGAAAATTGGTGGTTGTTCTACAAAAGGTCTCCTTGCGCATTTATTTTGTTGCTCTAGGACCAATCCCGGGATTTGTATAATGTAATCCCGAATTCCCACAATTTAAAATATAACACGGGATTACAAACCCTAGAGCAGGGGTGTCCAACCCAAATGACCTTTGGACAGTGGCGTAACGGAGAACACTTGGGCCCCCTGCAAAGTCAGGTTTTGGGCCCCCAAGTTGGATTTTACAAAGGGTAGGTACTTGGTGATAGTCAGGCTGTGGGCCCTCTAGAGCCCTGCCCCCCACCCCGCGATGCGGGGGTCGCGGGGGTGTACGTTACGCCACTGCCTTCGGAAAAACATTATAATCTCGCGGGTCGCACATAAAAATATGTACATTTATATCAGATTTGGAAACAAAAAATATTTATTGGAGTGAAAATTTAAAACAAAATGAATTATTATTATTGTTTTCATTATTTTTCATGTATACGGGCATAGATAATATAATAATGTTTATGTAATATAATAATGCAATGATCAAATAATGTTTAAAATATTACAGTGTGTGTGTGTGTTGCCATTTTCTTGAAAATTACGGAGTTCCTTTTGAATAGATCTTTCGTTACTTATTGTTGAAATTTGATTATGCTGTCTTTCTCAAATGATTTATACATTGCCTTTTATCTTAACCTTCCTGAATATTTTTTAAACTTTAAAAAACATCCCTGAGAGAGAGACTGCCTCTTACTTTTGGGCACTCCAAATAGAAAAGGAGGAGGAGATATGAAAGTCGCACACACAGAGGATCATGTACCATCCATACTAAATGATATGCATAATGCAATTCGGAATTTATTAAGAAAGCAATTTATTATACTAAAATAAAATGTAACTGCTTGATAAAATATAAATCTATTTTAATCTAAAGAGCATTTCTATTATCAAAAAGGATTTATTTTAAAACAAGAACAGTTAACAGGCAAATACATTGTAGATTTATATATATAAATTTCCCTTTAGGGTATCCGACTATGTTCGGAACCGTGATTTTGCAAAAGCGTATAAATCGATAATATTTATGATATTTAGTATCACTTAGATTAGATAATGTATATAAAACTATTTTAAGAATAGTATTACAATAAAAAATTATTTAAGTACAATATTTCGGCTAAAAATTAACTTAGAATAACCTTTTTTCAAAATGTTCTCCTTTTGTGAAAAATGCTTCTATTATAATAATATTTTGCCTGTATATAGCTCAAACCTCTCTACAGAGGCTCAACTAGAATTTTTGAAATATATAACTTAGATGTGGGTTTATCCGTGTTTTACGACAACAGAGGGGAGAAATTTTAAGAAGAAAACGCTGATAATTATTTCAAATGGTTGTAACTCTGAAAATAATGTGAATTTTTCAAAAATCGTAATTGAGCCTCTGTAGAGAGGTCTGAGCTATATACAGGCAAAATACTATTATAATAGAAAGGCGAACATTTTGGTAAAAGGTTGCTCTAAGTTAATTTTTAGCCGAAATATTCTATCTAAATGACTTTTTTTCTCAAAATGTCCTTAAAACTATTTTATACGTGCATTCTAATCTAAGTGACACTAAATATCAAGAAAATTATCCATTTATGCGCCTTTTTAAAATCACGGTTCCGAACGTAGTCGGATACCTTAAATAAATTGCAAAATTAAAAAACTTTAAAAACCTGATAGTTAATTTTTTTTAAAAAAAAAAGGGTCAGCGGGCCGCAACTTACGTACTGGCGGGCCGCGTGTAGGACATCCCTGCCCTAGAGTACTCTGACTAATCTCAAAAGTCTTTACCGAAAATAATATGGTTCTAAAAGCTTCCAACTGACAAAACTTAAAAATAGAGTGAGCAAAGAATATATTGTGTATTGCTTGCCATATTGTCCGCGTGTCTTTGTGTTATATTTTGTCTCAGTTTGTGTTTTAATTAATTAAAGCAATAAATGTGCAAACAAAATTATAAAAAGTCTCTTCGTCTTTCCCATAACTGCACAATTAGAAAAAAATATCCTCACAATACAAAAATGTCTGAATACAAGTGAAAAATGCAAGTGCAAATACTTACATACACAACGTCTTATAATTCGATTCTTTAAAGTTCTTTTTTCTCTTTTGTGTTTTTTTATTATTATTTTACAACTTATCATAGCATTAGTAAAACTATTTGTTTTTGAATATTAAAATGCTCTAACAGCAACAAATGTTCGAAATGGGAGCTAAGATATTTAACAGATATCAAAAATAGCACAGATATTTTATAAATCGAAGTATTTTTTTTTAAATGACACGTTCTCAAAAATAAGTTCAAATAAACACATACCTTTTTATATACATCGACCAACTTTGAATTTAAAAAAAGACTTGTTATGCTCAATAGAACGTAAAAACTAAAAGGATTTAAATGCAAAAATTCCAGCACATCACTCAGTAATTTTTGCGCAATCGTTGCCTTTTGACTCTGAACGTTGCAGAATAACAGACTGCGCCCTTCACATATAGGTATTTGTTACTGTGTGTTGTTATATCTTACGAAAGAATAGTTTTCCTGTCTTTTTCGGACATTAAATCATCATGTAATTGGGCTGAATTTTATTTTGGTTTCAGCAGATATGATTTGATATTAATTTACTTCACGCTGTGAAACAACTCGAGGGATATTGGTGACGAATCTCGTAATTCTGGACCACGGTCAACTGACGGTACCTGAGCAGGAACCTCAACAGATTTCATGGGCATCAGGTCCTGTACTTGACTGGTCTTCAGTGGTACTAGGTTCGAAAACCCAATTCGACAACGGCGATCCCAAGCTTGCTACCTCGACCACTCGGCTGGCTACCGTGGCTGATTTTTGTGTAGAATACTAACTATATATATACTAAAAAAAATTCAAATATCAAGATAGACAAAGATATTGCAATCGTCTTCCATGAGTTTTTTCATGAATTTGGATGCCAATAATTTCACAAATGTAGACTTTTTTCGTTTCCTCGGGTTTTTTTTTAATTACTTACACAAAATGCTCTAATTTTTCTGTTAAAACATCTATAATATGAAAAAAAGGAATTTAAATATAAACTTGTTGGTCTAGCCTTTTTCACTGCATTATTTTTTTTAATCAAGTGAGTTCAAGTTGATGATTCATTCGAATCATACAATCAAGTAACGTTTGTTAATTTTCTCATATTTTACAGCGCATGGATAATTTTACTCTCAATTCTTAAAACGATCTTGGTTCTTATACTTTTCTGCAATTATGTTATTAATAGTAATTTATTGATATCATTTTTTTCATCTCAATGTATATTTTAGCATTATTGTTCGCAATAATATATCGGTTGTGGTAATTTGAGGGTCTTATTATAGAAATCAGCACAAACAGTTGAATAGTTGTATTCCACGTTATTCTGTTTGCGTATACATTTCATTATCAAACCTGTGATTTGATTATCTTTTCGCCAGCTGGAAAGTTAATCCGGAATTTATCCCTTTAAGATGCTGTAAAAAAGAAAAAAAGGTTTGCATCAATATTTCTACAATATAAAAATACAGTAACAATGATAAATAAAATTGCAAGCAATGCTATGAAAAAAGTTGAACATTTCATTTTCTTGTATAACCCCTCAATTTCCGCTTAAAAACTGCATGATTCGCATCCCAGTGACTCCGTTTTTTACATTGGGGTGAGTAGGCCGTTTATGGTGGAGGGGGCAGAAAAGGCACAAATAAGCAAATTTTTCTCTGAAATAAGTAAATTCCAAACACTGCCAAGATCATTTTATTGAATTCCACACCCTTGGAAAAAGTTTTACTGATAGCAGAGCAAATAAAAGAATTGTATTGCGGTAGGACGTATATATCCGTTCCGGGCACTCAACACATCGGTTGAACGAGACGGATATATACACTGGCGGCAGTTAATGGGTTAAGTCAGATACTACGGATTTTATTTCTTTAATTGGTTATCGAAAAGAGAAAACAAAGATTTAAATTAATATTTCTGCAATATAAAAATTCAATAACATTGATAAAAAATACAAGCATTGCTATGAGAAAAATTTTACGTTTAATTTTCTTGTATGGGTTTAATTATCTTTTATGTCGAAGTGTTTATTGCTTAATTACGCTGCATTTAAAATTTTGATCAAAATGAATTTTATTTTGAAGTTTCGAAATTTATCTATCTAGCTTTAAAATTTTTAATCTCATAAATTCCGATTAATTATCTCTCTCTCAAGATTCCTTCTCTAATATTAAAAAATTCTTAACACGAATATTTCCATGGGAGATTAATCAAACTCGCAAAATTTTTGAACTTTAGAAACAAAATAAAGGTGATTTTATAAATTGCTTTTCTCTTTTAGTTTAAAATATCGTGACTTGGTTTCATAAAAGCTCTGGTTTCAATGAAGTCTTAAAATAAAATTAATTATTTAATAAGAAAGAAAGAATCCGTAATATTTCCCTCTATTATTTATACTTATAAAGATTGTTTAGTTAAAAGAGTAGTTAAGAGAGTCACATTGTAAAGTAAATTGTTAAATTTGAAACATGTGTAGTTCACACAATAAATTACTAAGTTATAATTATCAAACATTAAAAAAAATGAAGTCTGTGGTTTTAAGAAATCGGGAAAACAATATCGGTTCTAAAAAAATAAACAAAAATCTTCACATACCAAGTAAAAAAACTACTTACTTAATATGTAACAAATGTGTGATGTCTGATACAAAAATGTTTTTAGTTTAATAAATATATTGCAAATAGAAATAAAAATATAAATGTTTTTGATCTTTCTTCTGGTTATTTAAAAAAATAAAAACGATGCCAGAAACAAATTTAAAACCCAAAACCTCTTTTACATGTTTCTATTCAAAAATATTCTATCAAAAATAACAAACGAAAAATTCTAATAATTCTCTAAATTTCCAGAAATATGCATTAAAAAACATTATTTTCAATAGATCAAGTAACTCTTTCGGCAAGATTATTTTAATAATTATACATTTATAAAATGCAATTGCTACAGCTATATTTCTTTTTTCAAATCTATTTTTAGAACACTTTTATTTGCTGTTCTTATTTTGAAAAATATACATCGAATATAAAAATCGTCTTCGCTTATAAATCATTTTTCCTACGCGCGCGCGCGATACATTAAACATTTTTTTCAAAGAATTCCTTATAAAGCTAACTATTCTTATTATTTTAAAAACGCAAATAAAATCATTTTAAACTATTCTAAAAAATTAGTAACATAACTAATCCTTTTAATTATTCTCTTTTACCATATTGTTTTGACAGTTCTGACACTTTGTTATAACATCAAAGAGGATTTCAAACAAATAATTATCTTCAACAGTACTGTTATCAATTCGACATTTCTAAAATGCATTTTCAAAACATTCTAAAACAATGCAGATATCGTCTGCTATTTATAAATGTTCACAAAAGAAGAGAAAATCAAGTTTCATTGCTGGTAAAAGAATTCATTGCTTGTAAAATAGAATCGTTAGAAGACATGACTTAACTTATCTTTAATAATTTTTTTTTTGTGGGAATTTTTTCTATATCCACTCCTTCTTTGGGGCCACTAAGGGAATACGGCGTGTCGACATTTTTGTAAGGGTCATGAATCAACCGTGTCTGGAACATGTAGTAAAAAGAAGCCGGATACTAATTTCTTCAGAATAAATCTAAATACTAACAGACAGAAACGCGTTTATATTAACAGACGATTTAATAAAGTTAATTTTTATTTTTGCGGTTCATAAGCATAAAGAAAATTATATTTTTTCGTAGCAATGATTTTATAAATACGAGAAAAGTTTTGAATAATGTATTTATATATATAAAATATTTTTTGGCTTCTCTGAATAATTACATCTAAACATTTATTTAATGTTGAAATTTAAGAATTTTTGTCAGTCAACTTCTGTATGTTTTTGCCGCAGGAAATCCCAGTTTCAGCATTGTTTTGATTCTATATGTTAGGAATATACTATTCTTGTGAGTTTATATTCATGGATTTTTAATATTTTTTAACAAAGGAACAATAAAAGAAAATTGTTAAAAGTTTTTTAAACCCGTGTATTAATACTCTTCCCAGGTTTATCTACGAACACGTTATCAGGAAAATTTATTTTGACTACTTTTAAAATATTTCATTTTACAGCCATATATTAAATGCACTTTTCATTTTAAGCTTTTTTTTTTTTTAAGAAAAATAAAAGCATGAATTCCGCGTGATTTGAAAATTAAAAACTTAGAAATAATTATAATTTTGGAAAACTACAAAATTATTTAAACGTAAGAACAGAGCTACTTTTGAATTAATATACTTTAATAATAATTGTGAAAAAAATACTACTTTATAATCTCTTGGGGAAAGCAACGATTTTTGAAAATCTTTGCCATTTATGTGCTTACAATGATAAAATTATTATCATTAAATAATTATACAGTAAATAATCCTTATTGTAGAGAAAATATTTAATTTTTTTTTTTTTTGAAAAATGGGGCAAATGAAAATCGTTTGCCGATAAAACCTATTCTATTTAGTTCCTTCAATATTGTGGCTTTATCTCATATTTTAGAAGATTATTGGAATTTGCGACGAAAAAATTGTCAAAAAAAACCAGAAGTTAAACGTTTTTTTTTTTTTTAATTTTTTTATCTTATTTATTTATTTATTTGTTTAATTTCTTACGCAATCCGGATAACTAGTGATTATATCAACAGGAAAATGATAAATTTGAAAAAAATACTGCTGACAGACAGAAACATGTACAAAACAACAACAACAAAAAAAAACAAATAAAAACATGTATGAAGTGAAAGAACATATTACATTGTATATATTTTTTGTGTGTGAATTTTAAATCTTTTACTTGCTTTTAAACACTCATTCGAAGAAAAATTCTCTGTGAAAATGAATGAAAATGAAATGGTAAAAAGAATTGAATAAATATTTTTACTAAGAGAAAAAAAAATAGCGAAAGTTAAGTATTTTTATTTATTTATTTATTTATAAAGGCAAACTAGAATAAATATCACTCATGATTCATTCAATTAATTCTTTGAAAAAGTAACAATTAAATCAGTTAAATTACTGATTAAATACATAAATTTTTTCTACACTAATCTTTTCAAAAAAATGTTTAAAATTAAACGTGATCTTGAAAACAAAAAACTAAATCGATCAATAAAAATTATATTTAAATTATGTTTTGTTCATAACTGTGCATCACAAATGCAGTTCAAAATTCTTCCAAAATTCAGTTAATGAATCAAACTATTCTTCATATAGTAACGCAACAAAGAAATGTATAGAAATTTGTTTTAGTTATTGAGTGAGGCTATTCTTTTCTCTTTGAAATCTTGCCTTTTCTGAGCTTGCTGCGCCATCTAGTATTGAGAAAATGTATTATTGTTCGTTTCAAGTTTTTCTCATTTTCCATTATTTGGCAGCTAAATACGACCCACAAAATAATAGAAACTTTTATGAAGCATTTAACTTTTGCAAAACTATTTCAAAAAATAGTTTTACCTTAAAACAGTTATTCATATATTTTAAGAATAATTTATGATAAAAAATGTCGAAAAATCTTGAGTAGTTAGTTCATTTAACGTTTTAACATTAAAAATATTTGTTAAAATACTTTAGTTTTGCATGAAAATATTTTTATGAAAAACATGAATGTAATTAAAAATAATAAAAGTAATCGTGATTTTATAAATTTTAGTCCATTAAAAACCTTTCAAAATTCAAATGCTGCGTTAACTATTCTTTATATATAAGCTATGTTACCTCTTTTAAAAATTTTATCAATTGGAAAAATTGTAAATTTAAAATAACGATATTCAGAGAGAGTTTTTCAAGTTTTTCTCCAAAGAATTTCGTTAAAAATAATAAATTTACCTTAATGACTTCATTCCAAGTAAAAATAAAACAAAAATAATAACTAAAGTAATAATTTAATATGTCGCTATATTTACGGGTATGTTATAACTTTTTGTGTGAGTTAACTCAACACATTTCAATTCCTTATTGTAAGCACATTTAAACTTGCATTATGAAAAGAAGGTAAAATTATTTTATTTTTATTTAATTTAGACAGAAATAGTTCATTTTTTTATTCACTAGTTTGTGCAGTTTTTACATTTATAAGCGATAGCGTGCGCTAAGGGGGAGGGGAATTAGTATAGATGATTTAAGATAAGAATACACATAAAATAAAATTATTCATTCGGAACTGAACCGAAAACCGTTATTTTTGTTGGAACGAAAGCCGCAACTGAGCCGATATATTTTTATTTCGTTGAACCGGAACGAAAAAAATTGTGGTTCGAAGCCCTGGTTTCATATATCATCGTTTTAGTAGAATATTTGAATCCTTCGTAATAATGTATGCAGTTTTGTTTTTGTCTGAATGATAACAATGTGCAATTAATTGATCCATAATCGTGTCACAAAATGATACTGATAAACAGCGAATTTTTCAATTCCTACTATTAGTTCACATCTCACAGGGACGTAGCTGCCGCCGTGTCAGCTGTATCAATGATACGGGCCCCCCAAGCTACAGGGGGCCTCAACGTGTGTAACTACAGTCCCTCTAACAGAGCTCCCATATCTAAAATAGGGCCCCGAAGGAATTTTGATAGAGGACCCTTTAGAGCTTGCTACGCCAGTGCTCTCTCCCTATATAATTGTGTGTGTGTGTGTGTGTGTGTGTGTGTGTGTGTGTGTGTGTGTGTGTGTGTGTGTGTGTGTGTGTGTGTGTGTGTGTGTGTGTGTGTGTGTGTGTGTGTGTGTGTGTGTGTGTGTGTGTGTGTGTGTGTGTGTGTGTGTGTGTGTGTGTGTGTGTGTGTGTGTGTGTGTGTGTGTGTGTGTGTGTGTGTGTGTGTGTGTGTGTGTGTGTAAGGTATTGGCCGAGTGTGGTATTAGTTGTTGAATGTTAGCATGCGTTCATTAAAACAACATCTTCAGTGGACGTTCATCTTTTTTATTGAGACGCATACATCAAAAGCTTACACAATCAGCAATCTTCAGAGAAATTTGATATTTAAATGGATTTTAGTTGGATAAAAGCCCATATCGATGTTAATCTATCAGCAAAATATGCTCTTATAAATATTATCTATGACAAAAATAAAGAATGAAAGTAAGTATTAATTTGTTTCATGGTAACTCACAATAACTCTTCTCTTATTCAGGTTACACCAATACTAAATGGATGCGTTCAGCACTAATATATAAATGTTCAAATCTTATATATACCGTGTACTTTCCGAGTATACGCCAGAGAATACTTTAGGAAAACCTTTTTAAGATGAAAATAAGGGGTTGGGGCTTACACACGAATTTACTTATAAAAAAAAAGTATATATCTTAAAAAAACTTTCTTTTTTACATTTTCTAAACTATTTTAATCTTTTAATTCTTTGGGTGTTTCGAATGGAATTTTTATTCCAAAAGAAAAAAGTTGCATGGATCCTTCTAAATCAGCAGTTCTCAAATAGTTAGTAAAATTTACATTTTAGGTGAGAGGGGTGCCGGCTAAGGTGTCATCCTCGTCATTTGACCATGGTTCAAAATTACGAGGTACGTCTCCAAAAACCCTCGAGTAGCAGAATAGTGCGACATTAAAAATTCACTCACTCACCCAGTAAGAGCTTGGGGGGTCTTCCCCAAAGCACCCACTCCACTCATTTTACCTGCTTGGCAAAATTTTCGCTTCCACACACACATGACGACATTTCAAAATTATAGGAATTTTCTTTTGATTTTGGCTTATATACAAATTTTGAAAGAAAAACGTACTCTCGGCTGATTTATGAAACAGCTTATATTCAGAAGTATACAGTTTATATGTATTTATATGGATTAACAGAGGCTATATGAATATACATAAATAATTTCATGCAGTGGCACACACAAGGGGGGGTCCCGGGTCCGGACCACCTCCCCTCAAAGCCCTTGATTTTTTTCGATTGATTATTATCCTATACATACCGTAAAATTTAATGAAGTATTTGTTATTAATAATTAATTTTATTAATCAATGCTAAAATTATTTGTTGAATAAATAATTTTTTACTGTTTTTTGTTCCAGAAAATCGACAAAATCAAATGAATATGTTGAGGGGCGTATTGGAGTATGATACGAGAATGGTGGACTTCCGACCCTGGAGCCCTCCCCCCTACCTTGAAAAATTCCTGTGTGCGCCACTGATTTTTTCCCCTTATATATAAGGGAGTCAAAAGGTATGACTACACTTCTAAAAATTAATTATACATATGTAAAATTTTTATTTGTTTATATATATATATATATATATATATATATATATATATATATATAATATAATCCAATATAAAAATTTTTTCAATATATAACCATATATATATATATATACATAAACAAATAAAAATTTTCACTCACAGTTTTTTACGTTGGAGAAAAGAAAAGATTGAAGTTTTTGTTTAATTTAATGCTTGAATGCAAACTAGATGAAACAATGTCCACATTTTACAATATTCTCGTTTCAAAATGGCTGCACCACAAAATCAAACTCAAGCTGTAAAAGGCTTTATTGAATTTAAGTTTGCAACAAATGCAGTGTAAATGGGCACCACCACACTGGAGTTTGGAAGTAAGAAAGAGTTCCCCTGGCGATGGATGGAAAGAGGAAGTCCAATACCATGGCCGCTCAGATCTCAAAACCTAACACCATTGAATTTCTTCTTGCAGGGATAAGTGAAAAAGATTGTTTATCCAGCTCTGATTCGTAACACTGAAAAACTAAAAGGTCAAATTACTACTGCCCTTCAGGATGTTGATCCTGTAATGCTTCATAGAACGTGGCACTGAAAACTAAAAGGTCAAATTACTACTGCCCTTCAGGATGTTGATCCTGTAATGCTTCATAGAACGTGGCCTAGAACGTTTAGATTATATGTTTTGCGCAGAGACGTCTTAATGCGTGGGCCAACTAGGCCCGAGCCCAGGGTCTCACCCTGCGACAGGCCTCGTTTCGTTCTCGGCTCAGTCTTAATACGATCATGTTTCGGATAATTTTAATATGATCAAATATAATTTTCGCACAAATTCTCTAAAAAATGAGTTTCAAACAGCAGTTCAACTGGCAAAAGTGGGAAGACTGTGTTATTATGCGATGACTATTTGTCCATATAGGCCTAGGCCTAATACCATAAACAACTTGTTCAACTCATTTAGTCAAAATGCGGTCATCGGTCAAGCCGGTTTGGGCCTATGTTTGTGAGTCGGTACATTTCTTACGAGTTACCGAATCTACGAGTATTTGACAATGCATGCTATATGCCGCCATTTCTGAACGTGGGCGTTTGAGCCTTTCAGGGGGCAGTAAGAGACCAAGAGTAAGTTAGAAGTTTTTCAGATGGTATGGAAGGGCAGGGCAGATTAACCAAATATAGTCTAAAAAAGACTAATAAAACCCACCGATTATGTACTAACAAAAGTAAACTTTAATACTGGTTACCTTATGTTGATTGTAGGTATTAAAAATTGTATATTTGTGGCAATAGCTATTTCAGAATTGCAAGTAAAAAAATTAAGGCTTTAGAACAATATATTCTATTAGTAATAGAATATATTTGTTTAAAATTTAATTCTTGTTTTGTATTATGTACGCTCTTATTTCTCTGGATTGGGAGGGGACGGTATCAAAATATTCCCTAGAAAAGCGGGAGCCAGTTTAAAAAGGGTTGGGAACCTATGCTGTTTGGGAACCTATACTGTTTATTTTTAAAAATCACAGGTAGGGTCTACTTTTGCATTGGGGCCCAGGGCCTTAAAAAGTGTTAAAACGTCCCTGGTTTTGAGCCCAACTTTTTGAGCGCACGTTGAAATCGTGCAACAAAACATTGTAAAAAAAAAACCCTTCAGTATTACCTTTATGAAATATAAAAAAAACTGTAAGTGAATAACTTTGCTTGTTTGTTTGTAATTAATATTTGAAAGTGTAGTCATACTGTATGGACACCCGGTATTTTAGTATATGGCACTGGAATTCGAATAAAAAATTATCTTTACAATACAGAATTTTAATCTAGAAAGAATTTAATATTAAAATCTTGATCCCCTTGATGAAAGAAATTATCCACTTATTTTATAATTAGGTATTTATTTAATAAGCAATATTTTTTGCTAGTCTTACAGTCTTAAGCTCACAATCTAAAATTAGAAGATGAAAAAAAAAGTATTACCGAATGTGTGTGTATTGACTTGATTCTGTTCTTTATTATAGAACATAAAGAGACGATTTTGAATTGTGGAAAAAGATTAACCTGAATTATTATTGTCTCGCTGAGAAATCGGATTCTTCTAATTGTGACCATCTCTCTATATCAAACTGAAAGCCCTTAACTGTAATTAGAATTGAAAGGAAAATAAACTCCTAATAACAGTTTCAGACATAGAAAGCCAGGTGTGTACGGATCGAATGTGTATAAATCAACGCCAATGGTGTCGAGGCTAGCCGATGACGTAATGATTACAGGGAATGATGGTAAAATGAGTAACGTTGAGATGTCGGTGGGATATTTAACGCTGTTCTGTAAAGGTATACGCAATGCTTTTCCGCGTAAAAAATTTGATTGGAAAATGTTATTTACAACTTGGGTTCGTTTTTTTTTATTTGGTTGAAGATATAATTAACTTTAAGGAGCTTATTTAACAGAGAATTTTATGTTGATCTTTTCCACAAGTGATTATGCCGTTTGAATAAGACCTATATATAATTGTACGAGAATGGGAAGTTGCTTAAAACGTCACATGTTTGGTAGAAACAGGGAAAATATTAGGGCGGAGAGTTGGTTTAATTATAAGTTCAGTTCAAAGTGATTAGATCTATCTGTTATGACAAGATATTTTCTTTTGTGCTTTTCGACGTATTAATATTACGTTGTATACGTCCTTGAGAAAATTTTGTTATGTTATTTTTCAAATATTGAGTTAAAATCTAAGGTTTAAAAAAAAGAGAGATGAGGATGTCATAACATATACTTAAAAAAAAAATCTCCTGTCACTCAATGATCTGCTAAAAATAAAATCTCTTCTTTTTACTTGTTTTCAACAACTTAAAATGTTTTTTATTGATATGTACAATGGATCATTTTGTAACACTGAAAAATGATGTCTTTAATTTTTTTTTATCATAATATTCCTTGTATCAATTTGCAGCACCGATGTATAAAATGTTTCATTTTGAAACAGCAATGTAAAAAAAATGTTTCATTTTGTTACTCTGGTGTATAAAATATTTCATCCTGCAAAACCGACAGATAAAATGTTTCAATTTGAAACTCTAATGCATAAAATGTTTCATTTTGTAACTCTAAGGCATAAAACGTTTCCCTTTTGCAACTCTGGTGTGTAAGATGTTTCATCCTGCAACACCGATGTATAAGACGTTTCATTTTGCAACTCTGATGTACAAAATGTTTCATTTTTCAACTGTGATGTATAAAATATTTCATTTTTAACTCTCATGCATAAAATGTTTCATTTTGTTACCACTGAAAAAAAGAAAAACATTTCTTTCTCAAATGATATTTAATGCCTGTTTAACAATTTAAAAAACGATGGTAAAAAAAATAAAATTAATTTAAATAGGTGCTTAAATGACATGATTTTTTATCTTTTAAATATAATGAAGTTTGGAAACCAGAAACATTAACACATACTTTAAAAGAACATGATTAAAAAGCTATAAAGATAAGATCATCATTCGAGCTCTGAATAAAACATATCGGGAAACCTAGATTTGCCTTGGTAGCCAAGTGATTCTGATTTCGAACTCGTGCTCAACGTTCCTTTTGTAAAATCGTGGGTTGAAATCCTTGTATCACTACTGGTCCACAGAGTAGAGGCTGATTTATCGAAACTTCAAGTCCTTACACTGGCGTAGAATGTTAATCAAGGTGCCGTCGTCGGTCGTCAATTAACAGTCACTCAAAATTACGAAGTTTGTCGCCAATAAAGTGTGACGTTCATTAACAACATAATTAATCAGGTAGTCTAAAATTTATAGCTTGAAGAAATGTATGGAACCGGGTGCACAGAAATTGTTATTGTTGAAAAATGTAGTACTTTTGTGTACAAAAATACTCAGATTTGTAAAAAAAAAGTTTTGTAAGTAAAGAGCAAATTTTTTGAAATAATTTTTGTTATGCTGAAATTGGCTATCGTGCGCTAATCATATCGAAATGAATTAAGAAACCATTCTCTCTCTTTTAATTTTTCACTATTTTTTCCTAGATAGCTATCATTTTGTAAATGGTTAAGAAATACATTTATTAAAATTTTAAATAATTTTCTTAAAAATATCATTTTTAATTTTTTGCGTAAAATTACACAATCTTGTTTACATAGAAAAAAAAAGCTGTAATTAAATAGGACATACTATTTGAAAATTTCTATTCTAAAATGTAATAAATAACTAATAATTCAAAAACTTTACCCTTGCATAAATTTTTTAATTTTCCGCAGCCATTCCTTCCATTTGTGCGTATATTATTGTCTTTTGGTTGTTTTAATAGATTGATAACCTACAATTTGTTTTGCATCAGGCGCAATTACGGCTTGAAAACGGTTCAA
Organism: Trichonephila clavipes; assembly: GCA_019973935.1. NCBI lineage: Eukaryota > Metazoa > Arthropoda > Arachnida > Araneae > Nephilidae > Trichonephila > Trichonephila clavipes. The sequence goes on along the minus strand of BMAU01021220.1, from coordinate 602,309 downwards.
CCTATATTTTTTATATGTATACATATATATGAGAAACTTAGCTAATTATAATACCTGGGTTTTCCTAAAACACCGGAAGTTAAACATATACTCTTTCAAATGATAAATAATTTTATCTTTCTACTGTTATTCGTGAAATATCGACACATTATTTTATTCGGTGAATATATTCATTCATTATTTAAATTAAAATAAAAGGTATAAATTGTTTATGAGTGGACGTGAAGGATGTTTTAATAGTAAATAAAAAATATTGTAGTAAAGTGAGACACATTTGAATGTTACACAGATATAAAAACACAGAAAAAAAAAAGATTATGAGAAGAAATATGAAAAGAAATATAATTAAGAACGGGTTATTTATTTCGGAATTCAGTTTGAAATTTTATAGGGTTTTTACAAACCCTAGTCCCTATAAATGCATATCATCAAATCAATTAAATAGATTATCATTTATCTCTCATTTAGAGATATCAAATCTTTTTTTTTTTTTTTTTTTTTTGCATAACCAGTCTCAAAAGAAGCTTTGGAAGCCTTTTATTTAGATGAGTCTTTATCTCTTCACTTATAGAGCAGCTATACTCTTCAAAACAGTAGATTCGGAACATTAGGATTCCAATCAATAATCCGTAAGCGTTACCTGAAAGTGACAGCACTTCAAGAAAGCATATTAAGTAAGCACGCGACACAGAACGCTAGAAAATAAAAAAAAAAACCTAAAACAAGCTTTACGCACCTTCTTCTAGATCGCAAAGAAATAATAATAGCAATAAAACTTCCGATTCCGAATCGATTCCCGTTCTCTTGGAACGACATAAACAAGTAGCAGAGGACGAAATAAATGGCAGAGCGATTCGTCAGTCGTTTCCCTCACCCCCAATTCGCACATTTGTCAAAGAGCGAGAAAAGAACAACTGCAACAATATCGTCTGCAAAATAAAAATGTGTTCTTTTATCCATCGTCTGCAGGCTGTTGCGAGGCAGCTGCTTAGCTGTTTTGTTTTGAGAAGATACGTCTTTTCTTTTATTTTTTAATAGGAAGTGTGGCGCATTGGGAGTCATGAATATTGAGATGGTGCTGGGTTATTTGACAAGGAAGTATGCATTGGGTTCATTGAGAATATTCATGTGACTTTTGAGTAAGGGCGACTGCAAATTAAAATTGCAGTTTAGGTTGAGATTTGTTTCAATATCCGCTTTTTTCAATTCATTTGAAATTTTAAGGTTAAAACGGGCTCAATTCATGACGGTCACATGGTAAAGGTAATCACGTGTTTTCCATTGAATTCTAAGCCGACATTTAACTAATTTGTACATGTTGTTCTGTTTGTAAAATTTAGATAAAATTTCAAATGTCATTATTAGGTAAAAAAAAAAAAAAAAAATGCTCAAGTATTACAAAATAAAATTTCATCAAAAAGAGATTTTAATACACTAAAAAAACATTATTTTATGCATGTATTTTTGCATATTTATGTGCGTTATTATTGTTGACAAATGTCTACTTTCTAAAAGAAAGTTTCTGCAAAGAGTTAAAGTTGGCAACAACGAGGGACATGAACTGATTGGCTGAAAACACATGATTGCGTTTATTATGTTGCTATGATGTCGCAGGAATTGATGAACTGATAGGCCGGAAACACGTGAGTGTCGTTATCATGTGAGTATGACATCACATGAACTCAGCTCATTCAAACACAGGTCGCATTTCCTATTAAATTGGGCCAATGTAACTTATGATATCTTTGGGAAATATATTGATTCGTTTTATAACATAAAATCCTTAACATTCTGAAGTATTTCATGTATAAAGTCTCTCTCTCTCTCTCTCAAAGCGGCTTGTTAAAACACTACTCAGCCGAAATACATACAGTAAAATCCGGTGTACATACCGTAAAATACTTTCAAACTGATTTTTTTAATTTTTAGGTATATTCACCGCATATAACACGCACCCTCTGTTTTACAAAGTATTCTCAAATATTAGTATACATATGTTTTGCGGTTATTTATTCGAGGTACTATACCAGACTTTTGCATAAATAGCATACTTCTAGAGCTACAAATCTTTTAGTTCAAAAGGCAAGTCATTTCTTTTAAATAAACAGTATTTCGATACCTGTAGAAATAAAAAAAATTTCATGCTCATGTCTTTTTGTTTATTTATGAAGCTATCGTTTTTATACCCGGAGTATAACGCGCCCCTTAAGTTCCGATCTTATTATATGTATTAAAAGTGCACGTTATACGCCGGATTTTACGGTAATTAGAATAAATAAATTATCACTGTGATCTGGAATAAGACGGTT